>JZKD02S0101249.1:303245-354876 GCA_000966675.3 Picea glauca
CCATAAAGAATAACAGGTGTAACAAGAGTCTCAAAGAGGAGTTTCTTCTTATCCCAACTTCAAAGTTCAGCTGATTTACAATTGTTTTCAAGCCCATAATAAGCTTTCCATCCCCAATTAAGCTATAATTCCAATTAAGCTTTTGATGAATATCAATTCCAAGATATTTGTATGAATTCACTTCCTCCAAGTTGTTGTTGTCATATACAAAGGTATCATAAGGGATCCTATTGGATTTAATAATCATGACCTTAGTCTTATCAATATTAACAGTCATACCCATATTGGATTCTTAGTTGGTTTTCAAGATCATGTATTTCTTGAGGTATTATGTTGCTAGTATTTCTAATTACAATTTATTCCATGTTGGTCTACATAATTAGCATAATGTTATCAATATTAAACAAATGCAACTAGTCCATTTGACTCTGTTGGCTTCGCCACGGGGCTCGCAGCTACACTCCCGGGGCTTGGCCACGAGGCTTCTCTAGTGATGCCAAGTCACGATCAGAGAATGACATGATTGTGGGGTGGCTGGCCCGGATGTCCACCAATATTTAGGGTATATAAATATGGATATTTACATGAAAGGAATTATATATCTCTCATATTTAATAATAAACTTTACAACTATTTTAACTATAATTTACAATCTAATCTAGTATGGTGGAAATGTTATGACATGGATAATACAAGCTAAATTACAAAAGATATAAACAAAGAGATTTACAGTGTATACATAATATAAACATTATTATATAAAAAAATAAAAAGCAGATTTAAACTAAATAAAAATACTTTAAATATCATGATATTTATATAAAAATATTATTATAGTGAAAAAAGAAATATATAAACAATAATAACAAGTATAACAATTGTATAGTGAAAAAAGAAATATATAAACAATAATAACAAGTATAACAATTGTAAATTTATATTCTAACATTATCCTAATTTATCAATTTTTAGTTGAATAAAATGAAAATTAATCTAAATATATTTTAAATGAGGAAAAAAAATGCAATTCCTTTTTATATTTTTCATATTTCAAAATTAAAATAACCCTACAACCATATTTTACAAATTACAAAACAACCATATTTTACAAATTACAAAACAATTGATATACATTACAACTATTAAAACCACCTTAACTACTTCAACATAATCCAATCAAACAAGATCCAAAAATTTTGTACAGCGTTTGAATTTAATTTCTCCCGAATCCTCTTTGGATAAATATAATTGAATGCTTATAGGATGTATTGTTTTGTGAGCCAAACTTATTTGAAGTTATAAATAGAATAGAGGAGAAATATTTGATGAGATTTTAACACATAAATATATAGTTTGAGTGGCTTTAATGGGTAATAATTATAACTAAAATAACGATCTGAGATATTGAAGAAAACCAAATAAATTTTTAATCTTAATAAGATTATTTTAAAGATTTTTTATTTATACATTTAAAAATACAATTTTAAATAACAAAAAATTACAATTTCTTTCAAATTTATATAATTGAATTACTATTAAAAAAATACCAATATAAAAAAAATTACCAAAATATAGAGTTATACCACTTTAGAATCTATGTAATCCCACATGGCATCAAACTTAACCTAAGTTGATCCTTAACACTAAGTTACTGGAGATCTAATTTATTACTATTTTGTTGGCGATTTAAAGCTCCCTAATTGGGGGGCATGGTGATCAAACATAAAAGAAACGGCATGTTGGGTGAATGCTAACGGGTTATTGTTTTACATATGTTTCCTCAGACAAATTGTGTGTAAAAAAATCAGCCTCAATTTCACAAGCTTAAAAAATTCTATGTTTCTAATATTTCGGTAAGAAATACAATACTAATCGGAAATTTGTGAACCTGAACCATAAATGCAAGTAAAAACATTTAAGATTGGTTTTTGTAAATGTCAATAGAACATCTACGGAGATAAAATAAAAAACAAAACCACAAATAATGGAAAAAGTGGTAATGCTTCATTGAATGTTAATCAACATCTTTTTTTTAATGTGAAACCTTTCATCTAAAATCATTAAAATTGTTCATATTAAATTCGAAAGAGATATGAGCCAATAGTCACGTGTACTTTTAATTGTTTTCACAATCATTTTAATGAATATAAATCGGAAATAATCTCTCCATAAATCAAGTCACATTTACTATTGTGTAAACAAACTAAATTGCTTTTGAATCAATGATGATGGTTTAAAATATCATACTTGTAATTGTGAACTTTTTAGTTTTTATTAGTTTGCATTTACAATCTACTATTGTTCATTATTTTCCATTTCAGTATACTTATAAATTTAATAATTTTTTCTTTGAATTGTATGAGTTAAAGAATCATGGACTTTATTGTTATTATAAATATTGTTTGTAGGTTTGGTAATTTAAGAGAGATTTTTCATCATCTATACTATTTGTGTTATAAAGTTTTTGCTTAGAGTCAAAGTTTTTTTAAGGTTTCATCTAACTTTATGTAAGAGTATGAACCCGATGAGAATTTTTTTTGTCATTGGGATGGAAACAATGTAAAAAAAAAATTTGTTTTTTAATATAAAGTTAATGATTTCCTTTGAGTAATTAAAATTTCTCTTATTCATAGTCAATGTATGTCAATGTATGGATTCATGTTCTCATTTTAAATTGAATTATGATAGTGATTAAGAGTGTATATACCTTGAACGACATTCTCCTTACTCATTCCCTAATTGTTTAACCAAGATATTGCATGTCTATTCCATCGTGTTTTGACTATTGACTTGATTCTTACTATGTCCAAATAAATGATACAATACCTCTCGTTCTTCATATTAATTATCTTATCCTTGTACATTATCAACCTTAATCTCAATTGCTGGAAGTCCATCTTGTAAATGTTGGATATGATAAGGAGTGTTACATTTAAATTTACTCTTATTTATTTATCTTCTAGGTTTACCAAGAACCTCAAACACTAGTAGAGAAAGGTTTCCTAAGAGGAGATTATTATATGGAGAATCAAAATTATGTAGTGCTATGATTTTTCTCAAAATCAAAGTAATATTTCTAAACTATTAATTATTTTTTCAATTCTATAGTTCTAGTTTAGTGGAAGTACAATCATAGATAATTTTAAAACAATGTATTTTCAAGTTAATATTATTATAAAAAAAAATGGGGTATGCGATTCATTTAGATTTAGTGATCATAACATTGATTTTATTTGTACTATAAGCATCCAAATAAGGATAATTGTAAGGATGTAAATTTATATTAAAATGTAGAAACATGGGTAATCTCACTAGTCCTTAATATGCAAAAACTAAAATGGTTGGCGATAGTTTTGCAAAAATATTCAAATTTCTAAGGATTTAATATAGTTTCTATAAAAATTTTGGGATTTTTAAGCTAAAATAATTTTATTCTATGGAATTTGGGCAAATTGTTTTTAGAGAAAATGGAAATTGTCTAATATTTTTTTGCAAAAAAAATGGAAAATTAGCCCATTTTCGAAATTTAGCCCCTAAAATTGTGTGTGCATCCAAAATTTAATATAGAAATATTTGAAAATTCAAGTTGCTTAGGAAATTCATGGGACAAACTCCTAGAAGAAAATTGTCAACTTCATATACAAGGAGGATGATGATCAATCATGTCAATACCCTTCCTACAAAACCTACTTCCTACAAAACCTTGTTGTTCCAACGAAATCATTAGTGAAACAAGGGTCTATAAGAGGATATCAATTTTATCTCGAACCAAAATTAAGGAACTTTACAATTATTCTCAACACCAAAGTAAAGTAAGTTTTTGAACATCCATCCACCTTACCTTGAATTTAAGCTATCATTAAAATGTATTATGAGATACTTTTATAACTAATCTTATTCTAATATTTTAATATTATAAACAATATAAATGTATGTCATTTATTTCCATTTAATTATGAATAACTTGATTTTATTTATATTTACTTGTAGAGTTAGTAAAAGAATTTTTGATAATATCATGTTGTTTATCAAGTTCATAAGGACTTGTACTACAAGGACAATCTCATCTTCGTATGTAAGGAGGATGAAGATTAACGATGTCAATTTTCTTCATCAACAACCTAACTTTTTTAGACAAACCTCTAATGTGTTGTAACATCCCGCTCTTGCATGCACTGAGCGAACTTATTCTTTGAGGACACTTGCTTGCAAGTGATCCAGATTATTATACTATTGGGCGTTTGATTATGATTATGAGGCATTATGGATATGATGACATGTTATTTTGTTGTCTTGACATAGACAAGTGTTATTGATTGGGTTCTCTTGAGTGTGCTGGACTGTGGACCTCGAAGATGCAAAGGCATCGATGAAACCCCTTGGACTCTGGATCGAGTCAGGGAGTTGATTGTTGGATTTTTATTATTGTTGATATGACATATGCACATCTGATTAGATGTTATGATGATTGGTTTCATTTTTTACATGATTCATAGATGATGCATGCTGACGATAAGTTGCCTACTAGACTCACATGTGGAGTAGAGGGGTCACACACAACAACCAGATACATTGAGGGAGAGGTGTGGACAACAACCCTACCACAGCCTACTAGCACTCCCATTGTGTCTTGAACTATAGGTTAACGATTACCTAGTTTGAGAAGACCCATGATGTCATGAGGGCCGACTACGACAGTCTTTCATGATGATTATAAGGGTCGCGCAATAAGACAGTGGCTTTATTAATTAGAGGCCCTTAGTCTCCCACAAGATCAGCTAGCGGAGTATTGGCTCTAGGGGTTTTTGATGTCTACCAAGTTAGTCAAGAGGCGAGTGGCATCCTTGGAGCATGTAGTGCATCCTGAAGGGAATGTTGCACAAGAAAAATGGAAAGAGGTGAGTGGCACCCTTGGAGCATGTAGTGCGTCCTCAAGGGAAGGTCACACAAGAGAAACATAATGAGGTGAGTGGCACTCTTGGAGCACCTAGTACGTCCTAAAGGGCACGTCGCATTGTTAACTAATAAGTGAATAAACCCAGATGGCCTTAGAATGATGATGTGATAAGAAATATTTAAAAGCAATCTCCCTAATAAAAATGTCGCATGACCTAGGAAAATAAAATCTGGGTCTAAATGATACTTATGGTAAAATAAAAAAAGATAAGAATAATAATCATCATTAAACATGTGATGAGAAGAGGGTAAAAAATTCAATTAATTTATTAAAATCAAATTACTTTGGGGGATTAAATTTTCATAAAAGGGGAATGATTGTTTGTTACTTATGTTACTTAAAAATTTTAATTAAAAAGAAAAATGGGAAAAAGCTAATTTTCTACACTTGCTAATTGGAGTTTTAGACAAAAAGGGAAAAGAGGGAAACTTAAAAGAATTAGGAACATAAGGGAAAAAGGTGGAAACATAAAGAAAAGGGAAACATAAGGAAAAATCAGAATGACTAACTTAGTAAGGAATCTTGCCTTTAAGAACTTTCTATATTTAACTCAACTAGGAATTTATTAAGGGCGTAAGTCATTAAAAGGTGTAAGGGAATATGGGGACACCTAGGAGCGATTCTAGGAATGCTTTTAGGTGGGTGAGGGAAATAGGAGTAATCAAATAATTAATGAAATTAATTTCTGGTGCAATGAAGTGGATGGATGACATGTGTATAAGGGAGGATTTTTCTGAATGAAATTATTGAACAATAAATTAAATGGGAAATGGGGAAATAAATTACTTATAAACTCTATATAAAGAAGGGAGGAGGAGGTGGATGGATCTCTTATTTTTTATGCATAACGTTACTCTGCAAAATTTTTGACTTGACTGGCTTATCTTGTGGGAGTTGGGATACCCAGCTTCGGTACGAGTGGTAGCATGACCTTTCGAGGTGAGCTGGTTACTAGTTGTTCCTTGGTTTAGAGTGCATGGCCCCTTTGCGGCTCAGGGGGATAAGGGGGAAGAAGAGTACCCCTAGGATTGGTTGGGAGGTATCGATGAAGTGTCATCGGTCGACAAGCGAGAGGTGCACGAAGTGTGCGGGACAACGAATCTGAGCTATCACCTTAGGATATGGTACGCATGGTTTTATTTTGCATGGTAGATTACTATGTATCTTGTGCTTTCATTTATGTACTTTTAATGTGTAAAGAAAAGTGTTTTACTTATAATTTTTTTAATTGAGAACTTAAAATCATCATAGCTTTACGCTCGTTGCCATCAATCATTGATTACTATGACTGTTCTATTTGTTTTATTGACTATTTGAAGATTTTGTGCTTTATTTTTCATCCTCATCCCTAGATCATCGTTCAATGCCTGAGCAGTCGTCTAGGAGACGAATCGATGACCGTCACTTTAGTACATAGAGACCTATAGATTCTAATGTCCTTCTTTTCTGTGCATGGATGATGAGCGAAGGATAGTTTGCCCAGTTGTCCACCCCTGCTAATTGTTCCTGGTTAAGTGATTGTCTTGCACCTTGTTGTGATTGATTACCTATGTGGTTGTTTTTCCTTTCCTGCTATGAATCACTTATGACGCTCTATGTTGATCTCTACATTTGATGCATTTCCACGTGAACTAACACTGTGTTTTTAATACCCTTCCTGGAAATTATTTAACTCTGTGTTTGATACATTTCCTGGTGAATTTACTGTGTGTTTTTATATACATCGGGTCTGCCTTTTAACTCTGCAATTTATTACTTTGGATGGAAAATTTACCATTTACTTGGACAACGATTATCATTGATTGTTGTGTCAGAGTTTTAATCTACCACGAATTTACCAAGAGCTCTCCACTGGTTGTTGTGCCTATTTTTTTTTAACCACTAATTGCCAATGAATTCCTTTTTGGTACCCTGCGTTTTCTTTTACCTTTACATGACAGGGAAATTATGTTATCCTTAACAATGGTTTCTCCTCAGAAAATTATTTCTTTTCGTTGGAAAATTTACACGACGTTTTTTCCTCCACGGATTGTTTCTCTGAGCTAGATCAATAAATTTGACAGCGTGCTTCCCACAACATAGTTACACATTTACTTGAATGTGTTTTAATTCTTTTTCTTCGTGTTTTTGAATTGTATTTTATACTTGCATTTTCATTTATCCACGATTTTACCCACGATTCCATTAAATTACCATATCTTTTATAGTATAACCTTGCCAGTGATTTCATTCTGTTACCCTGCATTTTTTTTAAGCATTTAATTGACCATCAATTCATGCAATTAATGGAAATGAATATTATCTGATTGCATTTGATACCCGACTGAGTATTTTGATACCCGTCTGTGTTTCCACCAGGAGGGATGAGTCTGCATTTTGTTTTCTTTATATATTGCATTTCCTATCAATGTATTCCATCCATTTATTTGCTATCACAGTGAGATTTTTGTTATCTCAGCGAATTTGTTCTTTGATGCGTCTTAGAAATTCTACTATGTTAACATAATGAGGGTATTTAATAATGGATTCCACATGCATCCGTACAATAACTGGCTATCATTATTATTATTCTACTGTGCATAGATTTAACACAGCCTTATTGCACTCTGCAGAGATTCCCATGGCATCACTTGGCATCATTCTGCTTCTATTCACTCTGCGTGTACACATACACGGATAGCGTTTTAATACCCAATATTTTAATAGAGCATTTTAATATAGCGTTCTAAAACATAGAACTTTATTATGGTGTTTTATATAGCTATTAATGCATTTGGGTTAGCGATTTACTGTAGAGATATTTACGATATCATGGTTATTTAATGTCTGTTAGACGTACACTTGCAGAATTCTATTAATATAAATGTATGTTGCATAGGGACATATGAAGAGATGTTTATAATATCATGAATATTATTTAGGTGCCAGAGATTTACTAAAGTTAGGAACAACGATTTACTCATACTAGTACCAAAATCCTTGATAGTTTTAAAATGTCAATAGTTTAAATGTTTTGACAGCATTGACAGAAGTCTTGATTAAATGAATATCTTTGGTAGAATTCACAATGAATAGTTGTTTCTGACCAATTTATTCATGATGAGCGTATTTTATCCCTTATAGCTACTAGCGAATGTATTTATGATTTAGTGGATATGTTTGGTTAGCTAACACACACCTTAATTACAGTGACTGTGTTGTATTGCTATTTGCAGTTCCATAGAATGAAATTGTATTAGATTTGTTTTCAGTTTAAAAAGGTCTTCATTATATGGAAAAGTTATTTTACTTATTACCTAGATTATACTTGTTCCATAGATTATAAATTGTAATTGTTCTTAGTTAGCGATTTATACCATTAGTACTTACATTGATTGGACAGAGAATGATATCGACAATGATAAGAATGATAGGGTTGGAGGATTTAACTTAGGCTTACCAGGAGTCATAGGTTATGGTTGACAATTACAGTGAGACCTTGGTAATAAGATCTTATTTAATTAATAATTGACTAGAGAAGCGAGAGAGGGGATTTTATTGCATCATCTTATTCTAGAACGGATTCTTGGGAATATTGTTAAGATGGAGTTTCACGTATTTTAATTGATGTATTTTTGCATTAGACCTTGTGCACCAGGATTTTAGCGTGTGGTATGATTGTTATGGTCATCAATTTCCCTTGCATCTTGTTGACTTGTCATTTGGTCTCTTGGGTTGTTTTTCATCTTATGGTTGATAGTTATTTCGATCTTCTATTGCATTTCATCTTCATGGATTTGGTATAGTGTGTCATGTTGCCCATGGGTTACTGTTACTCCTATCGTCGTGTGACGACATGATTCCTAATGAGGGGATCATTGCGTGCCTTAATGAATAGAGGCGAACGATAACTTGGACAGAGTCTATGCCACCCATTGCAGGCATTTGATCGTTATAGTGGTTGTTGGCATTTGGAATGCAATGCCTTCATGCGTTGGGTTGCACGCTATAGGGGTTCTAGTAACTGGTCGTCGATACTATTGTGTCGAGATGGTGGATGTTGTCCTTAGCTTGTAAGCATTGTCGTGTTGTGTGTGTCCGAAGGGTAGTTTGTTTCCTTCTTGATTTACGCATGTTTTACCCAGTTGATCTTGTGTTAGGGCATAGTTTCATAATTGTCTATTGCCTGATATGCAAACTTGTGTTCGTAGTTAGGTAGTGGGGTTCCATTGTTTGTCATCGTTGCGTTCCTGCCTAAAAAAATATATATATTCACTTTTTTCTTTACTGGTAGTCGTAACGAATGGAGTCATTACATATGGTATTATAGGGGGTTCAACCTGCGACTTGGGAACACTTTGGCTTTCGTTGATATCATATTTGATTATAATATTGTTAATTAAGTTGACTTGTATTCTTGTAGGTAATCATGGTTAGAGGGCATTGTGGGGGCAGACGACGAGGTGCTAGGGGAGGAGGTGCAACACCTCCAGTAGCATCCTCGCCTGAGGGGTGTAACCCCTAGGGAGACGGACAGGTAGTCGGGTAGGAGCAGATAGAGGTGGGTGATGTGGATGGGTTGATGAGTTCCTTTCAGTGCATGTCGGAGGCACTGATCAACCATTTGGAAAGAGATGAGGCTGGGGCTACAACACCCCTTGAGGGTCCACCATGCGCTTTGATTGGTACAGATAGCATTCACCACAAATTTGAGAAGGTCAAATTTCTTGAGTTCTTTGGTGCCCCAGACAGTGCAGCCGTCGAAGCATGGTTGGAGAATATGGCGATGTGATTTTCACTTTGTGACTATACCTCCAACATGAAGGTATGCATGGCGGTCTTTCAAATTAAGGGGAACACTCTTCTATGGTGGAAGACACTCTTGCCACAATTGAACATGGTTGTCGAAGACGTTTCATGGGAATTGTTTGAGGAACAATTTTGGGAGAGGTACCTATCAGAGGAATTCATTGAGCATCATCTCAAAGAGTTCAACACCTTATGACAATGGAGTCGTATGGTCCCCGAGTATGAGGCCCATTTTATGGAGTTGCTTAGGTATGCTTTACACCTTAATACTGAGAAACTTAAGGTCAACGAGTTCTTGTTTGGTCTTAATGTCAGCATACATGTAAAGGTTAGGATTCTGATGCCTCACACCTTGCATGATGTCTTCCAGAAGGCCCTCATAACAGAGGAGGAGATTATTAGCTGGGGTCAGAGAAAGACTCCAACGAGACCCGCAAGGAAGGTGTCATCTAGTGTGCAACAACATCAGGAACCATCTAGATAGATACCAGGATATCATGGCTTCCAGAGAGGATCCACTTTCACTACAGCTGGACAACCTGTGCCATAGTAGCAGACTCCTTACCGAGGACCACAACATCAGCCACAACATTGACCATAGAAGCAACATTTTAGGCCTATTTAGCAGAACAGACCAAGATTCTAGGTAGGTGGGCTGTCAGCTTCTACTTCGGGTACAATGAGTACTAGACCGAAGAAAGGGTGTTGGACTTGTTGGAAGCCACACTACTAATGCGACTACCCAATAGAGAGGACTAGAGAATTTGGATCAACCAGACCTACTACCATGGGAGATTTGGTCAAGGCCCATCGAATTCATGCAGTGGTGAATAAATGCTAGGAAGAGCACAAGTCAACTGTGCTCGAGACGCCAAGTACCGTCATTGGCTAAACCCTTAGTATTTTCATACATCCCGATGCTACCGAGAGTTTCATTTCTGGTGTAGCACTAAAAATTGTTAAGATAAGGGAAATAGAACAGGATGATTTTAGATTTGTAGAGACGGCTTCGGGAGCCAAACAGAAGGTTGGAGGAAAGGTTACAGGTTGTACCCTTAATCTAGTAGAGTTTGTCACTAGGGCCAACCTATATGTCGTGATATTAGTATCTTATGACATCGTGATCGGTATGGACTGGTTGGAATCACATGAGGTGATACTCAACTGTAAGACGAGACAGTTGAACTTGGTCGATGATGAGGGAAAAGGGTGAGTGATTGTAGGTTGGAAGCAGGGATTTTCCCTGAGGTTTATCTCTTCCTTACAATTACAGAAGAGCATGAGCAAGGGATGTAAGCTTTATGAGATCCTTGCATTAAATGAGAAGGGAGTAGCAGAAGGTCTAGAACACCTTCCTATGGTGAGAGAGTTTGTGGACATCTTCCCGGATGAGTTACATGGGATGCCGCTAGAGAGGGAATTGGAATTTACCATAGACTTAAAATTGGGGACTAAACCAATAGCGAGAACGCCTTATCGTATGTCAACCCTGGAGTTACAGGAGTTGAGAATGAAACTGAAGGAGTTTTTGGACCTGGGACTTATACATCCAAGTGTGTCACTGTGGGGTGCGCCTGTTATTTTCATACGAAAGAAGGATGGATCATGGAGACTCTACATTGACTACCATCAATTGAACAAGGCAATGATCAAGAATTAGTTTCCGTTGTCGAGGATTGAGGATATGTTTGATCAGATAAAAGTTGTGACGATGTTTTCAAAGATCAATTTGTGATCAAGGTATCACCAGTTACAAATCAAGGAGGATGACGTCCCTAAGACCGATTTTAAGATGAGGTTTGGACATTACGAGTTTATTGTTTTACCGTTTGGGCTGACAAACGCCCTAGGGGTATTTATGAGTTTAATGAACAGGGTGTTCCGCGAGTACTTGGACAAGTTCGTCCAAGTATTCATTGACGATATTTTAATTTAATCTTGGACAATAGACGAGCATGAAGAGCACTTGCACTTGGTACTACAGTGTCTGCAAGAGAAACAATTGTATGGGTAATTGTCCAAATTCTTGTTTTATCAATCAAAGATTCACTACTTAGGGCATGTCATCTTCGATGAAGGTATCGTCGTGGATCCAACAAAGGTCAAGTCTATTATGGAATGACCTGCGCTAAAGAATGTCTCGAAAGTGTGTAGCTTCATGGGTTTAGCAAGATACTATCGATGGTTCATTGAGGGATTTTTGAAGATAGAAAATCAGATCAGGGAATTGCAAAAGAAGAACAAGAAATTTGTTTGGACAAAAGAAATGCATGGAAGAATTTTGGAGACTCAAAGAGATGTTGACAACAACACCGATACTAAAGGTCCCTGACATGGACGTGAGCTTCTTGGTATGCACTAACACATCCAAGGAAGGCATAGGAGGAGTCTTGATGCAAGATGGTTGGGTGATCACTTACATATCGAGGAAGTTGAGAAGGCATGAGGAGAACTATGCGACACATGATTTAGATTTGTTAGCAATTGTATATTCCTTGAAGGTTTGGAGACACTAACTTGTTGGATGAAAATTTGAAATAAAAAAGGACCACTGAGAACTACAAAACATCTTTACGCAAAGCTACCTGAACACATGACAACAACGTTGGTCAAAATTGCTTAGTGAGTAAGACTTCGAGATTACTTACATAAAAGGAACAATGAATAGAGTGGTAGATGCATTGAGTCGAAGACCACACATATTTTCGTTGTTGTTGCTTCAAACGAACCTACGTGAAAATATTCTAACTTTACAGCGCGATGATGACTGGTACAAAGAGGTCAAGGATTTTATCGAAGAAAGCACAATGATGGTACCAAGATTTTAAGAATTTATGTTTGAAGACAATGGATTATTGAGGTTTATAAATCAGATTTACGTACCACCGAACGACGATTTGAGGAGTTTGATCCTAAACAAAGATGAGGTAAGACCTTAAACCCTTATTCTTCCGGAAGGGAATGAAGGTAGACATAGTCAACTATGTGGCCAAATGTCTACAATGTCAGTAGGTAAAGGATGAGCATAGACATCCAGAGGATTACTACAGGCACATGTTATTCTAGAATTGAAATGGGAGGTCATTTCGATAGATTTCATTGTTGGTTTTCCACTTACGGCAAGAAGACACGACTCGATTTTTGCGGTAGTCGACACTCTAACAAAGAGTGCTCATTTTATTCCCATCTGTATGGCGTATCAGGCACCTGACATAGCTAGAGTTTTCATCAGTGAGATTGTGAGGCTGCATGGGGTGCCTAAGAGGATTATATCTGATCGAGGATCGGTGTTTACTAGACGATTTTGGACTAGTTTCCAAGAGGCATTGGGAATCCAACTTAACTTCAGTACTGTGTATCACCCATAGACAGCTGAGAAGACCGAACAAAAAAACCAAATACTTGAAGACATGTTGTGCATGTATGTGATGGACCAACAGAAGCGTTGGGAAGGATTCTTGCCATTGGTAGAATTCACATATAAAAATAATTACCAAAACACCATTAAGATGGCGCCTTTCGAGTTTCTTTACGGGCGACCGTGTCAGGTTCCCTTAAATTGGGATCATCTTGAGGATAGGGTCATGGTGGGACTAGAACCGATCCAAGAAATGGAATATCAAATGAAAACAATAAGATAAAGGATCAAAGAAGCACAGGATCGACAGAAGAGTTATGTTGATGTGCTTTGGGTCAACCATAGTTATGAATTTGGCGATCGAGTCTTCTTGCGGGTAAAACTGCATAAGAGTTTGATCAAGTTTGGAAAGGGAGCTAAACTCTCTCCTAGGTTCATGGGACCTTTCTAGATTGTGGAGAGAGAGGGGTCTGTGGCCTATTGACTAGCCTTTCCTGATTCTTTGAGGCTTATGCACGATATTTTTCACGTATCTGTTTTGATACATTATGTTAGTGATCCTACACATGTTATTGACATGAGTTCCTTCTAGGTATCAGATGAGAGGGTGCTCATGGCTGAGCCGATCCGCATCTTAGATCATCGCATTCGACAGCTACGATGTTGAACAGTAGATCAGGTCAAGGTCCAGAGAGATAACTATAGTCTGCACTCAGCGACCTGGGAAGATGTATATGATATGCACCAAAAGTTTCCATTTTTGTTTTATAGATAGACTTACGATACTATGATATACATTATTTCAACAGTTATATACTGTGAAACTTCAGGATGAAGTTTAGACCAAGAGTGGGTGTATGTAACATCCCGCTCTTGTGCACATTAAGCGAACTTATTCTTTGAGGACACTTTCTTGCAAGTGATCTATATTATTATACTATTGGGTGTCTGATTATGATTATGAGGAATTGTGGATATGATGAAATATTATTTTGTTTTTTTGACATAGACATGTGCTATTGATTGGGTTCTCCTAAGTGTGCAGGATTGTGGACCTCAAGGATGTAGAGGCATCAATGAAACCCCTTGGACTCTGTATTGAGTCAGGGAGTGGAATGTTGGGCTTTTATTATTCTTGATATGACATATGCACATCTGATTAGATGTTATGATGCTTGATTTTATTTCTGACATGATTCATTGATGATGCAGGTTGACTATAGCTTGCCGACCAGACTCACATGTGGAGTAGAGGGGTCATGCACGACAACCAAAGACATTGAGGGAGAGGTGTGGACAACATCCCTGCCACAACCTACTAGCACTCCCACCATGGCTCGAATTGTAGGTTAACAATTACCTAGTTTGAGAAGACCCACGATGTCTTGAGGGTAGACTGTGAAATTCCCTCATGATGATTCTATGGAGCACGCAATAAGGAAGAGGATATATTCCTTAGAGGCCCTCAGTCTCCCACAAGATCACCTAGAGGAGTATTGAATTCAGGGGTTTTTTATGTCTACGAAGTCAATCAAGAGGTGAGTGGTACCCTTGGAGCACATAGTACGTCTTGAAGGGCACGTCGCGCAAGAAAAATGAAAAGAGTTAAGTGGCACCTTTGGAGGACATAGTGCATCCTGAAGGGTAGGTCTCACAAGAGAAACAAAATGATGCGAGTGTAACCCTTGGAGCACCTAGTGCATCCTGAACGTCACATCGTGTTGTTAACTAGTAAGTGAATAAAACTAGATGGCCTTAGAACGATGATGTGATAAGAAATATTTAAAAACAATCTCCCTAATAAAAATGTCGCCCATCCTAGGAAAATAAATTCTAGGTCTAAATGATACTTAGGGTTAAAAAAAAGAAAAAAAGAAGAAGATAATAATAATAATAATCATTAAACATGTGACGAGAAGGGGTTAAGAAATTAAATTAATTTTTTAAAATCAAATTACTTTGGGGGATTAAATTTTCATAAAAGGGGAATGATTTTTTGTTACCTATGCTAATTAAAATTTTTAATTAAAAAGAAAAAGAGGAAAAAGGCAATTTTCTACACTTGCTAATTTGAGTTTTAGATAAAAATGGAAAAGATGGAAACTTAAAAGAATTAGGAAACTAAGGGGAAAAGGGGGAAACATAAATAAAAGGGAAACATAAGGAAAAAGCATAATGACTATCTTAGTAAGGAATCTTACCTTTAAGAACATTATAAATTGAATTCAACTAGGAATTTTGTAAGGGCGTAAGTCATTAAAAGGTGTAAGGGAATATGGGGACACCTAGGAGCGATTCTAGGAATGATTTTAGGTGGGTGAGGGAAATAGGAGTAATTAAATAATTAATGAAATTAATTTCTGGTGCAACGAAGAGGATGGGTGACATGTGTACGGGGGAGGTTTTTTCCGAATTAAAGTATTGAACAATAAATTAAATGGGAATTTGGGAAAAAAAACATTTAGAAAATCTATATAAAGGAGGGAGGAGGAGGTGGATGGATCTATTATTTTCTATGCATAACATTACGCTGCAAAATTTTTGACTTGACTGCCTTATCTTGTGGGAGTTGGGATACCTATCTCGGGTACGAGTGGTAGCTTGACCTTTCGAGGAGAGATGGTTTCTTGTTGTTCCTTGGTTTAGAGTGCGTGGCCCCTTTGTGGCTCGGGGGGCTAAGGGGGAAGAAGAGTACCCCTAGCGTTGGCTAGGAGGTACCAGTGAAGTCTCATCGGTCAACAAGAAGGAGATGTAAGGAGCACGTAGGACAACCACTCGGAGTTGTCACCTTGGGCTATGGTACACATTCTTTTATTTTGCATGGTAGATTACTATTGATCTTGGACTTTCATTTCTGTACTTTTATTGTGTAAAGAAAATTGTTTTACTTAGCATTTTTTTAATTGAGAACTTAAAATCATCATAGCTTTATGCTCACTGGATCGACTTTATCTCCTTGGTCGTCGATCCTCGATTTCTATGACTATTCTGTTTGTTTTATTGACTATTTGAAGATTTTGTTCTTTATCCTTCATCGTCATCCCTAGATCATCAATCCAGGCCTGAGCAGTCAACCAGGAGTCGAATAGACGGTCGTCACTTTGGTGCATAGCGAATTATAGATTATAATTCCCTTCTTTTCTATGCATGGATGATGAGTGAAGGATAGTTTGCCCAGCTATCCACCCCTGATGATCATTCCTAGTTGAGTGATTGTCTTGTGCCTTGTTGCGATTTATTACCTCTGTTGTATTTTTTCCTTTCTCGCAATGAACCGCTTATGACCCTCTACGTTGATCTCTATGTTTGATGTGTTTCCTAGAAAAGTAACTCTGTGTTTTTAATACCCTTCCTCAAAATTATTTAAGTCTGTGTTTGATAAATTTCCTAACGAAATTACTATATGTTTTTATATACATCAAGTCTTCCTTTTAACTCTACAATTTATTACTTTGGATGGTCAATTTACCATTTTCTTGCACAACGATTATCATTAACTATTGTGTCAACATTTTAATCAACCACGAATTTACCAAGCATTCTCCACTGGTTGTCGTGCCTATTTTTTTTCAACCACTAACTGCTAGTGAATTCCATTTTAGTACCGTGCGTTTTCTTTTACATTTACATGAAAACGGAATTATGTTATCCTTAACAATAATTTCTCCTCAAAAAATTATTGATTTTCGTTTTCAAATTTACACGACGTTTGTTCCTCCATGAATTGTTTATCTAAGTTAGATCAATAAATTTGACAGCGTGCTTCCCACAATGTAGTTCCACATTTACTTGACTGCGTTTTAGTTCTTTTTCTATGCATTTCTGAATTGTATTTTATACCTGCGTTTTCATTTATCCATGATTTTACCTACGATTCCATTAAATTACCATATCTTTTATAGTAGAACCTTTCTAGTGAATTCATTTTGTTACCCTGCATTTTTTTTTAACATTTAATCGATAGTCAATTCATGATATCAATGGCAGCGAATATTATATGATTGTGTTTGATACTCAAATGAGTATTTTGATAACTGTCTGCATGTCCACCTGTAGGGATGAGTCTGCATTTTTTTGTATTTATATATTGCATTTCCTATCAATGTATTCCAGCCATTTATTTGTTATCACAGTGAGATTTTTGTTATCTTAGTGAATTTTTTCTTTGATGTGTCTTAGCGATTATACTATGTTAACACAGTGAGGTTATTTAATAATGGATTCCACACACAGCCTTACAATAACTAGCTATCATTATTATTATTCTACTCTGCACAGATTTCACACAGCCTTATTACAGTCTACAACGATTCCCATGGCATCACTTGACAACATTCTCCTTTTATTCACTCTGCGTGTACACGTACAGGGATAGCCTCTTAATACCCAACATTTTAATATAGCATTCTAAAACATAGCACTTTATTATGGCTTTTTATATATCTGTTAATGCATTTGGGTCAGCGATTTCCTGCAGAGATATTTATGATAGCATGGTCATTTAATGTGTGTAAGACGTACACTTACAGAATTCTAGTAATAGCAATGTATGGTGCAGAGCAATATATGTAGAGATATTTATAATAGCATGATTATTATTTATGTTCCAGAGATTTACTAAAGTTAGGAACAACGATTTATTCATACTGGTACCGGGAGCCTTGACAGTTTTAAAATGTCGACAGTTTAAATATTTTGGCCGTGTTGACAGAAGTATTGATTAAATGAATAACTTTGGTAGCATTCACAATGAACAGTCATTTGTGAGCAATTTATTCATGATGAGTGTATTTTATCCCTCATAGTTGCCAATGAATGTATTTATGATTTAGTGGATATGTTTGGTTAGCTAACACACACCTTAATTACAGTGACTGTGTTGTATTACTATCTGTAGTTCCATAGAATGAAATTGTATTAGATTTTTTTTTAGTTTAAAAAGGTCTTCATTATATGGAAAAGTTATTTTACTTATTACCTAGATTATACTTGTTCCCTAGATTATAAATTGTAATTGTTCTTAGTTAGTGATTTATACCCTTAGTACTTACATTTATTGGATAGTGAATGATATCGACACTGATAAGAATGATAGGGTTGGAGGAGTTAACTTAGGATTACCATGATTCATAGGTTAGGGTTGAAGATTGCAGTGAGACCTTGGTAATAAGATCTTATTTAATTAATAATTGACTAGAGAAGCGAGAGAGAGGATATTATTGCATCATGTTATTGTAGGATAGATTCTTGGGAATATTCTTAAGATGACGTTTTGCATATTTTAATTGATGTATTTTTTCATTAGACCTTGTGCGCCAGGATTTTAGCATGTGGTATGATTGTTATGGTCATTAATTTCCCTTACATCTTGTTGACTTGTCATTTGGTTTCTTGGGTTGTTTTCGTCTTATGGTTGAAAGTTATTTCGATCTTCTAGTGTGTTTAATCTTCATGGATTTGGTCTAGTATGTTGTGTTACCCCTGGGTTACTATTTCACCTATCATCATGTGACAACATGATTCCTAATGAGGGGATCATTGTGCGCCTTAATGATTAGAGGAGAACAATAACTTGGTCAGAGTCTGTGCTACCTGTTGCGAATGTTTGTTGATTATAGTTGTTGTTGGCATTTGGTATGAAATGCCTTCATGCATTGGGTTGTGTGCTATACGAGTTCTAGTTACTGGTCATCAAGACCATTATGTCGGGATGGTGGATGTTTTCCTTAGCATGTAAGCATTGCCGTGTTGTGTGTGTCGAGCTGGTAGTTCGTTTCCTTCTTGATTTATGCATGTTTCACCTAGTTTCTCTTTTGCTAGGGCATGGAGTCGTAGTTTTCTATTGCCTGATCAATGAACTTGTGTTTGTCGTTAGGTAGTGTGGTAGTCATAACGTCTGGGATCGTTACATGTGTCCATATAAATACAATATGGTAGGAAATATATGAAATATTTTATTAATCTCTATAGTGAAAATGATTTCCTTTAAAACCCCTCATTATTTTTTAACTTTGCAATAATCCTCTCATTAATACCTATCACCACAACCATCATCCCAAATAAAACCACAATATCTTGCATCCTCTTTCAAAGGTTATTTTTAGCCATTGTTTCAAAAACAAATCTGAAATAAAAAAAATTAAAATAAAGAAATAGAAAATAGAATAAATTAACCTTGTTTTGATGAAAAGTTTAGGCTATAATACTTAGAGTAGTTAGGAACATTAAATTTGAGTAACTAGGAACTCTATTCGGCATTAGATCTTTTCTCATCACCTTCAAAAGATATCTTTGTAACATCCCTCTCTTGCACACTGAGTGAACTTATTCTTTGAGGAAACTTGCTCGCAAGTGATCCATATTATTATTCTATTAAAACATTGATTTTGATTATGAGGCGTTATGGGTTGATGTCATGTTGTTTTGCTGCATTGATATAGACAGGTGATATTGACTTGGTTTTACTGAGTGTGCAGGATTTTGGACCTCGAGGATGCAGAGGCATCGATGGAACCCCTTAGACTCTGGTTCGAGTCAGGGAGTGAACCATTGGGGTTTGATTGTTTTATATGTGATATTAGTGCATCTGATTAGATGATATGATATGGATATATTTCTGAAATGATTTGTTGATGATGCAGGATGATGATAGCTTGCCGACCAGAATCACATGTGGAGTAGAGGGGTCACGCTCGACTACCAGAGATGTTGAGGGAGAGGTGTGGAAAACAACCGTGCCACATCCTACTAGCACTCCCGCCATGGCTCGAACTATAGGTTAACATTTAACTAGTTCGAGAGGACCCACGATGCCGTGAGGCTAGATTGCGATAGTCACTCACGATGATTCTAAGGGACGTGCAATGAGGAAGGGGCCTTATTCCTTACAGGACCTTAGTCTCCCACACGTTCACCCAGTGGAGTATTGACTCCAGGGGTTTTTGATGTCTACCAAGTCAGTCAAGAGGCGAGTGGCACCCTTGGAGCATGTGGTGCATCCTAGAGGGCACGTCACGCAAGAAAAATGGAAAGAGGCAAGTGACACCCTTGGAGCACGTAGTGCATCCTGAAGGGAACATCGCGCAAAGGAAACAGATTAGGTGAGTGGCACCCTTGGAGCACCTAGTGCGTCCTAAAGGGCACATCGTGTTGCTAATGATAAATGAATGAACCTAGATGACTTTAGGATGAATAATGTGACAAGAAATTTTTAAAACAATTTCCCTAATAAATTGTCGCCCAGAACAAAAATTAAAGTCTAGGTCTAAATTATAATATATATATATATATATATATATATATATAATGATGATAATCTTCTTTAATCGTGTAACAAGAAGGGAGTAAGCAATTTAATTGATTCATAAAAATTAGTTGGGATTAAAAAAAAGGGGGGGGGGATTAATTGTTTTATTATATTATGATAATTTTAAATTATTAATTAAAAAGAGAAAAGGGAAAAAGTTAATTTGTACACCTTCCAAATTGAGTTCTAAATGAAAAGGGAAAAGAGGAAAATCTAAAATAATTAGGAGACTAGGAAAAGAGGGAAACATAAAAAGAAAAGGGAAACAGAGGGGAAAAAGAAGAAAGTCAAACTTAGTAAGGTATTTAGCATTTAAGAACTTTCTAATTTAAACTAAACTAGCAAATTAATAATAGGGAAAGTCATTAAAACCTGTAACAGAATTTGGGGACACCTAGGAGCAATTCTAGGAGTGACTTTAGGTGGGTGAGGAAATAAGGGTAATTAATTAATTAAAGAATTTAATTTATGGAGGAATGAAGGGGATGAGTGACACTTGTATGGGGAGGATTTTTAGGAATTAATTTATTAAACATTAATTTAAATGGGATTTTGAGAATGTAAAGGAGTTTGAAACTCTATATAATGAAGGGAGGAGAAGGAGGAAAGATATCTTATATTTGCGTAACGTTACACTGCAGAAATCTATACTTGACTGGCTTAGCTTGTGGGAGTTGGGATACCCAACTCGGCGAGGAGTAGTAGCTCGGCCTTGCGAGGTGAGATTGGAGCTAGCTGAATCTTTGGATAGTGTGCATGGCCCCTTTGCGGCTTGGGGGGATAAGGGGGAAGAAGAGTACCCCTAGCATTTGTTGGGAGGTATCGGTGAAGTCTTATCGGTCGGCAAGTGGGAGTTGCATAGAGCGCACGGGACATCAAGCAACGGTACACTTTCTTCATTTTTTTTATGGTAGATTGTAGTATGATTTATGCTTTGGATCTGCATGTTTATTTGGGTAAGGAAATTGATTTCCTTAGCATTCTAGTTGGTGACTGAATCTTTCCATAGAATTTATCTTGATGAGTGATTGATTCCGGTGGCCTTCGATTCCCAGCATGTCTTGACCGCCCTATGGTGTATTGATTTGTCAATATTGTGGTTGTTGGGATTTCGTCCCTAGCTCATCAGTCCTTGCCTGAGCAGTTAGCCAGGAGCATGATCTACGGTTGCCACTTCAACGTTAATAGGCATATAGATTTGAATGCCCTTCTTTTATGTGCGTGGATGATGAACAAAGGATTTTCCTATCAGCCTTCTACCTTCATTGTTGTCCTTGTCTAATTGCTTGACTTGTTCCTTCTAGCCAAGACATCTACGTATGGATTATCTTGCATCCTTGTTGGTTTTTCTTTGCACCTTGACTGATAGAATCCATGCGATCATTCAATGAATTTTCCCAATAGATCCTTGTAGTTCTCTTATTGTCGTCTACATTTGTATTGGTATTCTGGCAATGGAAAAATGAGTTGATTCATGTATGCATTTTTGTGGTTGTTGGTCTTTTTTCCCTAGCTCATCAGTCCTCACCTAAGCAGTTAGCTAGGAGCCTGATCTACGGTTGCCACTTCAACGTTAATAGACCTATGGATCTCAATGCCCTTCTTTTATGTGCGTGGATGATGAGCGAAGGAAGTTCCTGTCAGCCTTCTACCTTCATTGTTGTCCTTGCCTAATTGCTTGACTTGTGCCTTCTAGCCAAGACATCTGTGTATGAATTATCTTGTGTCCTTGTTGGTTTTTCTTTGTGCCTTGACTGATAGAATCCATGCGATCATTCAATGACTTTTCCAAATAGATCCTTGCAGTTCTCTTATTTTCGCCTGCATTTGTATTGGTATTCTGGCAATGGAAAAATGAGTTGATTCATGTATGCATTTTTGTTTTGGTATTCTGGCAATGGAAAACGAGTTGATTCATGTTTGCATTTTTGTATTGGTATTCAGGCAATGGAAAAACGAATTGATTCATGGCTGCATTTTTGTATTGGTATTCTGGGAATGGAAAAACAATTAAATTATTTGTCTACGTTTTCCATTTGGTACCCTGGTAAGAAAGACAAAAACGTTTTTGTTTTCCTTTATGTGTTGGCATTGGCATACTGGCGGTGAAAAAGGGAAACCTTGGTTTATTCATCCCTCTCTGGTTTGCATCTCATTTTTACCTTTGGGACAAATTTCCCCTTGAAGAAGATTGTGTCTTGCACTTAAGAATTTATGTTGTGATTACCTTTGTTTCCTGGCAATTTCACCCCTCTGAGGTTTGCATTTCATTTTTACTTTTGGGGTGATTTTCCCCTTGAAGAAGAATATGTTTTGCAAAAACAATTACTGCTAACTGATGCCTTGTTGCCTGGTGATTTTCCAATTAAATGTGACTGTGTTTACTGCCTTAAAGACTTTGATTTTCCATTAAAAGGGTAGCCTGCGTTTTGCCGATATGTAGCACAACGATTTCCCATTTAAAAATATGAGTGATTTGTTGTAATTAGCCATGATTTTTTTCCTTTAGAATGTTGTCGGAGCTTGCTATAATTACCCACGATTTTTGCCTTTAGAATGTTGTCAGAGCTTGCTGTAATTACCCATGATTTTTGCCTTTAGAATGTTGACTAAGCTTGCTGGAATGACCACGAATTTACCAGAACAATTGCTACAGTTAATTGCCTTGTTAATTGCAATGTTAAATGTTATTATTTACCTTATTAATTTCCAAAACAATTGCTACAGCACCGTGAATGGTCAGCAGATTCCTACTTATTGATTTAATGCCACAACGAGTTAAATGGTTAATAGTGATGTAGATAACCTTGTTATTGCACTATTAATTGTTATGTAACTGCTATGTTAATTGCCTTGTTAAATTTCTACAACGATGTTAATAGTTGTGCCAGAACAAGTAGAGATTTAATTGTTCATAAGTGTTATATGGGTAGCATTCTACATTAAGATTGTTATTTAAGTTAATGGCTAGTTGGATGGAGATTTTGGATTATTATAGCATTGTCCATTTAGGTTGTAATAATAACTAAAATTAGATTGGGGAGTAAAGTCTGGATTGCCAATTTGAGACCTGCTTACAATTGAGGTTAGATTGTATTTATAATTATAGTTCTAGTATTGATTACTTAGACTTGCTAGATTGATTGTATTAACGTTAATTTAGCGGGTGCATTAATGACTAATTGTAATTTAGACGTGCCCCATTAGAATGGTAACACATGTTAAAATAGATTGTAATCATTAACCAGTTTAGACTAGGTGATTCGTTGGGTCGTGGATGAAGTCATGTATTGGCTTGTGTCTTCCCTGGTGGTCGTCCTCTTGTGTCTCGTCGGCCTTTTGTGTGGAGTGTGGGTATAGTATCCCTGTCAATATTCGACTGCTAGCACGTCGGTGTTTTCTAGAGTCCTTGGCCCACATAAGATGTGTTGTGCTAAGGTCATTGACATGTCTATCACCAGGGGATGACATGATTCCTGATGAGGGGATTATGGCACACCAAATTTGGATAGCGGTAAATGATAACTTGGCCGGAGTCGATGCCTTCCATATGATTGTTATCAAGCGTTGTAAGTTTTTTTTTGCGAATGGGTTGATTACCTTCATGCATTTGGCTCACGCGCCTTGAGGTTATACTGTTTGTTCGTCAACGTGATTGTGTCGGGAAGAGGATATTGTCCCTTGGCTTGTAGGCGTGGTCCTGTTTTGCAAAGCAGTTAGTCCTTTCTCCTTGTCTTAACGCATGTTTCGCCCTGTTTCTCCTGTGCTATTACGTTGAGTCATAGTTTCCTGTTGCCTAGACTGCATGCTTATTTTCATTTTTAGTGGTGAGGTAAACTATTGTCGTCGTTGCCTTCTTTCTTGAAACACAAAAAGAATAAAAAAAAATTGCACCTCTGCTTCACTTGTAGTCGTAATGAAGGGGACATATATTGATGTTGTCCTCTAATGCTAATCCATACTACTTAGCCCAAAAATTATTGTTGGAAAAGTATTTTTTGTATTCTATCTTGATCCTCTAAGAGTGGAAAAAATGGAGGATTCATCTTGCAGGGCCATTTTAGTGGTAGTTCCTAGTTTGGAAAATTAGGGTTTGGAACCATTCAAAGTCATTTTGAGGAATTAAATGATTTTTGGGGGGTTTATAGTATTCATATATTGTTCCGATCCCTTTTATGGTGTTCTACACTCCATGATATTTCCAATGGTGTAGAGCATGCACCAATTGAAGTTTGGATAAAAAATTATGCCTCCCTCAAGTTTAGCCACCATGTTGATTGAAATGGTACAAGAGGATGCCACATCATCCCCTGTTACCGACACATATTGGGATAGAAATGCATATAATTTAAATAAGATTATAGAATTTCCCTAACCCTATCATGATTGAGGGTTGAGGAAGTCATAAACATACCCACATATGTCTATCGGTCTATGTTAAATACCAGGACACTAGGAGGAGAAGGGGTTGCATTGTTTTTCATTATATCTTGTTCCATAACTTAGCAAAAGATATGAGAGTGATATTTTGTGAGAATAACAGAGGAGGAGACATTTTTTAGAATCCATATAGGCCATAGATAAAAGGAAACCCATAGTGAGTGCCTTTTTCTTTGTATTTGCATCATTTCTATACCATAGAAAAGAGAACAGTGTTGGTGCGAAATTTGAAATCGATGTTCTTAGAGGTTACTAACAAAGGTAGTATTGTAGTCTAGTTTTGATAGCATAATAAACCTTCCACAAGGAAAGGAGGTCTCACTCGAAACACACTCTAGAATTTGTGTGATAAAGCAAGTTATAGAGGGAACATCATTAGATATAGTACATCATAGTAGAGTTCCATACTTATATGTAAAGAGATCATAGCATAAAAACCCTTAGATTTGATAAAGACAGTGAACAATCTATGTTGTGAAAAGTTAAAGTAAACACATACATTATAGAAGTTGCTAAAAAAATAATGCAATTAGTAAATACATAGCACATGATAAATTATCCAAGAAAGAGACAATATATTCATCCTCATATTCACAAATTTTAACTTTCTGACTAATCCATCATATATTCATACACGAGAGAATCATACATAGAGTTGTTCTTCATATCAAGAGTTATACAATTAGATCGGTAATGAGATATCCGATCTAGACTCTCACATTCTGTGTAATTGTAGTTCTTTCTTAGTAATGCTCAATAACAACAAATCTCAAAACCTCACAACAACAGAGAAACTAACACAAAACCAATGGAAAACCAAGAAAATAAACTTATAATAGAATATAATAGAAAATAATTGAATCGAACCCCAACCCATTACATAACTCCATGCTTTATAAATTTTCCGCAGGGCTTATTGGATTCTTGATTCTTCTGTTATGATTTATTGTTTATACATCCTTCTCGAATGTGCTCAAACGTTGCATATCTTTCTGCTTCTTCCTCCAACTAGGGCATCACTTTTTTTCCTTGCTAGTGCACTAGTAGTTAGATTTCTTCCACTTGGAGTTCTCTTTTCTATGTTATATTGTTCCACAAAACTTTTATAAATCCAAAAATCTTGTTCTTCAAAATGAAGTGCCCAATAGGCCCCGACCACAACCTTTGAATCATTCTGATTCAACATTATTCTAGTTTTTTGTGGTCACCTTCAAATGAAGGGACCAACTCTAGTACAATCTACAGTGCTTGTTTTCAAACACTATCATATTTATTGAATCTGTCCTTCAATTTTCTTGCTAAAATTGACATGCACGTAAAAAAAACATGTGGAGTGTTGACATCAGGTACCTCAGGCTTGGTAGAAAACAAAGCATTCTACTTTGTATCAGCAAGTGCATCCAAGTGCTCCAATGGAATGTATTCTGCTTGTGCTATAGGTCACAACTATCGAAGTGTTTTCTTCACATCTCTGTGAACTTCATCCATGGCATCAATCTTACCATCCTCTGCTTGGATCTCTCCAAATTTATCTGAATTATTTATAGGATAAACAATGGTCTGGTATTATAAATGCATATTTTTAATCCCAATGAATAACTCTTTGACATGCTTACTGGGTTGGTCCAACAACCCAACCTAGTATGTGACCATATCAAAGATTTGAATACATTCCTTAGCCCAGGCATGCAATGAGGATTCAACATTGGTACCTTATTCTAGTGCATATGTAATCTTCTGGATGAGCTTTTTGAGTTTCTCTTTTTCCTTTAACTTGAACATGGCTACCTACTATTGCATAGTAACTCTTTTAGTATCCAGAAATAAGGTCAACTCAGTTAGGTGGTACAACTGATGTGATATCTTCTAGAAGTTCAAGAATAACTTGTCATAAAGGTGTCCACACTTGAGAAAACTTGTCAGAAATGGCTGCAACAATGGACTCGACATATATCTGTAAGTTTTGGTCCACTACTTTGGAAACAATGGCTTCGATGATAGCCTCGTGTAAGGATTTTGTTTGTTGTGTGAGGGATTTATTGTCCTATTCAACTATTATGATCCTCTATTCCAACTGATAAATTGAGGCCTAAATAAAGTAAAGAATCTATGGTGTATCCCATGTGGACAATTCTCCACTAATGGAATGGAATCTGAAGGTGGCCACGAAATACCACTTTTGATAGAGTGCTGTAAAAATATTGGGGTACCAACACCCTATGGTGTAAGTGAGTGTGCTCTAATAATTTGCACAAGCTGATCATTTACCTATAGCAGAAGTTTTTTCAACATCTCTATTTTCTGTAAGCAGAGCTCTAAGATAGATCATCGTTGTTGAGGATCGTGTCGTAAACGTACAATTTTTTCCTTGACAAGAGTATTGCTCTATATTGACTCAATATCATGATGGGTGTCGAACAGGTCCTCTGGAGGGTCCTCATCCTTTAGAAAATGAGTTTCATGCCCTTCCTCGAATTGTAGTTGATTGACCATATCAAGAGTTGAGTGTCGGGTGACTGAAAGTTCCAAGATCCAAGGACAAGTGGAAGGGAGTGGACCAACAGTTGTAGCGGGTTCAGAAATAGGGTCGGGTGTAAGTGTATCAAACTGAGTATCGAGTGGGGATACTTGAGGCATGTGCGCAACCTTGGTGGACCCACCATTCTATGGAAGTTTCACTTCATCAACAATAGTGGAAGGTTGGAGCTATTCAAGAGGGTCATCAAGGATATGGATGAGTAGGAATGAAAAATGGTGGACAATTTTTAAACTTTAATTGATGGTGACAACAAAGACATAATGATGGGTAAAAATGTGGTAATGGATTTTCATGACCCACGTGATGACATAAGAGAAAAAGATTCAAATTTCAACAACATTAAGTATGAGAGGATATGACTGCTATATCCCCGACCCCTAAGTGAATATAGGAGTTGGACGACTTGGATATGAAAAAAATTCACTAAGACATGTAAACACAAAACATGTCACCATGTATTGATAGAAAGTAAAACAAATACATAAATGGAAATCCTAGTTACTAACCCACTCTTAGAACTAGGAGTGTAATGAAACTATAATTATTCACCAGATAGGTAGGAATTCAAATGTGCACCATTTACCCATCCATGTCGAAGAACTCTATCGAGTTGCACTAATTTGACAGATCTAGATTCATGCTTTTCCGTAAATATAAAAGGAACAAGTCAGTTCATTTGGAACTTGGATGGATGTTTCTAATACTTGTTTTCATATAAGAGCATGAAATCACCCTACACAAATGAATTATGCTATATATGTTAATAATGCCAGGCCTTTTTTCCATCTTTCTCCACAGTATGAAGAAAATATGCTAGGAACCTAGATTCCTCAAATTTCAGCAATTCCTCCACCCATGCAGCAATGGAGTCATCCCCGGTCATCTTGGTACCTTATGCAATGAATAGAATTCGGGTGAGAAAATCATCTTCCACAAGTGCTTCTCGTCAATATACTAGTTGTAATGGGGTATACATGTTTAAACACTTCATGGTAGTTCAATACACACATAACACAGTCGAAATGCACTCATCCCAATCATCATAATTTGGAAAACAAAACCTAGTCATCCCCATCTCCAATATTTTGTTAAATACTTCCATTGTTCTGTGATATTTCATATGATAAGTATTATTCTTATGATGAACAAAAAATTCTTTGGTAAGGGTCGTTATAGTTTCAATGAGAAAGTTGACTCCCTAGTCACTAGTCAAGTTGCCAAGATATCCAAACAAGGTAATAACATTCTAAAAAAGAAACCATGTTGTGATGAACATATAAAAATATCGAATATACTCTGCTCCATCCCATTGAGTCAAGTAGTTGGTTATGGTAATTATGTATCTAACCTTGGAATTCTTAGCTAGAGGATTTATTGGATCGATGAAATCAACAATCCATTTTTCAAAATATTGTAGTGCGCAAACAGGGTGTAGAGGAAACTCATCGCAACATGATGGTTTTCCCACTCTCTGACATCCGTCACAGACTCAAGCATATTACTTAGCATATTTAAATACTATAGGCCACCATATTCCTATCTGTAAGATGTTTCTAGCAGTTTCCTTTTTGCCAACATGTCCTCCTGCAACACCACTCTGACATTCCCATAGAATATTAGGTCAATCATGGTCAAGCACATAGCACCACAATATTTATCCAATCCCAATTTGTAGATTTTTCCACAATCAGTTAATAATTTATTTCCCAAACCATTAGGTTCCCCTTTTGTGTTATGGAATATCCTATCGACATAGTACCAATAGTAAAAATAAGGAAATGTATGAAAAATAATCGATAATGGTCTCAATACAGAACAAATATGCATCTAGGAGTTGGTCATCTACAGGTCCACCACTTTCTCTAGATTCTAGGAGAGACAAGTGACCTGGCCCGACATTTAATTTTCCAAGCTTAACAGTGACCTCAAAATAGAACTCCTAAAATAATAACAACCACCTACAAATGCAACCTTCTAACATGTGTTTTTTCACCAACTACCTCAAATAAGAATGGTCAGTAAAAAACTTAAAATTACTTCCAAGTAAATAATGCCTAAAATTTTGTAAATAATACACCATAGAAAAACATTCCTTGTAGGTTTTGGTGTAGTTGTGTTCAACTTGCGAAAGTTTGGGACTGGAAAAGTATATAGTATGGTCCAATTTTCCTTCCCCTGGTTGAGCAAGAATGGCGCCTGACACAACTGTAGAAGCATCAATATGGAAATGAAATTCAACTTTCCAGAGAGGATAATTCAGAATGGGTGCAGTGCTTAATTTATGTTTTAGCTGGTCAAATTCTTTATCACAATCCCGAGTCCAACAAAACCCTTTGGATTTCTTGAGAAATTGTTCCAAATTTTTCGTTATGCTCACTTAACCCATGTTAAATCAACGATAATAACAAGTATGGCCCAGGGTTGTGAGAAATTTATTGACAGTGCTAGGAGGAGGCATATTGAGAATAACTACAATTTTCTTAGGATAAACTAGGACTCCTTCTCAATGAACAATATCCCTAACATATTTCCAAATGGTATACAAAAATTACATTTTGGTAGATGAAGGGAAATTTGTAACTTCCTGTAGTGGTCCAACATCAAGCATAATATCCCAATGTTCTTCTTAAGTAAGTTGTATATATTCCAACTGTCCAGGTATACTTCAAGTAACTTATGAATGAAATGGAAGAATGTTGTGATCATGATCTGAGAAAATATAGCCGGGGCATCCTTAATCCCAAAAGAAATAATATTGTAGGAAAATGATCCCCACTTAGTAGTAACAATAGTCCTTTTCTTATCTTCCTCATTGATTTGAGCCTGATGATATCCATAGAACCCATCTATAAAGGAATATGCCTCATTTCCTTCTACTTGATCTGGTACCTCATCGCTAAAGGGGGTAGGAAAGAGGTCATGTACACAAGAATCATTCAAGATTTTGTAATCCACACAAACTCATATATCATATGTACCTTTTTTTTGTTTGTATCATGATAGTATTGATCCATTCATCCCTATCGATAGGAAAAATCATCCCATCTATGAACATCTTATCAATCTCCTTCTTCACTTTCTCTTTCAAACAAGGATTTAGCAGATATGGACTATGCTTGATTGATCTCTATTCAAGATTTAACTATATCCTCATATCCCCTAAATTTCCCTTAATACCTTTTAGTTATGATAAAGTTTTAGGGAATAGATCCTCATATTCCCACAATCGAGCCTGTATCCATGTCACAATATGTTCATCCCAATAGTCTCCAAAGGAGCCTAGCTTTGGATGCTCATCAGTTCCTATATTAAATTTCCTCCACTTCAAGGGTTTGGTATAAGAACTACTGACTTCATTTGGGACAATATCTTTAACCTCCCTAGTTCCTTTAGATTCCTAAAATGCTAGATGCCTAAGTTCCTCAAGCTCATAGAGATCTTCTGATTTTCTATCAACAATAAGATAGACCAGAGGTAATCGAGAAGGGGATGGGTAAATACTATGATGAAGGAGGTACTCATGTTAGAGATAAATAGTAGGAGGATGTATAGGATTAAATTAATAAAATAAATATATTTTCTTAATTTGTTGCCAACATAAAGTGATTTCAGGGAACTTACCTAAGAATAATAAGTCTTGACATAGCTATCATTGAAGGTTTTCCCAAAAAGCCATTTGGCGTCAGGCTTCCTCATGTATATACCAAGAAGATGGAATTCATCCCAATGAATGAATAAATTGATGCACCAACAATTGAGAAGGTAGTTATGCAACTTCCCATACTTGACACAGTGTGCTACATGCTCCATTCGATCATAAATCCCATCATACAATTCCAAATCCTACTGGTCCAAATCCAATGAAGTAAGTTGCAAAGGGGGAATAAATTGATGTTTGATGGCATGCTTTACTTCAGCCCAAGAAGATAAAGTACCCTTATTAGTGGTCCACCATATAGTTGAAGAGGATTGTAATGCAACATCCAATACATGAAGTCTTTGTTCTGGCACAACTTTAGCCTCTACTTGAACCAAAAAACTGGCAAAATCTAAAGTGCCATTATACTCAAGGTCTTCTCTAACCCCATATAAAATCCACCTGCATGCTCTGAGAGTTGCACAACTTTGCGAGAAGTTCTCATATCTTCCTTGTTTCCAGTTTTCAAACTCTACCTCTAAATATTCCCCTACATACTGAATATTGCGCCAACTTACCGAGTCATCTATAGTTGGGTTAGTATAATCCACCCAGTTTTGTATAGTCAGAGTGTAGATATGATCCAGTGTATCCTCTTCCATATTCCTCTCTACCAGATATGTAAAGCGAGGACCTTAGTAGGGTTCTAGTGGTTGGGTTACTTTCATACCATCTTATTCAAAGGTCATGAGTTCCTTATTAAGATCTACAATAATGTAAATCTCATAAGCCTAGTCGATTCCCAATATAGCTCGATATGGGTCCTTTTCCCCCATGATTTATATAACCTCAAATTTGAGCATTGTATTGACTCCATATAAGTCCACTTCAAGATTCTATAGCCTCCCAATAGGGTAGATACAATATCGATTGGCCATATGCAACTGAATGGGTGAATAGACCAGCTTGGGCTTACACATGGTCAAACATCCCCGACCACCCAGGCCGGGCCACGATACATGAGAGAAATATTTTCTTCTTTGTGCAGAACATACTGTAACATACCAAACATCCCATTAATCTATGCCACATAAATTTTTCAAACTTCATGCAATTAAAATGTATACACATAGAACTCTTGTGGAACACTATATATAAAATGTAAACAGAGAATACATTTCGTAAATGCATGGATTCATACTGAAATAAAAATAAACATATACATGCAACATATACAGGAAATACAAGTAAATATAGAGACAGTTATAACCAAACATAGGATAAAACCATAAAAATAAACACGTAAACAATAATGCAACATGTAAATTTATCACACAATTTACACTTATCTTGGTAAGCATATCACCAAATACATGCAGAACTTACACGAACCTCCTAGCCTTAGACCACACTACTCATCACTCTCAGTAGGGGGTCACCCCCGAGCTGGGACTAAACTCCACCCAAGTAAAGGGATTCTTAACCAGGATAGTGGCTCATAGACAATAGGAAATACTCCATCAAAGGTTCCTACTCAAACTAACAACCTACAGTCCCTCATTCACTACATGCCTGTCCCACCCCAGGATGTGTGCCCCTTCTCTACTCAACATTCCTTCGACTGCCCTACTTCCTTTCCAGGCTTCAACAACACGCTGGACAGGAAGTCTTAGAGCCCTATAGATGCAGTTTAGCACCTTTAGGAAATCAATTCCCAACAATTCTCTCACCCAGAGAATTGCTCACGGGCCTGAAAACCTGCCTCTTCAATATCCCATGGGCCTAGCAACCCACTTCCTCAATCCAACTCCCAAGCTAACTAACTACACAAATGATTATGGATATGGATACAGGTTCAGGTACAGTGACAGGAAGGTGTGAAGGATAATTGACTGCGAGAATGGAATGCTCATCGAATCATGGCTGAATGATGGGAAATGAGGTAAGTCCCAACAATATGTATGCATGTCCCCAACTTGACACTTGTCATGTTGGGAGCTACTTTGGCCCACTTGTCTCCAACTTTAGAACTTAGGATAAAATAATTTCCCATACTTTATGATTTAAGGAATATTAATATAATATTCCTTTTTGTCTTAAGCTCTCTAGTGTAGCCCTTTTCTTAACTTTTATCGCCCGCCCTTTCCCTAACTAGTGGAGTTTAGTCACCCATCTCTTTTATCATGGTGGTCTATAAGAAATGATTAATTTTGTAGTAATGTTCAGACATATACAAAAGTAGGCACACTGGCCTTTAACATCTAGGCTCTCTGGCCTAATAATCACAAAAATGCATCACCGGCCTATAAAACATAGCATATACATAAGGCTCCCTGGCCTTAAAATCACGTGCACTTAAGTTGTTAAACACGGTATCCTGGAATGTGCAAACTCCATCATTTTATCGCGTAGTACATACATGCACTATGCCATGAAAAGTGCATACATAAATGATATCAAACAACTCACTAGCTTAAGTACATTTTCATTTACATTTACAATTGGGTTCGGCCCAAGGATATTACACATGGCTTCCCAAGTTTTCTTTGGTAGGATGTTGATGTCAGACACTAAATTGAAGAGAACATAATTAATTTTGTAACCGACGATGTGAGTATTTAGTCTAAATTGTCAACTAGATCTTTGCTTCCTTTTATGTATTCTACATGTATTTATTTTGTGAATATGATAAATAATAAACTCTTTTGGGTTCCTTTCAATCTCTAAAATCCCCTTGATCATGTTTCAAAAATCCCTGGTGAGATTCTCGTCATCCGAAATATCAACAAGTAAGTGAAACCACAATACAATAGTCAATCAGGATCTCATTGCAGGATCGTTCTATTCCACATAATGCTCCACAAGTTTAGGTTGAGTCTCAAGGATTGAGTTTGTAGGTATCAGTATTCCAGGATTAGAAATGCGTCAGAATATGACAACAACATCCTTAAAGAACTATTTTTGGACTAGGGGTTCATATGTGACATATTCAAGTATTGCCTTGCAGATCTTACTTTGAGTCGAGTTGTCAACATTAGCACCAATCCTTTTTCCTCCTCTAGTAATAATATTAATATTGGGTGACTTTTTTTCAATAACAGGTCGGGACTCTAAATTTACCAAATTGGCACCTCACTTTCTTTCGCGATCCTTTGATTTCGCAGTCAACTCGGGTCAATCCTCGGTGGCATGGTTGTTGTTTCTACAATAAACACACTGAGGACATCTGAGAAGAGGACAACCTTGACCGATATGTCCATGTTCATCACAATTATAACACTGACCTAGCTCTCTTTTGCTAGTTCATTCACCTATGAAACCTCCACCACCTCTACATCCTCCTCCAAAACCTTCAGGAACTTTGGCACCCCTAAATGCATATTGATCTAGTCTGTCCACAAGAGCATCCAACATGTGACACTATATGGTAGTTTGAGTAGGTGACCCATAGAATTCACAGTAGACTATATTTGGAATGGGGGTGTATTTTTGTATGATTGTTAAATGTCAAGGGGGGTGCACACGACTTCGACATATTTCAAAATAGTCATTAATATGAGTACCATGACGGTTTGGGAAGGCATGGTACTACACATGGCCATGAAATGGTACTTGCGCAATTCCTTCAAACTTTCCTATTGGTGGAGGTTCCATGGGTAGCGGGGGGGTCCTGCACCCCTCAGTCGTGTAATATTATAGTCATTGGGTGGTCTTATTACTTGCAATATGCCTCGAAATCGCTTCATCTCCTCAATTTTCATGGCTTTTTCTAGGGCTTCCAACAATGTAGTTATGTGCTATTGGGTTAACAGAATTCGGGTTAATGACCTAAAAGTCCCTGAATGAATCATTCTTGCTGTTGGTATTCATGAATGGGGTTTTCTAATTTCCCTATCACATGTTTTAATCTTTGGTTATACTACTAGACAGATTCCCCATCTCTCGGTTTGATTTCCCATAGTTCAAAAATAATTTTTTTCTCGGATTGGGGTAGTTTAAATTGAGAGATAATTTTTTTTTTTGACTTGCGGTAAAGGAAAAAGTTATCCCTAGGGATTCCCAGGTTTGATGGATTTCATATAGCATTTTAATGCATGACCCCTTAATGTGCTCTGAAACTAAACTATTTTATTATCATCCAAAGTTCCATCAGACCGCCAAATGGCCTCACAAAGGTACTAATGTTGTTCCATATCCTCATCAAGATAAATCCTTTAGGTCCTGGTTGTGATAACACTAAAGATATTTGCAGTCTACTTCTACTAATACCATTTGAACTAGTTGGACTAGAATGAGGAGAAATGACAAGAATTATGGGAGAGTTTATTGTAGAATTTACTGGATTAGAAGATTGCATTGAGGGACGAGGAGATCCAAGGTCGGTTCCTGTGTCTTTGGGATGAGATTATTTTTCTTGGGGGGTCGCATTAGGAGGTCATATTGTATGACATCCTATAGTATACTTCACATCCTCTAGTGTTGTAGGGGTTGATTCTCATGCAACTTCTTCATAGGTTACAACTAAGTCTTGATCCTCGATGGTGAGTCCAATCGTGATTCTTTCCTCCTAATTTTATCCATCTCATATACTCTCTCTATAACTCTCATTTTTCTCTCCAAACGTATCCTTGAACCATTGTCTTACCATCCTTCCATGTAATTTCACCTCTTTCAATATCTAACTCTCTTGTATGACTCTTCTCAAAGATGATCTCCTTACACGACTAATCAAGCCTCTTCATCAACATTTTCATCTACTCTTGCCATTGATTTTCAAGCACTAAAACCCTTTTTTGAGACCTCTTGTCTTTGGCACTCTTCTCAAAATGACCCCCATACCTTAAGAAATTGTGTATCCTAACCAATGGATCCTCTCCTGAATCACCCACCCCTCATGCACAAAGGGTTTTAATCAACTAGTTCAACCAAAGGAGCCGATAGAATTCCTTTTTCCAAGAGAAAGTACTTCATCCATAATGGTATTTCTCTAAGTGATATCCCTCAGGCTTCCTTGTAAAATATTGCATCTTCCTTTGAGAATGAATTGTGAATTTTCAAAGAAAATTCAATTATGTATCCTTCCAGGGAAGTTTGGACCCATAAGTCCACAACTCAAGAAATTTGGTGATCCAACTTGTGAAAAAAAATGAGACCCTCAATCATCCAATTAAATATTTTCTTGATGTGATCTTTAAATTATGTCACCTCTTTTAACTGTTCAAGCCACTCGTGAACTTTTCTAGGAATCAGATCTAGATGATTTCGTACAGATCACTAACTGGTTTAGAATATATGATTGTGTTCTTCAAAACTCTCAAACTTTTCTTTCATAACTCAGTTTCTTGAAATAAAAGTTCTCTTCACACCTTATTTCCAAACATATTTCAATATCATACTTAAATATGTGATGTGGCATCCTCTGAAAACTCTCATAAATCAGGTCCCAACAATGAAACCATTTTTTGGTGCAGAAATGGAGACTGGGATTCTCATAGGTTACCAAAAAATGTACCTTTGTAGTCTAGTTCCACTGGCATATTCAACCTTCCGTAATGGAAGGAGGTCTCACCTGAAGCATGACCAAGACTTTATGTGATAAAGCGATTTTAAGAGGTCACATCATCTTATCTAGCACATCATAACACAATTCCATACTTGTATGTAAAGATCTTATAAGAAGCCTTAGATTGATAAATATAGTGAACACTCCATGTTGTGCAATGTTAAAGTAAACACATACAGTAAAGAAGTTGCTAAAATAGTAATTTAATTAGTAAATACACAACACATGAAAAATTATGTAAGAAAGAGACCATATATTCATCCTCATAATGACAAATTTTACGTGTCCAAATAACCCATCATATATTCATACCCAAGACTGTCTTACACAGAGTTGTTCTTCATATCAAGACTTATACAATAGTATTGATAATGAGATAGATGATATGGACTCTCACATTCTACGTATTTGTATTTCTTGATCAGTAAATCTCAATAACAAAAAATCTCAAAACCCCACAACAATAGAGGAACAAACGAAGAACCAATGGAAAACCGAGAACAAAAACTTAGAATATAACATAACATAAAATAACAAAATCGAACCCCAACCCAATACATAACTCCATGCCTAATAAATTTTCTATGGGGCTTATTCTCTTATTGATTCCTCTATTATTCTTTCCTGATTCTACATCCTTCTAGAATGCGCTAGAATGTTCGATATCTTTTTGCTTCTTCCTCCAGCTGGTGCATCACTCTTTTTCCTTGCGGGTGCACAAACACTCAATTTTTCGCCACTTGTAGTTATCACTCTTATGTTCTATTTTTCCACAATTTTTTATAAATCCATATAACTTGTTCCTCAAAACGAAGGGCCCAACAAGCAGAGAAACCTCACTTTCTAGATAGGTTTACTCCCATATTGGGTTTCCCAAGAAATATCTGGTGTATTTGTGGATGGTGTGATTGTATCTTAATGTTCTCTATTTTCCACATTTTATCTATTTCATGCATAAGGAGAAAAATCAATAACTAAATATTCTAGAAATACAAAGGAAAAATAACCTTAATAATAAAGATTTCAGTTATTTATCATATATGTTGTGATGAATTATTCTGTTGGAATATCCACGATAGTTTACAAATCATCCATCCCAAAAGTAATCCATTCTAAAGATTCATGTAACCCAAGACATTTTGATCCAAAGTGGATCGAGGAAGGCCTAAAAATCAAAGTTCTTGGAATCAGAAGAAACAAATGAGATTACGTTGGACTCATCGAGCTGATTCTGACCATATTTTTTTTTCTGAAAATGGACAGCATATGCAAAAGTTATTGTGATATGAAGATCAAGTCAAACATGCAAAAAAAAATCAAAGTCAAAGTCAACAGGTTAAATCCAACGATGAAGTCAATAGTACGTCATGATGACATCAGTAGTACATCATGTTGATGTCAGCATGAAATGTGGCAGCATCAAAGGCTAACATGTGGCAATCATTTTTTGGCTTTTTTTCGGGGTGATTTGGCCCAATAAAAACCTGACACGTGGCACCGTACATAGGTGACACATGACACCTTCTAGAAGCTCAACCAAATCTGGTGGATTCCTCCAAATCTGGCGGTTCCACCAAATATGCTAAAGATCCTCTAAATCTGGTGGAATCTTGTTAAATCTGGCTAATTATCGGTAAATGTGGAAACTGTCACTAAATTTGGCAGAGTATGGGCTTATTTAATTGGGCACGAAAAATTGAGAAAAAATATTTGTTTATGGGAAAAGAAATCGAGAAAAACATATTGGCATGCAAATCGAGACTATACGAACTATACAGATCTGACAGGGTGCAACACTCAGATTCATTCTAAGAGGAGACCCCGAAGGACTGTTTAGAAGCAGGTTGATTTTAGATTCAAAAGTTGCATAATTTTGAGGGGAGTCTGAATATGGATTATGTTTCTTCATCTGAGTAGATGAACATAAAATTACCTCCAAAGACTTAACTCTCGATCCAAGCAAAGTCGACTTTATACTCAAAAGTCCCATAATTTTTTTTTCCAACCAGCTGTGATGTTTGTTTGTATACAAAATTTGCAAATCTGAAAGGTGGTTTCAGGAGCTATTATGTAAGCCTTTCTTTTGTATTCTTAAATCATTGAAGATTAGTAAGAATCATTCCCCACCGAGACAAAGGCCTAGAGACGTACGCAAACTTGTGTCGAACTCTGTTAACAATATTGGTGTTATGGTTTGTTGTTTTTGCTTCTTATATGGCTACAAAATTCCTTCATTAATCTTGTCCTTAATTCCTAAATGGTAAATCAACTCATGCATAATTTAACCATAGTATTCTAAAAGATCGATTTCCGATCAAGTGGTATTAAAGTAGCTTGATAGTTGGTTGCTTGAGTTTGCATGATTACCAGGGAAAATCTAAGTTGTGGTGAAGGAGATCTTGTAGAAGGAGATCTTGATATTGGATCAAGAAAGAGGACATCTCAAAGTGAGAAGATGGCATCAGAAGAAGGACTTTCTCAAAACAAAAGAGACATTCAAAGAACTTTATTTTCCATGTCAGAGATGGTAAAAGTGTTGTATGATAATTACCTGGAATGGAACAGACATTTTCAAGGAGAATATTCAAAGAAAGACAAAAGTGAAGAAGGACAGGACCCTCCTAAAACTCCTCCTTCATCTCCATCTTCTTCTTCTTCAAGTACAATTTCAACTTCTACAACAATAAAACATTCTCATAAACATAAGCCTCATATGTCATTACTTAAACTTGATGTAAAATTTGTTTTACCTATGTGTGATGGTGAAGTTAATGCCGAGAAACTTGATAACTCGGTTAGATAGATGGAGGCATATTGTAACGTGCTATAAATCAAATATGAGGCAACCAAAATTAGATTAGCATCACTTCGTCTTGAAGGTACAACTCTCATCTTGTGGAAAAGTAAGATGAAACATGGAACTCAACATGTTGGTAATATTTTTCCATCATGGCATGATTTTATTTCCGCACTTAGAAAATAGTTCTATCCTTCGTGATACAAGGAAAAGGCTTTAATTGAATGTAAAAGTCTTAATTTAAGGAAAGGACAATCAGTGCAAGAATATATAGATGAATTTCGTAATATGGATTTTATGTTAGATGTCCCATTAACAACACAAGAAACCCTTATGAAGTATATAGGAGGATTTCCTTCTTATATTTGTAATACTGTGTTTATGTTTGGACCTTATAATCTTGATGAGGTTTCGGTTCAAGAAACGTATATTAAAGAAGGAAAAAACAAAGTTAGTATATCAGGGGAATCATATTCAAAGAAGGATGGAAAAGGAAAAGGGAATGGAAAGAAAGAAAATCCAGTGATAGTGAAGGAAGATAAGCTCTCTTGCAAGCATTGCAAGAAAGAAGCGCACGATGATGAGAATTTCTCGCAATTGCACCTAGAGAAGAGACCAAAGTGGTTCAAATAAAGGAAAGGGAGGAAGAAAGTTGCAATAGCAACATGACCAATAGACTTGGGATAAGATTCATGTGATGAGTCTAAGATTACAATAGTTGATTTGTGATAGTTAAAATTGATGATGATTATGATTCTAGAAGAAAATTGTTTCATATAAGGGTCATAATAAAACATACTAAGATTTATACATTGATAGATAGTGGATCTCAATCTAACTTAATTTTAGAAGAAGTGGTTAAGAAATTGGGATTGACAACTAAGATGCATTGCAAACCCTATTCAGTAAATTGGGTAAGAAAAGATCATAAATTTCCCATAACAAAAAAATGTATCATAAAGTTTGCAATTACATCTAAGTATGTGGATGAAGTAATATGTGATGTGGTGCTGCCAGAAACATGTGGAATGGTCTTAGGAAGCCCTTATTTATATGATCGAAAAACAATCTTCTACATGGAACATAATCAATATCACTTGTTTAAGAAAGGTAATGAATATGTTGTACATGCTCATCACATAAAATAAATCAATGTCTTCTAACAATGGAACAATTAAAGAAGACAACTTATGCAAGCAATACAACTCCAATTGTGCCAAGTAAAGTAGTTGATCTTAAGCATGAACATGACATGGTTGTAGGATGGGAGGTCAATCATACTTTGCTTCAAGATAAGTTAATGTCGTACGAAAACATCAAACATATGGGTTCAGTTTCAGTTATATTTTTTATTTTATTGTTGGTAATGCCTTCTACATGGATGATAGTGGATTCAGTAAGATGTGAACAAGTTCAAATGACTAACAATATGCTATCATTTGTCATGGTTGTTATGCAACTAATTATGATGCGATATGTGCAAATGACAAAATTTAAAGACAAAGGACAAGTGGGGTGGCCTATCTTGCACTTGATGACTGGTTAATATCCTTTTGGAGGACCAAAAGGTCTTAGTGGGAGGAATGATCCAAAATGGATCTAACAAGGACTAAAAATCAAAGATCTCGGAATCATATGAAACTAGTGTCATTGTCTCGATCTTGTCAAGCCAATTCCAACAATATATTGTTTTCTGAAAATGGACACCGTATGTAGAAGTTAGTGCGATTTGAAGATCAAGTCAAACAGACAAACAAAGTCAAATTCAAAGTCAACAGGTGAAATCCAACGATGATGTTAGCAGTATGTCATGATGACATCAACAATACGTCATGATGAAGTCATCATGACACATGGTAGCACCAGAGCCTGACATGTGGAAGCACGAGAGGCTGACATGTGGCAATAATTTTGGCTTTATTAGGGGTGATTTGGCCCAATAAAAAAGTAACACATGGCACCGTATAGAGGTGACACGTGGAACCTTCTAGAAGGTTAACCAAATATGGTGGATTCCTCCAAATCTGGCAGTTCAACCAAATCTGGCGGAGATCCTCTAAATCTAGCGGAATCTTGCTAAATCTGGCTAACTGCCGCAAAATCTGGCTAACTTTCCCTAAATTTGGTGGAGTCTAGGCTTATTTAGCCGAGCACGAAAATCAACAAAAATCTGTTTTTTGGGGGCACAAAATAAAAAAATAATAATTTGTTTGGCATGCAAATTGAGACTATACGGACTGTACAGATCTGGGCACAACAGAGGGATTCATGATGAGAGGAGGCCCCAAGGGACTGTTTAGAAGCAGGTTGACTTTATACTCAAAATTTGCATAATTTTAAGGGGAGTCTGAATATGGATTTTGTTTCTGCATTGGAGTAGCTGAACAAAAAAGTGCCTCCAAATCTTGAACTGTTGATTCAAGCATAATCAACTTTATACTCAAAAGTCTCGGATTTTTCTGTTCCAACCAATGGTGATGTTTGTTTCTGTTCGGAATTTGCAGATCTGAAAGATGGTTTCATGAGATGTTATGTAAGCCTTTCTTTTGTATTCTTAAATCATTGAAGATTAATAAGAAGCCTTCCGCATTGAGACACAGGCAAACTTGTGTCGAACTCCATTAACAATCTTGGTGTTATGGTTTGTATTTTTTACTTCTTATATGGTTGGAACATTCTTTCATTAAGCTTGTTCTTAATTCCTAAATGGTAAATCAACTCATGCATAACTTAACCATAATATTCTAAAAGATCAATTTCGGATCACATTTGAATTACAGTTCTCTAATTCCTTGAGAAAGAAAAATCCCACCTTAGTAAAGTCCTTGTGGCCAATGGGTAATATATATCCCAAATAAAAGAAGTTGTATGCTCTACCTTACATACTAAACCCACCCCCCTCTTCTCATTGCCTCTTGCTCTGATTTCTCTGCCTTACATGTAAGGTATCACCTATTATATTTCTAAGATATTAGCTAAAAGGAACATCAAAACTCTTTTCAAAATCTATAAAACAATTAAGGAGTTATCCTGAAATACCAAGGATAATTCTGATCCCATGTTTGATCGAGGAGTTTATCAAATTCGATGCACCTATGGAAAAGCATATATTGATAAAACATACAAATCTTTCATGATTAATCCCAAGGAACAAATAGTTGACACCTTTCACAACCACAACTTAAAATCTGTTATTTTTTAACACTCTCACAAATAAAAATACCACATCTCCCTTAAGGGTTACCTTAGTATGGGAAACTTAGACATACGGGGGCATACCTCAGACTCGTATACCTCATACTCCCTTGTAAAAAAGAAAATTATAAGTGGTGTTTGCTCCACTCCAATGAAAGATGAAACATCTACTTAATTGAACACAAGGAATCGATCATAGTCCTGATGGCCTTGGACTCTTTACACCAATAATTTATACCAAACAGTATGACTTACCCATTGCCAAAGTCCTCATTATTCATTCTGATGCCAATTAAGTGTTTGATGACAGGTTGTGAGATAGTTGGTAATGATGCACTCCAATAATAACCTCTCTTCATATAAATTACAAGAGTTGTACCTAATCTACTAATGCCAAACGATAAAAACAAATGTAAGTTTGATAAACCAGTAACTGTCAAAGAGTATTTACTAAATGCAAGTTATACTTGTAATGGTTGAAATGGTTTATCATGTCATGCCAATCGATGTGCTCTCAAACTTTGAAGCATATAATCACTTGAAAATTCTCATCAATATCTATACAGATCTAAATGTTGGGAGTTTTTTCGTTTTTGTTAATTACCTTGATAATGGGCACATTTAATATGTTTTTAGTACTTAATCAGTTTTGTATAGATAAGATTAAATATTGTTGGAATATTCTTAGTTGTCCCAATAAATCAATGGTTGTGATTTCAACCACTAACTTCCGCACTATTATAAAGACATCTGTTTACATGTTTATTTTTTTATTTTTACTTAATCATATTTAAAATTTATTATGATGGCTAGCTGATTGCCACCTCTGCTTGATTTACTCCAACTAATATTTACTTGGTGAGATTTCCCTGCCTAAAACTCTTACCACGTTGGTTATTTAATACACAGGATTCTGCGGTTATTTAATGCCCAAAGCTCAATTATTTCAGTGTTCACCAGCCACGAATAACTTGTGACTGTGCTAGTTAGGTTATCATGATAAGAGGGGAGTGCCGGGACTAGGGACAACGTGGACCTGTTAGGTTATCATGATGGGAGGGGAGTGCAGGGGCTAGGGACAACGTGGACCTGAAGAGAATTAAGAAACGCGACGCAGCGGATAAATACTGTGGAAGATTAGGACAGATTACTATTCTAAGCGAAGCAAATCAAGCAGATAAGGGCTTTCTCTCTCAGTTATCAACTGCGTGGTGGCATTTCTCTGTGGTGCTCCTTGTCACAGCCTCACCTTATCTCTTCATTTACGGATTCTGCATCATTCACCATAAGTTTGGAGACCCGTTAGTTATGCGTTGTCAAGAGGAATGCCATAGATTTGAAGAAGTCGGTGCACGATATTCTTGTTGTTGTATTCTGGAGATCAGGAGGTTCACTTGCATGCGACTTTATAAATACTACAAAGTGGGCACAGATGAACAGGTGTCCGCCGTTAACGCTCTTGCAAGTCGATTTTTAACTTCTGGTATCTTCGTTATTTTCTTGTTTTAGTTCTAGTTGGGATATATGCACGTCACTTATTGGGAGGGGAAAAACAAAATTGTGGTAGAAAATGCACCGAAAATTGTTCGAAACTACACACGTGAAAGGAGAGTTGTTCGGCGTGAGAAGGTGTCTAGTCGTAATGATTGGCGGTAGCAATATTGACATATCAAATGAAACTACGGACGTGGAAGGAGAGTTGTTCGGCGTGAGAAAGTGTCGAGTCGCAATGATTGGAGGGAGGAATCTTGGCATATCAAATGATAGCGAAGGATGATTGGATGGAGGAATATTGACGTATCAAATGACAGTGAAGGATGGTAACATAATTCCTCTACAAGAATATACCACTAACTTCTTGGAGACGTTGGAGACGTTTTAAGTCAAATTAGTTTGGCCAAATTAAGTCACCGGCTAGTCTCTTTCTAAAAATCTAATACAAATGCGTTCAGACGCCATCATATCACATATTAAATTAGAAAAAAAAAAAATTAATGCGTTCAGACGCCATCATATCACATATTAAATTAGAAAAAAAAAATTAGGTATTGTTTGAATGTTTTATTTGTTTTAGTAATTTTATCTTGTTTGCCATAAAATTAGATGAAATTTTAAATTTTGTTTAAATTGTATTTTTAAATATATAAATAAATTGAACATACTAAACATTTTCTTTAACATTCAAATTATATAAATTAAACTGCTTAAATCTACCTTTCCAACAAAACGATTTGAGGTTTAATCAAAATTATTATTTTGCTGGAAAAATGGATCGTGGCATGCTGATCATATGGAAAGTGCCATAGCGTGCTCTTGTTTGACATAATTTCATAGCCAAAATTACATAGCCAAAAATGGCATCATTTTAATAAAATTTGGAAATTTTCAACAAAGTCGCCTTTAATCTGCATGAATTACAATCATAAAGATAAATTCAAACTTGAACCTAATGGAAAAGTGGATCTTGTGGATATAATCAATTGTAAATTGTTGAATAAACAATATGTGTATTATTCAATTGTGAATAACAATGAAAACTCGAAGCATGAACTACGACTTACAAAATGAATGTATTTTTAAAATATGGAAAGTGATGTAATGCGTTAATGGGTGACAATTCATGATGATTATTTTGGTAGTAATTGATTTTAATGATGATTTCATACTGACATATATAGTTATTTGATGTGCTATAAGCATGAAGGATTTAATACAGACAGGGATCGAGACAAAATGATTATGAGTATTTTATGGGTGCGTATATTGATGAGAGAATGATTATTAGGGATTGTAAACAAGGGTTGAGAGCATGAAAACTATTTCCACTGATCTTATACCAATTAACCTGGACCTGTATGTGTTACGTGAGGCTAGAGAACCATGTGGATAATTAAGGATACAAAGCTTTATGAGTCTTGAATGGTAAGTAGAGCCTTGGAGTACCTTTGAAATTTTCGACTTTTACTCTTATTGTAATCACTCATGTTATGAATTATCATACCATCCCAGGAGGGATATAGCGACTAGGTTCAATCAATGGATCCATACAATGTAAAGCAAGATAGTTTAAGCACTAGGAAATGGATAACCTGGGATTGTGAGTGATTAGAGATTCAACGGATCATTCAAACACTAGGAGGGGGATATTTGGGGTTTCAAATGATATCATTAAGGTACTAGAAAGGGGATGGCTAGGGGAAAGGAGTAGTCACATATTGGATAGGGATGAGTGCAAGATAATGATGGTTTCTCATGACGCATTAGTGGCAATGAAAACATGGAAAAACAATAATCTGTTAACTTGAAGGGATTATTCAAGGTTCTTTTACAATGGATTTTAATATGGTATAAGAAGATGAAACTTAAGAAATTGAATTAGATTTTCAAATATAAAACTTTTATTCATAGAAATTGGGAATAACTATGACAATTGGATTTTTTCTAACAATGGTAATCCATGTGTAAAGGAATATTCGTCATTTCCTACTACTTGATCCATTACCTCATCGCTAAAGGGGGTAGGAAAGGGGTCGTGTACACAAGCATCGTTCAGTCTTATATAATCCACACAAACTCATATATCATATGCACTTTTCTTATTTTATATCATGATAGGACTAAATCAACCCAACTATGAGAATATTATTAATCTCCTTCTTCACTTTCTCTTTAACTAGCGGATTTAGCTGATATGGCCTATGTTTGACCGATCTTGATTCATGATTTCACTCTATCCTCATCTCCCCTAAATATTTCTTAATACCTTTTAGTTCTAAGAAATTTGTAGGAAAGAGATCCTCATATTCCTACAATAGAACCTGTATCTATGTCATAATGTGTTCATCCGAATAGTCTCCAATGGAGGCTAGCTTAGGATGCTCCACAATTCTTATATTGACTTTCCGCAACTTCAAGGGTTTGGTATATGAAATATTGACTTCAGTTGGGCTAGTATCTTTAACCTCCCTAGTGCCTTCGAATTTTTTAAATGTCAGATGCCTAAGTTCCTCAAGGTCATCAAGATCTTCTAGGTTTCTATCAACAATAAGATAAACCAAAGGTAATCGAGCAGGGGATGGGTAAATACTATGATGAAGGAGGTAGTCATGTTCATGATAGATAGTAGGATGATGTATAGGCTTAACTTCATTAAAAAAAGTGTTTTCTTAATCTATTGCAATGATAAAGTGATTTCAGGGAACTTACCTATGAATAAAAAAAATTGACATAATTATCGTTAAAATATTTCCCAACAAGTCATTTGACATCGTTCTTCCTCATGTATATACCAAGAAGCTAAATGATTCCTAAGGAATGAATAAATTGATGCACCAACAATTGAGAAGGTAGGTGTGCAACTTCCCATACTAACTACAGTGTGCCACATGCTCCCTTGGATAAAAAATCCATTCATATAATTACAAACTTTACTGCTCCAGATCGAGTGAAGTAAGTTGCAAAGGGGGAATAAAGAGATGTTGGATGTCACACTTTGTTTCATCCCAGCAAAATAAAGTACCCTTATGATTCGCCCACCATATCGTTAAATAGGATCATAATCCAACATCCAGTACATTAAGTCTTTGTTCTAGCGCAACTTTAGCTTCTAATTCAACCAAAAAACTAGCAAAATATGAAGTATCATCATAAAAAGGTGTTATATAACCCCATATAAAATCCAACTGGATTATCTGATAGTTGTGAAATGTCACAAGAAGCTCTCATATATTCCCTGTTTCAAGTTTTCAAACTCTATCTCTTAATCTTCCCCTGTAGAATGAATACTCACTAGTACATATGGCTAGATTATTCCATGTAAATTTTCCACGTTTCCATTAGTTTCATTGTTTTTAAATAGGCCGGGATTTTCATCAATATTTCCACTAAAGTTCATCGCAATATCAACAAATATTTTATTTTAACCTAGTCAGAATTTTCGTCACTATTGCCATGAAAGTTCTTGGCAATAACGATGAAAATTTTGCTTATCTCGGTGGTCAGTGTTAATGGCTAGTTGACCACTCGATCTATATAAGCCTGAATTTATGAGACTTTGCGACACAATTGCTATAGTTGTGACACTGTTCTTGGATTTTGTTTGAGCTGTTTATTTTTTCCGTCACCCATCGGTTGAACAAATCCAATTCTCAAACTATATAGCTTGGATTTTGAACTTGCAAGGTTAGTATACTTTTTTGTATTGATGTACTCATTTAACTTGTAAATTTTTGTTCAAATGTCCAAATTTCATGTAGCTTGTTTTTTCCTTGATAATATATTATATGTGTAGTACCATATTTTATGTCTTTGGTTTTTTGATTTAGTTAGTATATTCTATGGAAAAGGGTATGTGAATTCCATAATATTCTATGTTTATGGAATCCACGTACCCTTTTCTGTTCAATTGTAGCTATAATGTCTCTCTCTTTTCATTGATAAAGATATGAAATTGCTCTTGAAACTCAACCCTAATCGGTGAAATGATAGTAATTGATTGTCATTTTCTTCTCTGTTTTATTTTTAAGAACTAGCAAAAAAAGACCAACAAAACTTGATTGAAGCTTTGATACCACTTGTTACATTCCTAGTACCCAAATGGGATCACAGTTGCATAAATTGAAAATAATATAACAATGCCAATAATGGTCAGGATACTTGCACACCTAATGGTTGGCTAGCACTTAGTAATTCAATTAAATGAAGGAATAAATCTCCATGAATAAAATCTTGAAGTTGATTTTTATATTGATAAATGATAAGTTATGGTATATATAAGATAGGGAGGAAACTCATGTTTATAACAATAAGATACATAAACACCAACCCTAAACTTATGTTAGGTATATATGTCGTTATTATATAAAGAAAACATTTGTACACATATGACCTTATTATAAAGAGGTTATTTATGTCGTGATTAGGCACATAACAATCAATTTTAACTAACCACCTTCAACCATCTTAGCTTATGGTTATCCACCTTTAACATTCTTTGCTTATGACTAAGCACCTATAACAAATGAAATTATGATTATATACCTTAGTCTTCGAATATAAATAAAGCATATTTGCTTCAACTTTTTCAATAAAATCCACATACCCTTTTCTTATATGTCATGTTGTTTCTCTCAATTTTTTATAATCACACGTAATTCTAGATGTAGTGATTAACTTTAGTTTGTATTTGATGTAACTTGTTTATACACTATTAATAAGGATCAGTATCTAAAATATACAAAATTCATGACGAAATCTACAATAACATGATGAAATCTACTAGTGAGACAATGAAAAATGAGAACATGCCAAAGTGTCTTAGAAAATAAAATTGTGACCACTGTAAGTAGCATAAAATTGTGACCATTTTATGTAGATGCAAATCAACACGTCATAATTTAAACCAACCCAACCTAATTGCAAATTACAAGTGGTTGGCATTCTTTTTTTAGTAGTGAATTTCAAAGATTGACATTTTGTCTACAAAACAACTTAAAGGCTAGTGTATGGTATCGGATGATTCAAGTTTGAGAAATTTTGACCACTTTTGTTAAATGGTGTGTAATTATTTTCCATGGTTATTCAGTACACAATACTCTATAGTACAAATTGAAGCATATCTATATTAGTAGTTAATCGATAATAAAACAAAAGCATGTCAAAATGTCGTAGAAGAGATAATTGTGAGGATTGTAGGTCATTATAAATAAACATATTATAATCGAAAGGAGTAGATAAAATATAACAAATTGACAACTTATTGTTTGTTATGGTGTAGGTAAGATAATTACTTTTCACGACAAGGATTTGTCACTGAATGAAAATGACAGGAAGCTTGATTGGTTAAGAGCGACATTAGAGGCAAGGGGCGATGAAAAATGTTATTTCCCTTGCTATGATTGGAGAGGCTTGCAAAAAAAAAGACTTTAAATAACAATAGCTCAAAGACATTGTAGGGATAAGGGGCACACCAAAGGGGGTTATGAATATTGTCCCTTGGTAAGAGGATTCAATATTTAATGTATTCTCTGTAATAATCAGTATGTCATGAATTTTAGTAATATTTCTTATTGGGATTTTTATATTTTCTATACACACTAACGTTTCTATGTTGTTTTTAAATATATAGACTATGCCACCAAAATGTCGACCTCCAGAGAGTTATTTTCCAAGTACTAGAAGAAATACTACTTTACAAGGAGATGACCTTCGAGATCGGAATATTGAAGCTGTTGATCAAGTTATTAAAGATGATATGGATGGAAATAACGATAGTGATTCAAATCAGGAAGATGAGATACATAGATTGATCCAAGACACATTTGCTCTAATGGATGAGGACAACCAAGATGATAGTCATGATGTTGATCCTCTACTCGAGAAGTCACGTCAACCTCTTTATGAAGGCTCAACAACAAATCTTTTATCTGCTATATTTTTGTTGGTGAACCTGAAGGTTTTTAATGGTTTATCAAACACATGTCTCACACAGATACTAAGGTATTTAATTTGTTAATTATTTATGCCTGCATGTTCACAAATACTTAAAAGGTTCAATTTTTTCCTATATTGCTATTGTTTTCTAATTTGTAAATTAGTATATTGGATGAGATATTAATGATTAATATTGTTTACATTCACTTATTGTTTATAATTTCATAGATTTTTAGGTGAAGTTCTATTACCGACATCAAATATTTTTCCATGGACATATCGAGAAATATCTATGATTATGAAAGAAATTGGAATGGAATATCAGGCTATTGATGCATGTCCTAATGATCATATCATATATTATGTATAATATGCATTAGAAAATGAATTCCCACAATGTAAAATAAGTAGATATCGAATCTATAAAGCGTCAAAGAAGGTGCCTCGCAAAGTTCTTTGTTATATTCCAATAATTCCACATTTCCAGTGGTTGTTCATGTGCCAAAGTATAGAACAATTTATGGATTTCCATGCAAAGAACAGAAGTCGAGACGATGTTCTTCAAATTCTTGCAGATGGTTCTGCACTGAATTAAATCGAAGAAAAGTGGCCAATTTTTTAAGAAGAACCTCGTAATGTTAGACTTTTGTTGGCAGTTGATGGTGTCAATCCATTTGGAGAGCTTCGTTCTACGTGCTCAGTGTGGCCTGTTTTTGTTGTAAACAATAAGCTTCCTCCTTGGATGTCGATCAAGAGAGAGCACACAATGTTGGCAATGATTGTTCCTGGTATTTAATTATCTTTTATTTTCTTTAAAGTATGACAAAATATTTCAATTCTTTGTTTCATGCATGGTAATTATTTCTTTTATATATAACAACATTTAGATAAGTATAATTAATCATGCAGTATGTTGAACCAATTAGGTAGGTACCATGTTAAATATATGAATGTATATATTTAGCCTCTCATCGAGGAGTTGTTGAAGTTATGGGTTGGTGTCACTATGTATGACATCTCTAGACCAATAGGCCAAAAACGATTTCAATTCCATGGAATACTATCATGGACAATTCATGATGCTCCTGGGTTAACACACTTTTGTGGTATATTGTTACTTTATTTTGTGATTTAATATTATATATATTTATTGAAAAAATCATACATTATTTTAAATTGTAACTCTAATTTGACACTACATTAATTCATATATCTTGTAGGTCTTCAAACAAAGGGTAAATTTGCATGCCCAGTTTGTGGTCCAAGGATAAAATATTGTCATTCAAGGAGTTTAGCAAAGGAAGTTTTGATGAGTATAGACACTTTCTTCCTAAGAACCATAGTTATCGAACTACAAACAAAGAAAATTTCATTGGTAAAGAAAAAAATGGAAAAAAACCATGAAGAATGACACCTCGCCTATGGAAGTTGGAATATATTAGAAATCGTCAAGGTACTCAAATTATTTATGTATGACATATTATATAAATCTTTGGTTAATTTCTTTTTGTCCCATTAATTAGTGTTAATTTCAATTTGTTGATGTTTCATGAATGTCGTTAAGGAACGAATGGGCTTCCACGAGGAATGAAAAGTTACCCGATGCAATTCAATAGATTT
>JZKD02S0101249.1:356183-380086 GCA_000966675.3 Picea glauca
GTGAGGGGGGGGGCGGGGGGCATAATTAGAGCTTCCACCATCACGTGGTTTCCCCTATTTAGTATAGAATGAACTATTCTTGAAACCAAGAGGAGCTATGTGCGACTGCTCCTAATTGTACCAATGATGTAGGTATGTCCATCATGAAGTCATCATGTAAACCATAAACCCTAATTTAGTGGAGTCATCGAAATTTTCCCCTAGTCTTAGTTGTCACCCTTCATGAGTGTTGTCACCCAACAATCATTATATCATAAGGTTGGAGGCATGTGGGCTAGAATGTTTCTGAATGCATTGACATTTGACATGGATAGACTATTTGCATGACTTCATGATATGGGAGGGTCTCTAGACTCAATTTTCACACACACCCAGTTTCGTCCATCATCAATTCATCATGTAAACCATAAACCCTAATTTAGTGGAGTCATCGATTTGTTCCTAGTGAATGGATGTGTTGTTGTTGACATGGAATAGGACAACACATGTACCTTATTAATTTTCTTCCTTCACTTGATGTGGGCTTGGTCATTCCTAGCCTTGAATTGAAAGTTTCCCCTAGTCTTAGTCATCAACCTTCATGACAATTGTCACCCAATGATCATTATATCATAAGGTTGGAGGAATGTGGTCATTTGGATCATGAGGCTTTATAACCCTATAGTAACAAGAGACATTAATTGAACTTTGATTAGATTGAAAGGTGCGTGCAATTGAAAATACTAACAACCCGAAGCTAAAAGGGATCAATAGACTGACTGTAAATGAGAGGTGATCTTGCCACGGTGTGTAGGAATAGGCCTAACACCTTCAAAATTATCATTCTCCAAATATCTTATACAAATTTTACAAGGAAATTGTACTAGGACTAGACACGTGCAACACTGACCTGTCAATGGGGCGAATGTTGAAACTTTTTCAAACTTTTTCTGAATGCATTGAAATTTGACATGGATAGACTATTCACATGCCTTAACAATATGGGAGGGTTTCTGGACTCAATTTTGACTCACACACCCACTTTATTCCATCATCAATTCATCATGTAAACCATAAACCCTAATTTAGTGGAGTCATCGATTTTTTCCCCATATTGTATAATTTTGCATACCCAAGTGTCCCATTTTAATTCCCCATGTTGTCCGAGATTTGCTAACTCTTGTTACATATTTTACACAATATATTGGCGACTCCACTAGGGATCTGAACCATATCTTGATCTTTGGATATGGGTGTGTGGGTAAACCCCATTTCCTCTATTTTTCATTTTAGGTTCTTGGATATTTTTTTTGTTGTTACTTTATATGCAATGTTTTCAGGAAAAAAATGTCGAAAACCACTCATATTTTCCTCATAGAGTAGCTCAGAACTATCTGGAAACCCTTAGGTGCCAATGAATTTTTGGGGGTCATTAAGTGCATTGACCAACATAACTTTTGGCATGTTATTTTCATTGAACAAAACATTTTTTGGTGTGTTATCTACATTGAGCGACATAGGAATAGGGGGCATAATCTGCATTGCCAACACAACTTTCTAGCTGATTTTCTGCACGGGCTCTCAAAAGTCACTTTTTCAATTTTTAGGTTTTTGTTCCATCTTTTTAAGTGTTCTTTAGGACCTGTAGGTTTATTTTTGGATTCTTTTGTTGTATCTTAGGTATTTTCTTTAATAAATTCATAAGGATTGAGAAGAAAACCCCCTAAGGTTTTTAGTACCTTTCTTGGCAAAATTTCTTTTAGATTGTACTTTCATATTTCTGTAACAGTAGGCTTAGAATCAAAACCCTAGATTGTTGGTTAGTCATTAGGAATCTCTTTTTACATAGTTCTTGGATGAATAAAGCATACACCCTTGACCTCACATTTTTCCTAGAGTTAGATTCATGTGAGAAGCCATTGCCTTTATTTTTTGTTCTCTTTCACAACTATAGTTTAATTCTCTTTGTTGTTTTATATTTCCATTTATTTCATAATTGAAAAGTCTCTTGTTGAAAGAAAAGAGTTCCCTAGAACCCCTGGTATTTTACTTACCAATAAAGACCTAGGATTTTCTAAATGGTTTGCTTGTGAGCCAAAGAGTAAAGTAGATTGTTTTCTATTTTGAAATCTAAATATTCGCAAGTACATTTCATATTTGAAGGGTAACTTAGATAAAGAAAAAATCATTTAATTTAGTACTTATCTTGGTTACTTACTTTCTCAATAGTTTAAATTTCAACTAATTGTAATTTACTTTCGTTTGCAAGAATTTACTTTCGTGTGTGTATTTTTTTGTCATTATTCTTTTCTTAGTTCATTTCTTTGTTCTATTAGCCTTTTGATTAGCTTGTTGCACCTTTAAGGTGATATTTTCATCTAGACACCATAGCGCCCCCTAGGATATATTGTTGTCAGCTAAAAAGATTTGAACCTAAGTTACCTATTAGATGCAATATCTTCACCGATTTACGAAACATGGTTCCCCACCCTAACCCACCTTCAAGTTCTATTTCTTCTAATTCATACCCCCCCTCCACATAGATGGTTGTTGGTACATGTAGTTCTGAACCCATTTCTACCCCTTATGTTCCTTCATCTTCCTCAAACCCAAGTTCCACCATGGTTGGAACTAATGCTAGAACCAATATTGGAGCCAATGCCAACCAACCTTTTGTGACTTTTATGGAATGGTTAAATCTCCATGATTTGACCAATTTAATCAATGATATTATATTCCATGATACCAATTGACCCAATATTCCAAATAAAAATCCCTCTAACATTCCAATGTTTGTGGGTAAACCTAGAGAGTATCCCTCTAACCATATCCTTCCCTTTCACCTTTGGTTTTCTTCCAAATCCATAATAGAGAATTCAATTAGGTTGATACTTTTTGAATGCACTTTGATGGGCATTGCCACCAAATTGTACATAGACCAACCAAGAAATACCCATATAAACTTTGATTTCATATAAAATTATTTCCTTACCTTCTTCCAACTTCCATTCCACCATTGCATAGGGATAAAAGTATTGACCAATTTCCATTATACCACAACCACTCACATATCAGAACACATCCATGAGTGGCTTATAAGATGTGCCTTGTGAAAATCCAATATCAATGATCAATTTCTTATAGAGTAGTTCCTGGAATGCCATCTTCCCCTCATCACCAAGGATGTATCCATGACTATGCCTAGAAATGAGGATGAAGCCATCCAAAAGGAACAATTGTACAATATTATTTATTCCCAATTGGGGTATCTCTATATTATCCTTCTTAATGCCCCTTGCTCTCAGTTAGGTGACAAGGATGTATCCATGACTATATCTCGGGGGCTATGAGTTAGGGATTATATATATATATATATATATATATATATATTTTATATAATTTATAATATATATATATTATATATATTATATAATATATAAACTATATTATATATTCAAAATTTGATCAATGTCTGTAGTGATAAGGAACAATGCCAATAAGCATAGATGAGAAGAACCACATAGATTCCATTTGAATGTGTGACCTCTTAGGAAGAAACACATGTTTAGACACCCCCCGTAGATCCCTCCCCTCCAACATTATTTCCAACTCAAACCTTTCCTCCATTCACCACCAGCCACTAAAGGTGCTTTCCAAATATGTGAAATTTTAGGATCATGGATTTCCAAACTAAAAAAACAAAAAACAAAAACAAAAACCAAAACAAAACAACATAAAAAAAAAGAAAAAACAAATTCAAAATACCCACTATCACTATCACACTCATATTTTTGTTCTCGCACTAATAGTTTCACACACGCATAGTGGAGAGGAGAGGCACACAGAGTGGAGAGGAGAGGCATGCATAGTGGAGAGGAGAGGGGCACGAGAGAAGGAGGGAGAGGAGCACGGGAGAAGGAGGGAGAGGCACATAGAGAAGGAGGGCACATGGGAGTAGGGCGCACCAGAGGAGGGCACATGGCTGGAGGAGGGCACATGGTTTTGAGGGTGCACTAGAGGAGGGAACATGCAGAGGAGGGCACACCAGAGGAGGGCACATGCAGAGGATAAATATGGTTTGACTTCTTTCTCCTATCACTTGAGTGTGCATGCTAATTATTTGATGAAATTCTTGATAGAAATATGGTTTGATGGAATGTAGTGGTTGTAGGGATTTTTTCATAATGGGCTTCCAGAGTTCCCAAATATCACTTCCCAAGCTCAACATTCTTACCATGTGCCAAAAATTGTCACTATCTTCTATGTAATTCAAATATTCCCTAAAATAGAGAACACATATGAGCTAAGTCATCCTTTTAAAATGCACATAGATGGTTTTATATTAATTTGAAATATATAAATAAAGGTCGAAACATGTAGTCCTTCATATGAATAATGACATCATGAAATCTAGCACTTGAACATCACCTTTAGATGAGAGAAACAAGCTGGCCCAAATGGCACTTTAGGCCTTTTTCTGGGACTTCAAAACATTCTTGCCTAGATTTGTAAAATTCACTTAATTCCCATAAAAAATTCTTCTATGGAAAGCCAACTATTCTATGTTTAACAATATTTACATCATTACAAAAGAAACGTCTAAATATGATAATAGATAATCTGAAGGAGATCATCATCATTGTGCACCTCATCATTGACTACTTGTATCATCTATTAGGACTTTGGGGGTGGATCTTTGAATGAAGGACACTATTGTATATTGAGGCCACACAAGTAACAACATACATGACCTATAACACTAAAGATACAATTGTTGGGAATGTTTCTCCATACCCCACCATAGAAGAGCTACCTCATTTATCTTGGGCTTGATACACACGGTGTTCTTTTCATGACTCCTTGTATTAGTGTCTTGTCTCAATGTTGTCCTAATCATTCTAGTCTCCTTTGCAATCCAAAAAATAGCCTTGGTTTTTCAAGTTGAACATGGAGTTTTTTAATAGTGCTTAGTGGTATTTGATGTGAAAAAAACGTAGAATATGTTCAACTTCTGTAGGTTCTTGACTCTTTTACTCTGTTTCCCATTATCACTAGATTTTTTTCCCTCCTTTGTTTGCTTCAATTAGGGTCACTTGGATTCAATGAAACTAAATATAAATATTTTGGTAGGGTCACACACATAAATATTGCAACAAGCATAGTAATGCAGTGAGAACCAAAGTGGTGAGGATCCCATAGTTCCCCCACCTACCTTATGATAGAAAGGTCATTCTTGACAATCCATATGGGCTAAATTAAATGTGAAAAAACTAGGCAATAAATTTTCAAAAAGAACAAAATATCACAGTCCTTCATGCATTAATTAACCTAATCCTCCTTGTTGATGATTAAATATGATCCCCAAAGAGGTAAATGATACCTAATTTTATAGGAGAAGTAGTTGGAATGGGAAAGAGGGTTGGAAACTTGTATACACTAAGTGTGGGGATACTAGAAGTGGCATTGAGATCCATGGTTAATCTAGTTTATTAGTGAAAAAGGCCATGATTAACCCAATCCTCCTTGTTGATGATTAAATATGATCCCCAAGGAGGTAAATGATACCTAATTCTTATAGGAGAAAGTAGTTGTCATGGGAAAGAGGGATGGAAACTTGTATACACTAAGTGTGGCGATACTAGAAGTGGCATTGAGATCCATAGTTAATCTAGTTGATTAGTCACAAATATCGTCACTTGGCATCACAAGTTTGGGCACGTTGGAACATAGTCTTCATAAGATTTTTCCAATTAAAAATTTGTGTATGGAATCAAATTGGGGGTATTAGTGGAATTCAAGATTTATGAGGGATTCAAGCTCGGGAAGCATCATAGACACTCAATTTATAAGGATGAAATGTATAGAACAAGAGGAATGATGGAATTGATGCACTCAAACATCTACAAGTGAATTCAAGTTTTGTCACATAGAGGAGGAAAGTATTTTATCAGATTTATAGATGATATTTCAAGAAAGACATTTATTTACTTTCTAAAAATAAATCATAAGTATTTGATCATTTTAACGTTTTTAAAGCCTTTGTGTAGAAACAATTGGGAGACCATTGAAAATACTAAGGTGTAATAATGGGGGAGACTACACATTAAAATAATTCAAGAGTTCTTTTCTCTCATGAAGGGATCCAATTAGAATATACTTCCCCATATTATCTGTAGTGAAACAAGGTAGTGGAGAGACACTATGGATTTATGCAAGGAATGCTGAAGTGCTCGAACCCTGAACAATAAAAATTGTGCTTAAAGGCCAAAACATGGTAGAATGGAAACAAGCTATGGATGAAAAGTATGAGCCATTAGAGAAGAATCAAACTTGGGCACATGTTCCTCTACCAATAGGTAAGAAAGAAACTAGTACTAAGTGGGTTTTCAAACAAAACAAGTCAAGTGATGCAGTTGAGAAGTATAAAGCTCAATTGATGGTGAAAGTGTACACACAAATTTAGGGAATGGACAACCCAAAGAATTTTATACCAATAGTGAAGATGAGATCCATTATACTACATTATATTAAATTATACTACCTATCTAAATATTTATGTCAAGAATAATGTCAAGTATTTTATCATTTTGCCATTTTCCATAGATTATGCATTTGTATGAGAAAAGAGTTATCTTTGTTAAATTATTTCAAATCAAAACTGTTGTAGAATTTGATATGTTGGATCATGGAGAGATCCATTAATCCTACTTGGTTATTCAAGTAGTAAGCGATTTGAGCAATAGGAAGTTTCATTTGAGTCAAAGGAGATACATTGAACATATCCTTTAGATATTAGGGATGAGTGATTTCTAAAATGTGAAGACTCAAATGGAAATTGCTCAAAAATTGTCACAAGATATGGGTCTAAGTACTCAAGTTGATGAGGAAGCTATGAGAAATATTTCTTATTGGAGTGTGGTAGGCATCCTTATGTATAAAATAGTATGCATGAAGCTTCATATTTCTTTTGCAATTACAAATGTAAGTGATTTATCAAGTAATCTTGGGTTGCAACATTTGGAAACAATTAAAAGGGATTTCACATTTCTCAAAGGAACATGGGCATCAACTTCTGTGAGAGAATGTTAGATGCAATGCAATTGTTTGGATATTGTGATGCAGATTGGGAAGAATATGTTGTTGAGTACAAATCAAAATCTAGATATTGCTTCAAGTAGGCCAGTGGAATTGTCTCATGGAGAATAAGTAACCCACCATTTCCTTATCAAGTTCTAAAGCAAAACATGTAGTAGCAAATCATGCAAGCAAGGAATTGATGTGGCTAATAAAATTACAAAAATATGTTAGGTTAGAGCAACCAAATTCTACAATTTTAAGATGTGATCGCCAAAGTTTCATTGAAATGGATAAGAATACTAGGTTTCATGCAAGAATAAAGAGCATTTACGTGCAGTACCATTATGTTTGTGAGCAATTGGCGAAGCATAAATTTTATCTTGAGTTTTGTGAAACAAGATAGTTGATCACTAACGTCATTACAAAGGTACATATTCAAATGGATTGGGAAGTCTTGTAGAGTATGAGGATAGACATGCATAGCTTTACTAATCCCTGAGATGTTTCAATTTTGAGGAAAATCCCTTAATTCTAGATAATTCCACATTGTTAATGACAAGTTAATCACCTCGTACTTTCAAGATTTATGCATGTTTTTCCACAAAAGATCCAATAAACATATGACATTTTGGAGATTGGTTAGGGATCATTAATTTCAACAACTTCTATTAAAGATCAACACAAGCCTTAACACTAATTTATAGTGATCAAATTTGAAGATTCCATTTCTCTTCAAGACCTGCCCTTCAAGGATTATTGAGCCTTCATGGCATTAAAGGTCATGAGTGGTTGAAAGGCGATTTCTTTATGCATAAAATTGTCATTAAGAAAAAAAATATAATTTCTACTACATGGAAATAGGAGAAGTAGTTGTCATGGGAAAGAGGGATGGAAACTTGTATACACTAAGTGTGAGTCAAGATTTTGGTCTATTTATTCTTGTTTAGAGTATAACACATGTTTGAAATTGGTCTCTATGATTTTAAACATCAAGAAGTATTTGAAATTCCTTCGGGTTTGCTTATTTCAAGAGGGGAGCATGGCCATGGTATTTGGAGTCTACCCCCCAATGTGCATCCTTATAGCCACTCATTTTCATAGAAGAATGAAATTGAAAAGATCATTCAATAACTATTGGAAACTTGATTTGTATGCCCCAGTACCAATCGCTACTCATCACCAAAAATTTAATTTTCTTCATAGTATTTTGTGTCAGGCTATGACAAATATTGTTTGTGATTAAAGATATTAATCCATCAAACAACCTCAAGCCAAAACATGCTCTCACAAAAAAAAAGAGAGGTTCCTCAATGTAGGATTAAAAAAATAACCAAATGTATGACAAATGTATGATAAGGTTTTTGATGAGTGGTCAAATGCCCCATTTGACAAAAAAAAATGTTTTTGTACCAAAGGGCATAATAATTAAATTATATCTATTGCATTTTGATCATATACATAAAAAACATCAATCTAGCCTCTTTTGGCATTCACATATTCAATTTAGCCAGAAAGGCTAAAGTTTTGCGCTCACATAGAACATTGTTTTCCTAAAATTGACAGATTTACTCATGATTTTCATCCATGTTATATGCTTTTCAATATATATAATTGATGCATTCGAAAATCATCTAACAAAAAAAATATTGTTTTATGGTAAAGGTTACCTCATACACCAAATACACTTATACATAAAATGTCATCAAATAACTCATCTTTCTTCAAAATTTGATCGATGTCTTTAGTGATAAGGAACAATGCCAATAAACATATATGAGAAGAAACACATAGATTCCATTTGAATGTGTGACCTCTTCAGAAGAAACACATGTTTAGACACCCCCCATAGATCCCTCCCCTCCAATATTATTTCCAACTCGAACCTTTCCTTCATTCCCCACTAGCCATTAAAGGCGCTTTCCAAATATGTGAAATTCCAAGATCATGGATTTCCAAACTATCTATCCCCACTCGAACTCTTTGATAGGTCTCAAATCCAGTTCTCCACTGAGTGTCGTGGGATATGCAACTTATATGAAAATATGTGCAACTTTATGCAACTTATAATATGCAACTATATGCAACTTTATGCAATAATGCAACTTATGCAACTATATGCAACTATATTGCAACAATTTCGTATGAAACTATATGCAAATATGCAACTATATGAAACTATGGAACTATATGGAACTATGCAACATGAAAATTATGCAACTTAAGCAACTTTATGGAACTTATGCAACTTTATGCAACTTTATGAAACATGCAACTTTATGCAACAATGCAACTTATGCAACTATGCAACTATATTCAACTTATGCAACTATGCAACTATATGCAACTTATGCAACTATATGCAACTATATGACAGATAAGTGTGGCAATTTCAACTTTATGCAACTAAATGCAACTATATGCAACTGTGTTGGTACCAAAAACATATATTGGCACGATAACTTATCTTCTTGTTTTAACGAGTGTAGGTTCCACCAAATAGGTATCTGTCGGATCTATATTCCTCGAGTGATGATCAAGATATATGAAGAGAGGTTGAAAGTGAGACGTGTTGTACTAGATCTACCGGTTATAGATCAACTAGATTGGAAAAGCAAAGGAAAATATTTCGTATACGCATGTAATTTTTTATTGCCTATGGAGGGTTGTGTAATTATGATGCTGAGAGTATAGGTGACATTGAGTTTCCCTTGAGGTATAAATATTTAGTGCAATGATGGGCACCTAAGGAGCTACCTAAAGTGGACACAAATTTCTTCATCGGTGGGAGGATGTATCGCATTGCTCCTTCTTCCTTACAAGGATTGGGGTTATTTTCCATGGATGGCATAAAGGTCATCTATGGAACTGTAACTAAATTGATGGAGTATGTCAGACCATTATACAAATACAATCACTGGTTGATGTTGGTCCGATATACTCAAAGTATGAGGAGATACAGAGTTACCACAAATTATATACAACTACTAGATAACAATGAAATAAAGAGGCAACTATGTATATTTATGGAAGGCCAAAAGCTACTAAAAACATTGCGGGATTTATAAATAGTACACGACTAGAGGCAACAACGAAGAAACCGAATTTCATATTTGAGGCACACGAAGGAAATCATATATTTGTATGTGCAACAAAGACAATAGTTCCAGGTGAAGAGTTGTTGATCGATTACAACTTAAATTGAATATATGGAAGGGGTGCAACTATGGGGGTAAATATCTTACATACCATTGAACTCAACCTTTGATCAATCATTGTTACAATTTATCGCTGCAATATTTCAAATTTTTACTGCATAAATTATTTATAATTACTTTCATAACTCTTTTTGATTAATTTATTGCATCAACATCTATCCAGGGTGACCGTGGAAAGGCACCCACTTTTCCTCAGCAGGTAAATTATAAATATAGTAAAAGCTTATGACTACAACAACTAAATTTCAGAAATTTCATTATTTGTTTTCTAATATTACTGCAATATTTCATTTTCTTAATGTTACAAGTGAATTTAATAACTTTTATTGATTGATTTATTGTGTCAACATCTGTCCAGGGTGACCGTGGCAGAAAATCACCCACTACATCTCTCCAGGGTGATCGTGGAAAGGCACCCACTTTGCCTCAGCAGGTAAATGTTAAATAAAGTAACAACTTATGACTACAACAACTAAATATCTGAAATTTAATTATTTTTTTTCTGATATTACTCTAATATTTCATTTTTTAAATGTTACAGGTGAATTTCATAACTTTTTTTGATTGATTTATTGTGTCAACTTCTTTCCAGGGTAACCATGTCTGAAAATCACCCGCTACATCTATCTAGGGTGACCATGGGAAGGTACAAGCAGTGCCTCACTAGGTAAATGTTAAATACAGTAACAACTTATGACTACAACAACTAAATTTCTGAAATTTTGTTATTGTTTTTCTGTTATTACTACAATATTTCATTTTTTTAATGTTACAGGTGAATTTCATAACTTTTGTTGATTGATTTATTGTGTCAACATCTGTCCAGGGTGACCGTGTCCAAAAATCACCCACTACATTTGTCCAGGGTGACCTTGGAAAGGCACCCACAATGCCTCACCAGGTAAATGTTAAATACAATAACAACTTATGACTACAACAACTAAATTTCTCAATTGTTAAAGTTCATCTCATTAATTTTATTCATCAATGTATCGTGGCATGGTCAACGTGAGAAGGATCCCATAGGGGATATTGATGAGGAAGAAATATTTTATTTGATTGATCCAATGACAATTGTAACGAAAGCCTTGAAGAAGGATAAAATAGAATATCTAGGTTTTCTTAGCAAAAGACCCCTGACACAGGAGGACAAGGCAAGAATCATAGAGCTACAAAATACAATAACTAATTTTGGCGTAAGTGGCATCTTCCCATATTTTTTTCAGCTATGACAATTTCATATCTGTTTTTTTGTTTAATATTTTGTATATGATCTGATAAAGTAAAGTTTTTCGTTTGTAGAATTTTTTAAACCCCGTGCATCGGGAACCTGGCAATCCTACAACTACTATAGGTAGCAATGATGGTCCAATGGAAAACAAAGGTCGACATAGTGAAGTGCAAGTGAGGCTTTTTGAGCCTCCTGAAGTTCCCCTCGAATCCGTTGATGATCGAAATGATTTTCACTGGCATGACATGCTGGAGCATGCTGAGCCAGAGCTTGGGACTCCACATGACTCTGGAGATGAACATACTATAGATGGACATGATAGTATTCTTCATTGAGCATAACAAATTAAAAGCAAAAGATCACTAGATGTCACCTTTCTGATGGATGAAACATGTGTTCCGATCAAGATTCAAAATAGTATTTTCATGAAATTGAAATGGACATTTGTTGAGATTTTTATAAATTAATGTATAACACATTTCAATAAGAAATAATGTTTTCTATAGAAACTTAAATGACAAAGCATTGGAGCTGTTTGGCCCCACCATTCACACAGGATGGAATGGCCAATATAGCAAAAAGAAAGATGATTTAATAGATCACATGGTAAACTTGTTCGACAACACTTTCAACAAGAAAGTGGTTACAACGTTAGTCGGGGATAATTTAAAATATACCAGGGCCTAGTATAGGGAGAAATTGCAAATAGACCTCAAGCACGAGTGCCCTCCCATGGTTCCTGAGAAAGAGCGGAAGGTGCTAATAGAGGATGAAAAGGAGAACTTGTTTAAAAAACAAGGACAACAACCACGAGCTATTCAAGCAAGGTACAAAACATTTCATATTATCAGTGAAATATGAGCATTTATGTTTTTCTTTCTTGTTTTAAGTAACAATTCTGATATCTAATTTTTTTCATAAATTCCATATGTAGGCTACCAGACACCTCCAAATAAACAAAGGACAGAGTCGAAAAACAAGGCCAGCATAAACTAGGCCAGGGTGGCTACTGAAAACTAAAAGCCTGAATAGTAAGATTTAAATGATTAACTGTGGTTAATATTTATTTAACAGTAGCAAACAAATATATGTTTTTGTTATTGGTACTTTTAATGGTGTTATGCATTGCAGTTAAATATGTTTGACACTGCTGCCACCGAGGAGGAACTAAAGCTTGGTTACAAGCATGGTTTTAAAAGTGTGATTGAATATAGAAAAAGCTTGGGCCAGAATCCTATCTCCCAAGCCATGGAGGTAAATCAAATGAGTAAGGAAACTGCAGTAGCATGCTTGTAAAGTCTATTCATATTTTATTATATCACCCTTAACTAAGTATTTATGTTTGTTTTCAAGCAATAGTGCTACCACAGTAGTGAATCCAGTGGTATTCAACAAACACCGCATCATACAAGGGTGCACATGTCTAGTGATATTGTAGAGAAGAGTACCCATTCCGGTGTGTATGCTTCAAAATTAGAAATATTTGCTATGATTGTACATATTTATTTCTTGACTTATACATATATATTATCTTCTCAAAATTGAAGAGCATGTAACTCAAGAGGGTGAAATGTGAGAGCAACCAAGTGGACAGGAAATTAACACACCAAATGTCCCAGCTACAGAGACAGGTAACGAGAAATAGTGTAGTGTTATTAAAAATAATGAATTAGTTATATGAATTATATCTCAACAGATCGATATGATCATTTTCATTGTTCCAGTTCATGACCCTGAATAGATGCCAACTAACCCTTCTTAGTGACATACCAGAAGTATGGTACATGAGCACACACAAACAATAGAAGGACATGGCACACAAAATACAATGTCCTTGGATGATTATGATACCCCAATTGTCAATTTTATGAATGTAAACAAACATAAATGAAAGAAAAATTAGATGTATAAATTCATGACTTGTATTTGGATCTTTATCGATGTTTATGTGTTCATATGTTTTGATGACTATCCTAGTTATGCATGAATGTCTATATGTTTTCTATATAAAGAAAATCATTTGTTGGGTATGGGGAATTGAGAGTGATGTGAGGGGGGGAGGGGCCATATGAGCTTCCACCTTCATGTGGTTGGCCCTGTTCAGTAGAGAATAACATATTCTTGAAACAAAGAGAAGCTCATTAAGGTATGTGACAACGTAATTTTTTTCTAGAGTATTTTACATAACTAAATGTATGCTTATTTTCTTATTAATTATTTACTCATATAAAAAAATTGTCTTTTATGATTCATGCAGGTCTTAGTGATGGAAATGCATCTCGTGGACAACTCTTATCAAGTTGTATGGGCTAATGGATCTGGCAAAAAGACAATGAAAGGGTAAGGGTTTTGATGTGTTTTTAAAAGTAGGCTTTATACTATTAAAAGTTCACAATCCTCATGAATATGTCGATATTGATATATGCCAAGTTCCATGTGGTGTTTTTATTGTCTAATTTATTTGTTATTGTCAAGTTACTTGTCAAATTTAATGTGTAGATATTGCATATATGCCAATATCCATGTGGTGTTTTTATTGTCTAATTTATTTGTCCAATTTAATGTGTAGGTGGTTGTACAATACATCGAGTGTACACCCTTTTCCTAGCTCAAATTTCAACTGTAAATCAAGAACCCTAAAGAGGTATTTTAAATATAATTTTGGCTTACTTGTAGTTTTTTTATAAAGAAGTATAACTATTTTAGAGAACCCCCATATGCAAAGTCTTTATCCATATCCTCATTATTGAAAATAAATTAGAAAACATCACTCACTTCATTCATTTCCATAATCCTAACCTTATTGCTATCCCTAGTACAAATCCTAGTTCCTATTAAACAATGCATGGAGCTAATCCCAATAATCTAGACGCCTCCTCTCATCCCACATGTTAGTGCAAGTATTATAAGGCTCCAAAGGACACTACTACAAAAATTTTATTCTTATAATAATAATGCACATCCAAATCCTTGTACATAGATGAGAAATCCCTTGATGATCCTAGGGTACACCAATATTTGGACACTTCCCCCCAACAAAAAATAGTCCCTATTCAAAACTCTATTGCAAAATATCCCTCATTACTCATAATGACGAATGAAATTTATTCCCCTCTCTAAGTATCCTTTTTACTCATAATTGTTAGATCAAATACCAACTTGCCACTATAATCCTTGACAATTGTAACCGAAATAATCACATTTCCATCACTCCTCTCCCCTCTCCTTATCATTGGGGCTTTTTATAATAGGACGAAACTCATATTCTCATTAATAAACATTGTGGAGTCACCCTTGTCATAGGGAGTTTTCAAGAGAATGTTGAATTGTATGTATCTCCCCTTGATTACTCTAATTTACTCTTGAACATATCATATGAACAACAATGAAATGATTTATAATATGTCCATTGAAATACCTATCAACTCTTTAAAGATAACAAAACCTATGAACTCATATTTATTGCAATACCCTTTCCATGTAATGATGTGACCAAGACATCCTACATAAATATCTTTCTCTCTTAGTTGTAACTCACATAGAACCATTTCATATGGTTTCACTTCCTCTCTTCCACACATTCCAAATGATACCTTTTCATCCTTCTACCCAATCAAAAACAATGAAATTCTTTATAATGTGCTCATTGCAATACTTATAAACTCTATAAAGATGACAAAAACTATGAACTCACCTCTTGCAATACATCTTACTTATAATCTTAAGACCCAACAAAACATAATACATAAATACCTTTCTCTCTCAATATTACATCACATGAATCCATCTCATCTCATATGGTTGCACTATCCCTCTTCCAAACTCTCTAAATAATACATTCTCATCCTTCCACCTGGGTGCACTCTCACTCTCCTATTCTCATTCTAAATCCCAAACCTCCCCAATGATTTTTAACTCAATATTTTTTTTTTCTACCACACTCGAATTAACAAAATACACATATGATCTATTATACCTAGTTCCATAATTGCTTTCCCTTGTCCTCTTGCTGGATACAACAATGATGTAGCCCCTTGTTCTTCTATGCCTTCTCTTTTCCTTATCTTTCTATTAGTTGTCAAAATCAACATTTGCTAACATTAAAAAGGACCCATGTCTTAACACACTTTTATCCAGTTGAAGGAAGCCTTGTTCATATTGGGATTTTTTTTGGGTTAGCTTAGACTTCCCATTATCAAATCTAGCCACTTCTTACCTCGTAGCACCCAATATTACCTAGTTCTCCCCTTGTCTTCTTCCTCTCCTAGTGTTCCATGCTCTCCTACATACTCTTCCTCTTTTCCTAGTCCTTCAAATTCTTAGGGAAAGTATTGCCTCTCCTCCTTAGCTCTTCTTCATTACACCCCTTTTTCTCCATTTTTATTTGGTCATAATATTGATGGGTCCCTTATAGGTCACTATCTCAAGAAAGAACCTACTTGAGATAACCTCTACCTAGTTACGATCACCTATCACTTCTTTGGTCAGTTTTCCAAGATGTCCCCCTTAATGGCCACATTCCATAGCTTGAAACTATCAAGCCCCTCCCAATGGTGACATCATATATTCCTTTGATCCTCTCTCCTCCACTAGTACCATCAGCATTTTTCACCTCTACGCTTGCATTGAACTTAGGTTGATGCATGTGGCCTCCTACGCTTGAATAAAATAACTTATTGATTTATGCCACCTCTCATTCTTGCACTAAATCTAGGCTATCATGTGTTGTTTTTGTTCTTTTTATGACTCTATATTACTAGTTTCTGATGCCTATTATGCTCACACTCTCTAGATTATCATATTTCACATGGGACTCATGCTATGTCCTTGACTAATGTATGGTGCCTTAATGACTACAGAAATCTTAGAACAATGAATGTCACTTGTTACACACACTTTAACTCCAAGTTTCCATATGTTACATTTATTCTTGTGATAACCCTATATTAGAGTGTGTTTCCTCTCTCTCTCTCTCTCATGTTCAATCTTAGTTGGTTTATGTCAACTAATGCCTTTTTCCAATGTCATGCTAGTGTCATCAACTTCTTTCTCTTGCCTTTGTTAGAACTACGCTAACACCACAACCTCCCATATTTACCTTTTCATATATCCTCCATCCTCTCCATAAGATATCATCTTGCTAATCCTACCTCACTTGTGGTAAGATGCCAACCACTGGGATTTGGTTATCTAGCTAAACATGTTCCTACACCATCCTACCTCACGTATAAGTAAGTGAAAGTATCTCCTTGTCACTCTTAATCTTATCATTGATTTTATAGTTGAGATATTATTATTGTTAGAATCACTCAGGGTTTAATTACATGTTATAGTTATTGTTCCATTAATATAGTAATTAGAAATTGCTCATCTCTAATATCCTAATTTATCCATTGCATCATTTACATTATAGTTAGGATTATTTATTTTTATTTCATTATTTAGATTTCATAGTTTAGTTTCTATCATTCTTATGAAGTGATTAAACTCACTTGTTCCCCCATGTCAAAATTGTGTGTTTAACATGCAATGTTTTTCTACCAATCTTTCTTTCTCATTTGTCTTCTACTTGCCTAACATTACACTAATCCACATGGCACACCTTGTGGTTTTAGCTTACACAAATTCTCAAGGCATAGGGGTCTTGATATGTACGTCATCGGATATATAAGCCTAGTTGATGGAGGATTCCCTCACAACAACAATGTATCTCGTGTACATTGCAAAGACCCTCATATTACCCCTATATAATTTCTTGCATTGCTCATTCTTTGCATCTTGCAATTATTCGCATCTTATGGATATAAGTTCCTATAAGGCGAGGTAAAATGTATAGAATGTCATATGTTCATAAATTATCTAGCATTCATTATTTGGTTACTAATTCCCTTCAATCCTCCCTCGCTCATTATAAATCCCTCTAGGGTCACCATCAAGGCTTTTTCTAGTTTCAAATTGGTGACTGACTTTGGTTGTATATGGACAAACAATGTTTTAAGGGGTAGCATCATAAAAAAACTCAATCCTATTCGCTATTGTCCCTATATTGTTCTTCAATATATTAATGACAATGGTTGTCATTATTATTTTCCTTCCTTGCTATACATCCATAATATCATTTATGTCAATCATCTCAAGCTATATGAGCAATACATTATGGAAGAGGAAGTTCAAGTCTACCACTTAGCAAATAATATCCATACACTAGTGGACCTGCACACCTGCTACTCTTGTCATGAATGAATTACTTCATATCTTGTTGAGTGCCAAGGTCACCATCCCACTCAAGACAAATCGCTATCCTAAGTTGTTTTTAAAAATAACTTCTTGCATATCATTGAGAAAGTAGATGCATTGTAATATTTCATTACCATATTACAATGTAATATGGTAATAACATATCTCGTGTATTTTTTCTTTAATCTTAAAGGACATGTTGCAATATCAATGATAGTTCGTCGGAAACAAATTTTTATTTTGGAACAAGAGTGGAAATAGTGACGAAAGTTCGTCACAATTTGCCATGGTTTTGTGTCGCACACACAATATCTACGTTGTAAGTTTTGTGTTGGGATAAATTTTCATCGCTATTTCAATGCTTTTGCGTCGCAACTTTCCACAAATGTTTTTACATTGCCACGGGTTTTCGTGGTAATTGTGATGAAGTTTTGCTGCAATTGTGATGATGTATAAGGTTAACCTATATTTATGGTGATGATGCATGGATAGCTAATTTCGTTGATGTTTCCACGAACACCTGGTTCATGGATATAGCGATGAAAAAATAGTGAGGAAAATAGTCTTGGATTTCGTGGAAATTGTGACAGATAAGTGTGGAAATAGCAATGAAAAACCATGGAAAATTTGGTCATATGTACTAGTGAATGCGCCAGCTTATTGATCCATCTGCAATTGGATTAGTATAATCCTTCCACTTTAATGCAACTAGAGTGTATAGATGATCCATGATATCCTCTTCCATATTCACCTCTACCGGATATGTAAGGCAGGGACCTCAGTAGGGTTCTAGTGGTTGGGTTACTTTGAAACCATCTACTTCAAAGGTTATGAGTTACTTATTAATATCTATAACAACATAATTCTCATAAGCTTAGTCGATTCCCATTAAAGTTGGGTACGGGTTCTTTTCCCCCATGATTTATATAACCTCAAAGTTGGCGATTACATTGATTCCATATAAGTCCACTTCAACATTATGTAAAATCCCCACAGATTAGATACATTATCGATTGGCCATATGAAATTGAATGAGAGAATAGACCAGCATGGGCTTACCCATGGATTCCCAAGTTTTATTTGGTAGGATGTTAACATCAGACCATAAAACCAACATAACATAATTAATTGTGTAATCGACGATGTTAGTATTTAGTCTAAGTTGTCATATTGATATTTTCTTCCTTCTTTGTATTCTACATGTATGTATTTTGGGAATATGAGCAATAATCAACTCTTATCGGTTCGTTTCAATCTCTAAAATCCCCTTGTTCTTGTTCTGAAACTCCCTGGTGAGTTGATCGTCATCCAAAATATCAAAAAGTAAGCGTAACCACAATCTAATAATATGTTGCGATCTCACTGGAGCATATTTTTTGTGAAACACAATGCTCTACAATCTTAGGTTGAGGTTCAGGGCTTGACTTTGTAGGTAGTGATATTCCAAGATTAGAAACTCACCCAAATGTCTCAACAATGTACTTAAAGAAAAAAATTTAGACCAAGGGTTCATATGTGACATCTTCCAGTACCGCCTTGCGAATTTTACTTTGATTTGAGTTGCAAACACTAGCACCCATCCTTGTCCCTCGTCTATTAATAACATTAATATTGGGTGAATGTTTTCAATGACAGGTCAGGGATATGAATTTATCAAATTGGCACCTCACTTTCTTTCACGATCCTTTGATTTTGTAGTCAACTCGGGACAATCCTCAGTGGCATGGGTCTTGTTTCTACATTTGACACACCAATAACATTTCAAAAGAGGACAATCTCGAGCAATATTTCCCTGCTCATCACAATTATAATGCCAACATGGCCCTCTTTTGCCAGTTCATCCACCTATGAAACCTCCACATCCTCTACATCCTCGTCAAAAACCTTGAGGAACTTCGACAACCCTGAGTGTAGACTGATCTAGTCTATCCCCAAGAACATCCAACATGTGACACTATTTCGCACTATGAATAGGTGACCCATAGAATTCACAGTATAATATGTTTGGAATAGGGGTGTTGTGATGTCCCCCCAAAAAAATTAATAATAAAATAATTTTTATCTACTGGAAATTCATCCCGTTTTTAGTAAATTCAAATTGGAAAGTTTTTTACATTTATGAAAATTCCAAATTTTTAATTTGATGATTGTAATTAATGATTATGATTGTTGGGCAGAAACTTGATTTGACCCAGCTGACTATTTGACTATGACACTTGTATGAAAACAGATCATTTTATATTTATTGCAGGAGGACAAATGTAACAACCTTGTTAAATTTAGTTGACCATGACTCCATGAGTGGGGAACATATTGGAATTAACTCTGGGATGATTGTTACAAGTGGAAAATCAGTGATTTGGGCATTGGCAGCCCCTGGAAATCAGGGATTTAGAAAGCTGGGAAAATTACCCATGAGAGGGAAAAAGTCCTAGGCAAATTGATAAATAGCATATGTGAGGAGGCAAGACGCTGCCAAGTATGCTGGGAAGGAAGACTATGGAGTTTATTCTATGTTTTCTTGTTGTTATGAGAACTACTATGTGAGTGTGAGGCAAGGGAGATACTGCTGGAATTGAAGGACATTGCTGGAGAGGAAATTCCAATTTTCCCTCATGGACTCATGGTCAGGCTAGGGGGTGAATTGGGAAAGTAGATTGGCTGCCCTATTCTACGGTTGGGAGGAACATGGTTGTTCCCTTTGTCTTTCCACAATTTGACTCAGATATGTAACTCTATCTTATACTAGTCAAATGTCATGTGTGCAATCTGGTTGCTTCTATGTCTAAATTCTGGTTGATGGCTGTGATGGAAAGATTTATTATTTTATTTCATAATCATTGGCTAGAAATGGAATCATTATTTAGATTTGATTCTGAGTAGTTACTAAGGTATTGGAATGTATCAAACAATAAAAAAAGGAATTCTATAGTAGTTATTGATTTCATAATAGATTACAGACTACAGTTAGCCTCTTAGTTCTGTTAAGTAAATGGAAAAAATTAAAATTGTTTGCATGAATACTTGAAGCCATGTGCATCGATAACTGTGGCATATTTCATCCTCCTACAAGATATTTACAGTATACAATGAGCCTCTTCTAATGAGAATACCAATCCAGTTTTTTTTCAAAGGTAAATATACTCCTTAATACAGGGATATTAAGAGATATGTATATCGAACTGTGTAAATATATCATGAGAATATAGGTATAAATATATTGAGCATTCTAGATGATATAATATGACACTAGAATAGGCTAACCTATTAAGGTATTCAAAAATACTAGACAGATATACATATAAACATCCACACAGGAATATAATTAAGAAAACTTAGCCAAACCCCATTGCGGAAAACTGAACATATGTACTTCAGTGTAGTAGTGTGGGTACTTTAGTAAGGACTCTGTGGTTTAGAGGCACATCTATAACATAACCTCTGTTGTAGGTTTAGAGGCACATATATAGTAAAACTATTTTCGTAGGTATAATGCTACAAGACATCTAACATAAAGGAGTAAGGAAGCACCTGGAAGGAAAGTAAGCCTAAATCAGTTCTAGAAATATTGATCCCTTTTAACCTCAGATAGTAAACATTTCTTTTCCCTGTTGATTTTAGACAAGAAACCCCAAAAGAATCTGGATGGAGTCCCATAGAGTTAAGCTACCCAAAACCATTACTTACAGTCGACTCTTAAATCAAAATCGTAAAAGGTGGAATAAGACTCAGGTCCTACTGCTACCAAACAACTAGTGCTATAACAAGAATACAAGTGTACAAAGCTTAAATGACATCTGAAAGTCATCATCCAAGCTCGGTGAAAGAAAAACCCTTATGCACAGATGTTTTATACTAGTTTTTCGGTAGTACTCCATTATTAGTTGAATCTGTTTGAGAAGAGACCGTGTTACGTAATAATGAGATTTAATTTCAGGAACATAACTAGAGATTTCAAATATGTAATAACAAATCATTTTCAAAATTTCCAAGAAAAACATTAGAAAAGGGACATACGAAATCCTTTCACACAGGAAATAATACTCAAGGCATAAATATCAAAATGTTAAATAGTATGACTGTCTATCTATCACAAGTCCAACTAGGCGCGAGCTTGGCTTAAATTATATTCGCACCAGAATGTTTATATACAAAAATTAGGGGCGTACCCCATATCAACCGAATATACAACTTGGAACAAATAACTTACAACATTAGGGATAAGACAAAGCCTGGACCATCGTTGCTTATAAACTCATAATAGATGGAAGGGCACTGTATTGAAACCCGAATACCTCTTGAAGGAGTGAGAAGGGTGTCCCCATGCCTCGGTGTGACTGCACCTACACAAAATGTTGTGGAGCATTACAATGTATTCAACAGGAAAAGAATGATGATTTAATTACAGAACATAATTTAGAAAAATGTGCGGTGAATACTTAACTGAAAGGGTGCTCTTGTCGATTCCCATCGCGTTGTCCCGTGCACCTCCCAAACCGAGAAGGGAGGAGGAGTCTATGTCACCCTGATGGGTACCCTCGCACATTAAGGGGCCCATCATTAGTGAAGGATACCAGTCTCAATCAAAACACTACATAAAAATAATTTGCGTATAATTACCATAAAATGATATTAAACATAAAATTAATATGACTTTTCAAATATGAATAGGAAGGATTAAGCGACCTCGGCCATGAGAACACCGCTACAATCATTATATGGCACTAGTGAAGTTAACACATAACCCTTTCAAGTTCAACAGTAGGATAATAGGTCTGTTACACACCTGAGTAAGGGAAGACTAGACTTAACACTCACCAAAGAAAAACAATTGGGAACCGGGACTTTACCGAAGGTTCAAACATGAAATATAGCATATTTTGAATGCACTCTTTTAATAGACAATCGTAGTAAGTCCCTCCAAGGAAGGAGAATAACTTGGCCGATGGAAAGACTAGTACAGAGGAGGGGTTAAACTGTGAAGAATTAAACCTGGCCAGGGTATCATCTACCCTTTCACACTGACTTTGAAGATTACTACCAAAAGACACCGAGATCAGGAGCAAGAAGAGTCATACCAACAAGATAAAGAAAAAAAAGAGATATTCAAGGGTAAACTTACCCCCGTGCAGAGTTGTTTTTGAGAAGTTCCACCCAAGGTCTTCGCCCATCCGCTACGGGGGCCGAATCCTAAACTTATATCCACGAGGCTAAAGCCAATAAAAGAATGGTCTGAGACGTTCTCATCTCCTTCACTAAACCAAAAACTACAATGCAAACGAAAATGGATTGAGACGGTGTTTCCTTCCGCATGAAACCAAAACTAGAATGAGAGTGAAACTGCAGGAGTAACCTTTTGCAAGGATTAGAGGGGATGAGGTCTTCGTACCTGGGACATGTGATTAGAGGGTATGTCTCGACTTGTCATTAGGGCTCTCCGGTCGAGCTCTAATTGCATAGACATTTTTCCAGGCACTTTAAATGTTGCAGATAGGCCTTTAAGGCACGAGGGTTCCAGCCTGTATCGGTGGTTTAGAGTATTAATGGTGTGGTAACCAGATGGCTGACTTGCTACAACGATTATGTTAAACCCAACTAACTTTGCATAAAACACCCGAAGTGAATATCCCTTATCGTTACATAACGAATAAGTTGTGTGAACATGATTATAACCATAACTTCACAAGTTAACCCCTGTGTAATTTATTTCCAAGGTGCAAGTTAATGTTTGAATTTGTTTAAAAACCAATTAAACTTTTGTTTCTGAATAATGTTAACCTCCTCATAGATCCTTTATTGATATCGGATTTGGCATCATAAGGCCATACCTTGTTTAACCCTCGCATTAGTATGAAAGAGACTCAAGGAAGTTGCATCTCCTTAATATAAGGTGGCTTTGGAAAAAATGAAACAATAGATAACAATAAGTTGTAATGAAATATGATATCCCTAGCTAAGAGCTTATGATCACATGTAATATCACTGCCGAAATAGGAAGTGGCAACTTTATATTAATTTAGGATAAGAGGAGTAAAGGGCAATAAGACTGTTGTACATGTACCCAAGAAATTATTTTTTTTATGTGAATTTTGACGTTCATTACATATGGTATCAGAGAAAAAAGATCACAATACTGGACCTGAATAGGGCCACAATAGCTGCTG
>JZKD02S0101249.1:380193-400271 GCA_000966675.3 Picea glauca
TATTCCGATTTTTGTAAAACTAATAAAGTTTGTATGGTTACAAACAAAAAGTTGTTTCTATTTTGTGTGCAATATGGTAGCTCAGGAAGATGCAGAAGTCAGAATGGGAGAAAACCCGCAGCAAGGACCCCTTGGAGATCCAAGATATAACAGTGATGGAAGTTCACCCACAGAAGTATTAGAAACAATGAGGAACCTTATTGTTGTATTACAGATTTTCAAAGCAGATAATGAAAAATTAAAAAAAGCACAACAAGAACAAGAAGAGATAAATGAAGTCTTGTTACATAGTATAGTTACCAAGAAAATCCCAAAGGATGATAATCACGAGGATGAAGTCAGCAAAAGGGCCTCCAAGAACTTAGGGCCGGAAACAAAAAAAGGAGATAGTTCGTCAGAAGGAACACCCTCAGCAGAAGAGAAAACTAAATCTGATCGAAAAAGAAAACATGTAGACCACCTCGAAGGAGAATTTAAAAAGATTAAACCAGCTACCTTTGATGGAGAATCCAACACGGGAGAGGAAGCTGAAGCATGGTTGTTGGACATCAAAAAATACTTCCAGATCTACAATTATTCCAGCAACATGAAGGTCAAAATGGCCATCTACAATCTGAAAGGGAAGGCTAGCATTTGATGACAGGACCTAAAATTGGCCAAGGGCCTAAAGGAAAAATAGTTGGAATGGTCTGACTTTAAAAAGTATTTCAAAAAACAATACCTTTCGGAAAGTTACTATGAGAGGAAGACAAAAGAGTTCTATGAGTTACGACTTGGATAGATGACAATGGAGGACCTTATAAATAAATTTTTTGAGTTGTTAAGGTTTGTACCATACATCCGTGAGGATAAAGTGAAAATTCAACGATTTCTAAGCTGTCTACCACAGTCCTGCAAGGACAGAATTGAGTTTGACAACCCCAAATCTTTGAGCGAAGTATTCAGGAAGGAACGAATGTGCTACGATCAGTATAAACAGCGGGTAGATTTTCCCAAAACATGGAAGGATAAGAAACAAGAGAAAATGAACCAGCGGATGAAGGGGTACCAACCAACTCCTTATCAGAATACAGCAAAAGGTTTTCTAAGAAAGGATTTTCACTCCAACCATCCAAATACATAAGACAGTGGTAAACCAGTAAACTTGGGAATGAAGAAGTTTGGACACAACCCCTGCAAGCCATTAAAGTGTTGGGAATGTGGAGAACCTCATCTAAGGAGGACCTGTTCGCATTTGAGTTCAACAAACAGAACTGTTGTTCATAATCTGTAGGAAACCTCGACAGTGGGACATGTGGACAGAAGCCTAAATTGGATAAATGCAGCCATAGATGGTCGAAAAGCTGACCACCAGTCCTCGGTGGTGGAAATTCAAGGTAAAATCAATGACACTCAAATATTTGTTTTAATTGACCTTGGAGCTACGTTAAGTTATATTACACCTAATGTGGCAGAGGCAAACAAACTTAAGAAACTAAAGCATGCAAAATCTTGGCTTGTACAATTAGCTACTCATACTAAAAGGAAGGTAGTTGAGTTTGTTCTGAATTTTGTGTTCATCTTAGATGGTCAAAATATAAAGAATCATCTTAACATCCTACCACTAGGATATTATGATATGATTATTGGGGTGGATTGGTTGGAACAACACAAAGCAGTATTGATTGCTATACAAAAATACTTAGCTATAAGGATGATTTTGGCACTGTTAGAACAACCCAAGGTATACCAAAACCAGTATCAGTCAGACAAGCTTCAGCAATGCACCTCAAGAAATGTATGAGGAAGGGATGTCAAATTTATGCCATCCAGGTTACGAAACTGCTAGGAAAAGAGGATAAGCCAAAATTAGAAGACTTGGCTATCCTACGTAAGTTCAGAGACATGTTTGTGGATGAGATACCAGAATTACCCCCTAGAAGGGAAGTAGACTTCTCCATAGACCTGTTACCCAGTTCTACCCCTATATCAAAGGCACCTTACCAAATGAGTCTACCAGAACTAACATAACTAAAAATACAATTATAGGAATTGTTGGACAAACAGTACATCAGACCGAGTGTCTCACCATGGGGATAACCAATCCTCTTTGTGAAAAAGAAGGATGGTACTCTAAGATTGTGTATCGATCATAGACAACCAAACAAAATGACTATTAAGAATAAATACCCCTTACCCAGGATAAATGATTTGTTCGATCAAGTAGGGGGGGACAAGATCTTTTCAAAATTGGATTTACGATCCAGTTATCATCAAGTTCAGATAAAAGACGAGGACATAAACAAAACAACATTTTGGACAAGATACGGACACTACGAGTTTTGATTCATACCTTTCGGACTCAACCACGTTTATGTGCCTAATGAACAATATTTTCAATGAGTACTTAGACAAGTTCGTGGTAGTATTCATCGACGATATCCTAGTCTATTCAAAGACAGAAGAGTAACATGAGGAACACTTAAGAATAGTGTTGCAAACGTTAAGGAAGCACAAGCTATACACTAATTTCCACAAGTGTGATTTCTATCAGAGAGAAATACAATATCTTTGACATGTAATTTCAGCAGAAGGCATTGCCGTAGATCTAGAAAAGACTAAAGCCATTAGGGAATGGTTGGTGCCTAAAGATGTAGCGGATATACAGTCGTTCATGGGAATCACCGGATATTACCGCATGTTTATAGAAGGGTTTTCCAAGATAGCCTACCCTATCACATCATTACAAAAGAAAGGGACCAGGTTTAACTGGTCGGAGAAATTTCAAGACAGCTTCAGAAAACTAAAAGAGTTATTGACAACGACACCCATCTTGAAAGTAGCAGATCTAGATAAAGACTTCATTGTATGTGTTGATGCGAGTAAAGAAGTTCTAGGTGGTGTCCTAACTCAGGAAGGACACATTATTTGTTATGAGTCCCGTAAATTGAAGGAAAACGAGCGAAATTATGTCACTCATGACTTAGAATTAGCAGTGGTAATACATGCCTTAAAGATGTGGAGACACTACATAATGGGCAGAAGATTCCTATTATTAACGAACAATAATAGGGTGAAATATTTGTTTAACCAACCAAATCTTAACATAAGGCAAGCAAGGTCATTATCCTTCCTGAGTGAATTCGACTTCGAGGTCAGACATATCAAGGGAAAGGAAAATAAAGTAGCAGATGCTTTAAGTAGAAGAGTCCATGGGTTATTTGAGATAAATGTTAGTCGGGCAGAAAGTGACCTGGAAGGAAGAATAAGAACGATGGGCATTGATGACAAAAACTATACGAAAATAATGATGGAAGTATCGAACAATGCCGTGAACTCAGAGAAACTAGATCTAAGGATCGAAGAGAAGGGACTTCTACGATTTAAAAACATGCTTTACATACCAGATTCAAAAGAGTTAAAATTAACAATCTTGGATGAATTGCATAAGAAACCATATTCTGGCCACCCAGGTTACCAAAAGACGATAACAACACTTAGGAAACTATTTTATTGGCCTAATATGAAGGGAGAAACAGAAGAATACTTGCCTAGGTGCCAAGATTGTCAGCAGGTTAAGGCCGAACATCAACATCCAGCCGACCTATTACAACTATTACCCATACCAGAATTGAAGTGGGAGACCATATCACTGGATTTTATAATAGGTTTGCCTAAAACTCATAAACAAAATGATTCTATTATGGTGGTAATCGATAAACTCAGTAAGTCCGCACACTTTATTCCTGTAAAGTCTACTTTTAAAGCTATAAACATTGCTGAAATATTCATGAAAGAAATTTTGAGACTGCATGGTGTTCCTAAATTGGTGATTTCAAATAGAGATGTAAAATTCACATCCGCCTTTTGGAAGGAATTGTTTGCAGGGCTAAATACTTACTTGAATTTCAGTACGAGTTATCACCCACAAAAATATGGACAGACCGAAAGGAAAAACCAAATTGTGGAGGATTTTCTCTGCATGTACGTAAGAACAAAACCAAACAAGTGGGAAGACTATCTACAGTTGGTAGAATTTGCATACAATAATGGATACCATACTTCAGCTAAATTGAGCCCTTTCAAAATAATGTATGGCGGAAAATGTACGAATCCAATTAGCTAGGATAACCTGACTGACAGACTCATGGTAGGACCAGAGATGCTCCAAGAAATGGAAAACACGGTAAGGAAGGTACAACAAAATTTGAAAGAAGCACAGGATAGACAGAAAAGCTATGTAGATCAAAAAAGAAGACACTTGGAATTTCAAGTGGGAGATGACGTTTATTTAAAAGTCAAAGATCGAAGGAGTTCGTTAAAGTTAGGAAGCTATGCCAAGCTGGCGCCCAAGTTTTGTGGGCCCTTCGAGATACTAGCTCGAATTGGACCTGTAGCATACCAACTTGCACTCCCGGCTAATATGAAAATTCATAACGTTTTCATATTTCCTTGTTGAAAAAGTATATTCATGACCCTAATCATATGATTGATTGGAACTTGGTGCAGGTGGAACCCGAAGGCGAGTTCTAGGTGGAACCCATGTGCATTCTGGACTGGAGAGAAATAGCACTTTGGAACAGAGTCGTCGCTCAGGTAAAGGTGCAATGGAAGCACTTTAGTCCTAAGGAGGCCACTTGGGAGTTGGAGGGAGATTTGTGGAAATCTCATCCACTCCTGTTCCAAGAAAAGAACGAACACCGAGGATAGTGTTTTACTAGAGGGGGAAAGGATGTGATGTCCCCCCCCAAAAAATAATAATAAAATAATTTTTATCTACTCGAAATTCATTCCGTTTTTGGTAAATTCGAATTGGAAAATTTTTGCCATTTATGGCAATTTCACATTTCGAATTTGATGATTGTAATGAATGATTATGACTGTTGGGCAGAAACTTGATTTGACCCAACTCACTATTTGACTATGACACTTGAATGAAAACATAATATTTTATATTTCTTGCAGGAGGACAAATGGAACAACCATGTTAAATTTAGCTAACCATGACTCCATGAGTGGGGAACACATTGGAATTAACTTTGGGCTAATTTTTACAAGTGGAAAATCAGTGATTTGGCCATTGGCAGCCCCTGAAAACCAGGGATTTAGAAAGCTATGAAAATTACCCATGGGAGGGAAAAAGTCCTAGGCAAATTAATAAATAGCATATGTGAGGAGGCAGGACGCTGCCAAGTATGTTGGGAAGGAAGACTATGGAGTTTATTCTCTGTTTTCTTGATGTTATGAGCACTACTGTGTGAGTGTGAGGAAAGGGAGATACTGCTGGAATTGAAGGACATTGCTAGAGAGGAAATTCCAATTTGCCCTCATGGACGTGGTCAGGCTAGGGGGTGAATTGAGCAAGCATATTGGCTGCCCTATTCTACGGTTGGGAGGAACGTGGTTGTTCCCTTTGTCTTTCCACAATTTGACTCAGATATGTAACTCTATCTTATACTAGTCAAATGTCACGTGTGCAATCTGGTTGCTTCTATGTATAAATTCTGGTTGATGGTTGTGATGGAAAGATTTATTATTTTATTTCATAATCATTGGCTGGAAATGGACTCATTTTTTAGATTTTATGCCGAGTAGTTACTAAGGTATTGGAATGTATCAAACAATAAAAAAAATGAATTCTGTAGTAGTTATTGATTTCATAATAGATTACAGACTATAGTTAGCCTCTTAGTTCTATCAAGTAAATGGAAAAAATTAAAATTGTTTGCATGAATACTTGAAGCCACATCCACCAATAACTGTGGAAGATCTCATCCTCCTACAAGCTATTTACAATATAAAATGAGCCTCTTCTAATGAGAATACCAATCCAATTTTTTTTCAAAGGTAAATATACTCCTTAATACGGGGATATTAAGCGATATGTATATCGAACTGTGTAAATATATCATCAACATATAGGTATAAATATATTGATCATTCTAGATGATATAATATGACACTAGAATAGACTGACCTATTAAGGTATTCAAAAATACTAGACATATATACATATAAACATCCCCATAGGAATATAATTCAGAAAACTTATCCAAACCCCATTGCAGAAAACTGAACATATGTACTTCAGCGTAGTAGTGTGGGTACTTTAGAAAGTACTTTGTGGTTTAGAGGTGAATCTATAGCATAACCTTTGTTGTAGGTTTAGAGGCACATCTATAGTAAAACTACTGTCATAGGTACAATTCTATAGGACATCTAGCATAAAGGAGTAAGGAAGCACTTGAAAGGAAAGTAAGCCCGAATCATTTTTGGAAATCTCGATCCATTTTTACCTCATATAGTAAACATTTATTTTCCCTGTCGATTTTATACAAGAAACCCCAAAAGAATCTGGACAGAGTCCCATAGACTTAAGCTACCCGAAACCATTGCTTACAACCGACTCTTAAATCAAAATCATAAAAGAAGAATAAGACTCATGTCCTACTCCTACCAAACGACTAGTGCTATAACAAGAATACAAGTGTACAAAGCTTAAACGAAATTTGAAAGTCATTACCCAAGCTCGGTGAAAGCAAAACCCTTATGCATAGATGTTTTATACTAGTTTTTCGGTAGTACTCCATTATTAGTTGAATCTGTTTAAGAAAAGACCGTGTTACATAATAATGAGATTTAATTTCAGGAACATAACTAGAGATTTCAAATATGTAATAACAAATCATTTTTGGAATTTCCAAGAAAAACATTTGAAAAGGGACATACAAAATCCTTTCACACAGGAAATAATACTCAGGGCATAAATATCAAAATGTTAAATAGTACGAATGTCTGTCTATCACAAATCCAACTAGGCGCAAGCTTGGCTTAAATTATCTTCACACCAGAATGTTTATATACAAAAATCAGGGGTGTACCCCATATCAACCGAATATAGAACTTCAAAAAAATAACTTCAAACATTAGGGATGAGACAAAGCCTGGACCATTGTTTCTTATAAACTGATAATAGATGGAAGGCCACTGTATTGAAACCCAAATACCTGGTGAAGGAGTAAGAAGGGCGTCCCCATGCTTTGGCGTGACTGCACCTACACAAAATGTTGTGGAGCATTACGATGTATTCAACAGGAAAAGAATGATGATTTAATTATAGAACAAAATTTAGAAAAATGTTCGGTGAATACTTAACTGAAAGGGTGCTCTTGCCAACTGCCATCGCGTTGTCCTATGCACCTCCCAGACTGAGAAGGGAGGAGGAGTTTGTGTCACCCTGATGGGTACCCTCACACATTAAGGGGCCCATCATTAGCGAAAGATACCAGTCTCAATCAAAACACTACAGAAAAATAATTTGCGTATAATTACCATAAAATGATATTAAACATAAAATTAATATGACTTTTCAAATATGAACAAGAAGGACTAAACAACCCCGACCATGAGAACGCCACCACAATCATTATATGGCACTAGTGAAGTTAACACAAAAACCCTCTCAAGTTCAACAAAAGGCTGACATATCTTTTTACACACTCTAGTAAGGGATGACTAGACTTAACACTCACCAAAGAAAAACAAATGGGAACTGAGACTTTACCGAAGGTTCAAACAAGAAATATAGCATATTCTGAATGCACTCTTTTAACAGACAATCATAGTAAGTCCCTACAAGGAAGGAGAATAACTCGACCGACAGAAATACTAGTACAAAGGAGGGGTTAAACCGTGAAGAACTAAACCTGGTCAGGGTATCATCTACCCTTTCACACTGACTTCGAATATTACTACTGAAAGACAGACCGAGATCAGGAGCAGGCAGAGTCCTACCAAGAAGATAAAGAAAAAAAAGAGATATTCAAGGGTAAACTTACCCCCACGCATAGTTACTATCGAGAAGTTACACCCAAGGTCTTCACCCATCTGGTATAGGGGATGAATCCTAAACTTATATCCATGAGGCTAAAGCCAAACAAAGAATGGTCTGAGACATTCTCATCTCCTTCACTAAACCAAAAACTGGAATGTAAACGAAAATGGACTGAGACAACATTTCCTTCCACACGAAACCAAAACTAGAAAGAGAGTGAAACTACAGTAGTAACCTTTCGCAAGGAGTAAAGGGGATGGGGTCTTCGTACCTAGGCCATGTGATTATAGGGTACGTGTTGACTTGTTGTTAGGGCTCGCCAGTCGAGCCCTGATCGCACAAACATTTTTCTAGGTGCTTTAAATGTTGCAGATAAGCATTTAAGGCATGAGGGTTCCAACCTGTATCGATAGTTCAGAGTATTAATGGTGAGGTAACCGGATGGTTGACTTTCTACAACGATTATGTTAAACCCAACTACCTTTGCATTAACCACCCAAGGCGAATATCCCTTATCGTTACCTAAAGAGTAAGTTGTGTGAACATGATTATAACCATAACTTCACAAGTTAACCCCTACATAATTTATTTCCAAGGTTAAAGTTAATGTTTGAATTTGTTTGAAAACCAATTAAACTTTTTTTTCCGAATAATGTTAACCTCCTCATAGATCCTTTATAGATATCGGATTTGGCATCATAAGGCCATACCTTGTTTAACCCTTGCATTAGTATGAAAGAGACTCAAGGAAGTTTCATCTCCTTAATATAAGGTGGCTTTAGAAAAAACAAAACAATAGATAGCAATAAGTTGTAATGAAATATGATATCCCTAGCTAAGAGCTTATGATCACATGTAATCTCACTGTCGAAACAGGAGGCGGCGACTTTATATTAATTTAGGATAAGAGGAGTAAAGGGCAATAAGACTATTGTACATGTACCCAAGAAAAAAATAAAATTTATGTGAATTTTGAGGTTCATTACAGGTGTATTTTTGTAGGATTGGTCAATGTTGAGGGGGGCACCCAAGACTTCAAAATATTTGACAATAGTAGTTATCATAAGTACCATCATGGTTTGGGAAGGCATGGTATTGCACGGGGCCATGGAAAGGTGTTGTAGCAACGACTTTCAAAACTCCTCCAAACGATCCTATTGGTGGAGGTGCCATGGGTTGCAAGGGGCGTTCTTACACCCCTCAATCTAGGAAATTTATTCATTGTATTCCCCTCAGTATAGAAAAATGTAAAACAAAATTGAGGGTAAATTTCTCTATGAATGGTCAATTCTTAAATCTTATTAGTAAAGCAGGAAATATATCCTTCCAGTTGCATAATATTATAGTCATTGGGTGGTCTTATTACTCACAAGTTGATAGGATATCCCTTCATCTCCTCAATTTTTATGGCTTGTTCTAGGGCTTCCCCCATTGTAGTTATCCACTACTAGGTTAAGGGAATCTAAGTTAATGGTAAAAGTCCTGGAATGAACCATTCCTACTGGTCGTATCCATGAATGGGGTTTGCTAATTTCTCTATCGCGTCTTTGAATCTTTGGTTATACTCCCAGGAAGATTGCCCATCTTTCTATTTGGTTTCCCACGATTCATAAAGAGTTTTTTTCTCGGATTGGGGTAGATTAATTTGAGCAATAATTTTTTTTTGACTTGTGGTAAAGGAAATGGTTACGCCTGGGAATTCACTGGTTCGATGGATTTCATATACCATTTTAATGCATGACCCCTTGACGTGGCCTAAAACTAAACTAGTTTATTAGCATCCAAAGTTCCACGAGACCACTAGATGGCCTCACAAAGGTACCAATGTTGTTCCATATCCTCATCAAGATAAATCCTATAGGTCCTAGTTGCGATAAGACTAAACATCTTGCCAAACTACTTCTACTAAAATGAGGAGAAATTATAGGAATTACGGGAGAGTTTATTGTATAATTTACTGTATTGGAATATTGTGCTGAGGGACTCGACAATCTAGTGCTATTTTGTATGCCTTCAGGATGAGATTGTTTCACTTGGGGGGTCACATTAGGAGATCATATTGTAAGAGGTCCTATACTATACTTCACATCTTCGAGTGTTGTAGGGGCTAATTCTCTTGTAGTTTCTTCATAGGTTACAACTGAGTTTTGATCCTCAATTGTGACTCCAATCGTGATTGGTTCTTCCTAATTTTATCCATCTCATCTACTCTCTCTATAACTCACATATTTCTCTCCAAACTTATCCTTCAACCATTGGCTTTCCATGTAACTACATGTCTTTCAACTTCTCTAACTCTCTTGTATGAATCTTTTCAAGCACCGCAACCCTTTTTTTAGCCCTCTTGTCTCTGGATCTCTTATCACGATGACCCCCATACCTCAATAAATTTTGTATCCCAATTCATGGATCCTCACTTGAATCAACCACCCCTCATGCGTAAAGGGTTTTACTAAACTATTTCAACCAAAGGAACCGATAACATTCCTTCTTCCACGAGCAATTTCTTCATCCGCACTGATATTTCTCTAAGTAATATCCCTTGAGCTCCCTCGTAAAATACTGCATCTACCTTTGAGAATGTCTGGTGATTTTTCACGATAAACTCTATGTTGTATCCTTGTAGGGTAGTTTGGAGCGAGAAGTCCACAACTCGACAAATCTGGTGATCCAACTTATGAAAAGAAGTGAGTCTCTCAATTGTCCAATTAAATATTTTCTTGATATGATATTTTAATTATGTCGCTTCTTGTAACTGGTCAAGACAATGGTAGACCTTTTTTGGGAATCAAATCCAAAAGATCTCTTACAGATCACGAACTGGCTCATAATAGAATATTGTTCTCTTCACAACCCTCAAACTTTTCTTTCATAATTCAGTTTCTTGAAATATAATTTCTCATCACACCTTCTTTCCCACTATATTTCAATATCATACTTAAATATGTGATGTGGCATCCTATGAAAAAGTTCCCAGAAGTTAGGTCCCAACAACAAAACCGTTTTTTGGTGTAGAACTAGAGACTGAGATTATCTAAGGTTACCAACAAAGGTATCGTTGTAGTCTAGTTGCATTGGCATATTCAACCTTTTGCAGGGGAAGGAGGTCTCACTCAAATAACAACGGATACTTTCTATGATAAAGCAATTTACAGAGGGCACATCATCATATCTAGAACATTATAGCACATTTCCATACTTATCTGTAAATATGTCATAGCATCAGAAGCCTTAGATTGATAAAGACAATGAATAGTCCACGTTGCGCAACGTTAAAGTAAACACTTACATTACAAAATTTACTAAAATAATAATGCAATTAGCAAATAGACAACACATGACATATTATGTAAGAAAGAGACCATATATTCATCCTCATAATGACACATTTTACCTGTCCAAATATTACATCATAAATTCATACTGAAGACTGTCATACACAGAGTTGTTCTTCATATAAAGACTTACACAATAGGACCAATAATGAGATATACGATATGGACTCTCACATTCTCCGTAGTTGTAGTTATTTGTCAGTAAATATTAATAACAACAAATCTCAAAACCCCACAACAACAGAGAAACAAATGAAAAATCAATGGAAAACCTAGAACAAAAACTTAGAATAGAACATAATCGAACCCCAACCCATTACATAACTCCATGCTTTATAAATTTTCTGCGGGGCTTATTCGCTTCTTGATTTAATTGTTATGCCTCTTTGATTCGACGTCCATCTAGCATGCGCTAGAACGTTCCATATATTTTCGCTTCTTCCTCGAGATGACACATCACTCTTTTTTCCACGCCTCTCATATGATTCAAGAAGCTCTAGAAATAAAAAAAACATCCCAATAATTTTAATGGGGAAGATGGTTATAAAATAAGTCAATCCTAAAAACCCATGATCCAACATCTTGCTCGTTGTATCCTCTCATCTCCCTATAATCTCTATCTATGCTCTCTTCATATACTCCTACAATTATTCTTGATCCTTACCTTAATTTTAATATATAGATCCACATTTTATCCTTAAATCTTGCATAATTCTCTTCTTTTATCCCTAAAGTTTTAACTCTTTAAATATTTTTTCATCTATTTTCATTTCATTTTGATTTTAATTTGTATAATATTTTAACCCCTAATTATTTTAAATTTTTTTCTGGTACCTTTCCCTATCTTATTTTAATCAATAATTCAATTTCTCATTTTAAAAGTAAATCAACAAAAAACACAAAGAGTGTTTATTATTATTTTTGGATGCTTATTTGATGATGAAGAAGATATAATTTTATTAAAATCAATCTTAGTTTTAAGTTTTTATTTATATGTTTTAAAGGTTTTAAGAAAATTATTCATAAATCACTATAGTTTTGATGACTTCAAAGGTTAAGAAGGTCAACATTGTAACAAATATTTTGAAATGGAGATTTAATGCAAGTGTACCAATGACACTCTAAGAGAAGTTTCCTTTTATGTTTAACCCCATTAGTGTTACAAATATGACAAATTCTATCAACCTAAGATGCTTAAGAAATTGTTCAATGCCTTCTTTCTCTACAAAGCTCATGAGGCTTTGCTCTTATTTTATCAATGATGATTTTTTTCTTTGAGATAATTAAATAAAGAGATATTCTTTATCTTTTAGATTATGGTTGTTCACCTTCTTATAATATCCTATTTTTTTCTTACTTTCTAACCCTTTAAGGCACCAGGATTTCTCCTCGAACTTAGATGTAATATAATTTTTAATATGAGTGACCTCTTCCTAGATTCCCTAATCATTTAAACAAGAATTTGATATATTTATGTCAATCTTGTTTGAGAAGTCAATTCCTCAATGATTTAACCAAGACTTTCACATATTTATGTCATTCTTGCTTGAGTAGAACATGTTTTTGACTAGATTTTGAAGCAATCTTATGAAGCCTCATATCTTTCATGTTGATATTGTTCTTGTCTTTTAGGTACTTAGTTATTGTCATGCTCTAGATGGTGGAAACACTCACATATGTGAGGAGGACAAGATAGGGTGTATTTTCTTTACCTTTAATATTATAAGTTATAAAACACTTTTGGATTTGTTTGTATCTTTTTCTCCAATTCTTTAGAGATGTTGCAACCCAAGCTTCCTAACCATAAAAGATAACAAAGGTGATCAAGAAATTTTTCTTATCTCACTTATCCCAAAACCAAAAATCTCATAATTTACAATTATTTTCAAGTTCATAATAAACTTTTCACCTTTATGTATACTTTTCTTATATGTATACTCTTTTTATGTTTTAGTTAGATTTATTTAATACTTCTTTATTTTTAACATTCTAAAAATTAGAAAATTAATATTTTATTAAAAAAATTGTATTTAATATATTATTCTAAACCACAAAGGGCGACCTTAATATGGAAAACTTGTACATAAAGGGGCACACCTCATAATCCCTTGTAAAAAAATTTTTTACAGGTGGTGTTTGCTCCACTCCAATGAACGATGGAATATCTACTTAATTGAACACAAGGAATCATAGTCACGTTGGCCTTCGACTCTTTACTCCAATAATTTATACCAAACAGTAAGACTTACCCATTGATTGCCAAAGTCCTCGTGATTCATTCTGATATTAATTAAGTCATTGATTTCCAAAGTCCTCGTGATTCATTATGATATTAATTAAATTTTTGATGACAGGTTATGAGATAGTCGGTAATGATGCACTCCAATAATAACCTGTCTTCATATAAATTACAAGAGCTGTACCTAATCTATTAATGCCAAACGATAAAGACAAGTGTAATCTTGCTAAACCAGTAACTGTTGAAGAGTATTTACAAAATGAAAGATATACTTGAAATGGTTGAAATGGTTTACCATGTCATGCCAATCCATGTGCTCTCAAACTTCGAAGCATAGAATCATCTGAAAATTCCCATCAATATCTACACAGATCCAAATGTCGGGAGCTTTTTCGTTTTTGTTAATTAGGTTATCATGGTGAGAGGGGATTGCAGAGGCTAGGGACAATGTGGACCAAAACAGAATTAGGCAACGTGACGCAGCGGAAAAATACTATGTAAGATTAGGACAGATTGCTATTCGAAGCGAAGCAAATCAAGCAGAGAAGGGCTTTCTCTCTCAGTTATCAACTGCGTGGTGGGATTTCGCTGTGGTGTTGCTTGTCACAGCCTGACCTTATCTCTTCATTTATAGATTCTACATCATTGACCAGAAGTTTGGAGACCCGTTAGTTATGCATTGTCAAGAGGAATGCCATAGATTTGAAAAAGTGGGTGCACAATATTCGTGTTGTTGTATTCTGGAGATCAGGAAGTTCACTTGCGTGCTACTTTATAAATACTACAAAGTGAGCACAGATGAACAGGTGTCCGCCGTTAATGGTCTTGCGAGTCGATTCTTAACTTCTGGTATCTTCGTTATTTTCTTGTTTTAGTTCTTGTTGGGCACGCTTATTAAGTGTGCATGTCACTTATTGTGAGCGGAAAAACAAAATTGTTGTAGAAAATGCACTGAAATTTGTACGAAACTACGGACGTGACAGGAGAGTTGTTCGGCGTGAGAAAGCGTCTAGTCGTAACGATTGGCGGGAGGAAGATTGACATATCAAATCACAGGGAAGGATGGTAATATAATTTCTCTACAAGAATATACCACTAACGTCTTGGAGACGTTTTAGGTCAAATTACTTTGGCAAGATTAAGCCACCTCTAGTGTCTCTCTCTAAATATAATACAAAGTCGTTCAAACGCCTAACCACACACACACACACACATATATATATATATATATTAAGTTATTGTTTAAATCTTTTATTTTTTTTAGTATTTTGGGTATTTTTACTGTTGGCTGAAATTTTAAATTTAAATTTTATTTTTAAATGTATAATTAAAACTTTATTGAAATTATAAAAACTAAATCAGTCAAATATGTATTTTTAACAAATTTTAACACTATTTTTATAATAATAACAAAACTATTTAAAATTTAACTAAAATTATTATTTTATTGAAAAAATGAAGGACTTTAATAGGAAAGACTGCTGGTCATATTTAAAGTGCCATAACGTGCTCTTGAATGACCTAAATTTATAGTCAAAATTGGATACGCAAAAATGACATCATTTTAATAAAATTTGGAAATTTTGAACAAAGTGTTTTTTATCTACATGAATTATAATCATAATCAGCAATTCAAACTTGAACCTAATGGAAAAGGGAGCTTGAATGACCTAAGTTTATAGTCAAAATTGCATACGCAAAAATGACATCATTTTAATAAAACTTGGAAATTTTCAACAAAGTCGCTTTTTATCTAGATGAATTACAATCATAAACAGCTATTCAAACTTGAACCTAATGGAAAAGGGGAGCTTGTGGATATCAACGCAACATAAAAGGATGTAATATTTTAAAACTAAAAAGAAATGTATCTATAAAAATAAGTAACTAAAAGATAATGTATTTCTAAGTTAGAATTGTTTTGTTCCATATTTTGGAATATGTGAATTTGACCTATCCAATGGAGTGGATATCTAAATTTGACCTTTAGGAATGTTAATGGATGGAAATTCAAATTTTTAATTATTAAATTATCAAATTCCTAGTGATACATGAAAACAATTTTAAATTTTGTTCATAATCATTTTAGATTAAAATTATTTGGAAATTTGAATTATCAAATTCCTAGTGATACATGAAAACATTTTTAAATTTTGTTCATAATCATTTTAGATTAAAATTATTTGGAAATTTGAATGAAGTGATATTTAAGTGTTCTTATTTATATACATTAAACTTCATAAAAATGATAATGAACGACAATGTTGATTAATGACTAATTTTGTTATTCCAAATCAATTGTAAATTGTGAATAATAATGAAGATTGGCAGGATTAACTAAGATGGGAAGGATTAACTATGACATACAAAAGAAATGTATTTTCTAAACATGCAAAGTGATGTAATGTGTTAATGGGTGACTTTTAATGAGTGTTATTTTTTTATTATTTGATTTTAATTATGATTTTATATTAACATATATAGTTACTTATGTGCTTAGAGTATGAAGGATTCAACACAGATAGGGATTGAGACACAATGATTATGGAGTCTATATCATGAGGGTATGACTATTAATGATTGTAATATGGGTTGAAAGGATAAAAATACCTTTACTAAACTTATATTATTTAACCTAGACATGTATCTGTTACATGAGAGTCTTCTTGATAATTGAGGATAGCACTAAAAATTTTGACTCTTGTTGTAATCACTCATGTCATGTTATGAGTTATGAGACCATTCCATGAGGCATATAACTACTAGGTTCAGTCAAGGGATCCATGCAATGGAAAGTGAGATGATTTAAGCATGAAAGGCATAACCACAGAGATTTAACAAATCATTCAAATATTAGGAAGGGGATACTTGAGGGTTTCAAATGATATCATTAGGTCACTAGAAAGGGGATGGATATGGGCAATGAACGGTCACATATTGGATAGATTATATGAGAATTAGGAGGGGGATAATTTCGATGGAGATGGTGAGATATCAAATGATGATCAATTGATGGATATTTATTTTGGATGACGATGATATAGTTAGAACCATGTGTTTAGATTTTTAAATATTTTATTAACTATCATGTGGGATCTCCAAATCCCCCATTATTTTTTCATCCACTCAAATAAACTTTAGTCTACTGTATCTATAAACTTAACACCTTTTTGGAGTTCCCTTTGAATTTATGATTTAATGAACATTAGAGTTTGGTACTATTACAAAATATTTCAAAGTTGATTCTAATGTCTTTGTAGGTGAAGTAATCTAAGAGAAAGGTCCTTTCAAACTCTACATTATTCATCTCACAAATATGAAAATTTATTTCATGCCAAGGCGTTTTAAGTTTTTTCGAGCATCATGTCCCACTAGAAATGCCATGGGTGACTTTTCTTATCTTTGCATTAAAATTTTATTTCTAGAGATTGCAACAATTTAAAGACAATTTGCATGTTCTAAATTAGGGTTAATGTTTGTTTCTAATTGCTTTCGAGGAAAATCCCCTAGAATAATGGGCTATACTGCAACATACCTATGACCATATATAAAGTATATTTCAATCAAAATACCAAACTAAGATAAAATAACCAAGTTTCACAAGAATAACTAACTTATTAAGAAATGGGAAATCTAGCTCACGAGGATCCAAATGTTTGGTGTAGTTAACGATTGATGGAGTTCTTTCTCTCCTTCCCGAGGGTTTCTTTGTAGCCTACAGAAACCTTAAACAAGCATATATATACAGAGAGGTATTTATAGTAATAAATACATGTTACTTGTATGTAAAATAACAAAAAAGACGAAGCAATTAGTATTCTACTAAAATGTATGAAAAAACATTGTAAATGTGATACCCCAGGGTTGAGCCCCTGCCGAATTGTAATTATGTTTATAGGCTGGTGAGCTAAGTGTTTATAATCTAAAGACTTATATGTTTATTAGGCCGGAGAACCTAGATGCTTAAGGCCACGAGGATGATTTTTGTATATGTAAATGTACATATCATTAATAAAACTACAATGTTGCGTGTAGACCAACCACAAAAAAAGAGTTATGGGGGACTAAGCTCCAATGTGTAGGGAAAGGAATGGGGCTGAGAGGATAGGAAACGGGGGGTAATCTCGAGGGATTAACCCAAGGGAATATTATAATGTATTCCTGAAAAGTACTAAATGTGGGAAAATAAATCCAGTTATCCTAAGTTCCTTTTAGGGGAGGAAAAAAATCCAAGTGGAGAGGAGCATGCTCATGGAGAGCCAAGTGTCACCCAGAGTGCATGCATATTTATGTGGGAAGTTCCACCTTTTTTGGGGGTTCACGAACAATTCTGACCACTTTTCAGAGTAGTTCTCTCTCGTCATTACAACTCTCGCACGATTATGCAAGATTACCATTATCACCATTTTCATTGCTTTCTCTCAACATTCTGACCAGTCTGTCCATTAAGTTTCCCATGACTTCATCCTCAACATGTTGGACATCCCTTGGTCATTCAACCACAGACTGAACAAGTACACAACGAGATTCATTTCCTCCTCTGTGAACCTCTGTAGATTACTGAGTCATTCCCTTTCCTTACCCGATTTTGGTGGTTGTGGATTGAAGAGACAGGTTGTGAGGCTCGTGGTTGAAGAAGAAGGTTTTCAGGCATTTGGTTTGAGGAGGCGGGTTGTCAGGCCCATGGAATGAAGAAGAAGGTTGTCAGGCCTGCAAGCAACTCTCCCCATGCAAGAGAGGTTGCTAGGGAAGTGTTTTCCCAGAGGGAGCCCAACTGTAGCTATAGTGCTAGGATAATTCATGTCCGACCTGTTGTTGAAGCCCTAGAAGGGAAGTAGGGAAGTCGAAGTATTGTTAAGAAGATAAGGGCCACACTTCCTAGGGTGGGGCAGGCATGTGGGGAATAAGAGCCTGTAGGTTGTTAGTGTGAGTTAGCCCTGTGAGAAAATCCTTCCTGTTGACCTGTGTGACTTTCCTGTTTCCCTTGCCAAGCCTAGGAATCCATTTCTCGATGGAGTTTAGTCCCAACTCGAGGGTGACCCATTGCTGAGCGTGATGAGTAGTATGGTCTAAGGCTGGGAGGTTCGTGGAAGGTTTTCACAGAGTTTGGTGGTCATCTATTTAAATAAAAGTACCAAATATTTGTTCTCTATATGACGTGTATTATGTACATGTGTTATAAAGTTACCAAAATTATTTGTTTTTATTGCATGTATGTATTATTGTCACTTCCGCATGAAATGTGTATGAATAGAATGTTGTGTCTGTTTAGAATTACATCATATATATATCATAGCATTAATTGCAGTACCATGACTCGACCCGCTTGGGTCGGGGCATCACAAAATGGTATCAGAGCTAAGAGAGATGTCCAAGAAGTGGTGTTTCCCGAACTGTTGGTGGCTACATACGACATAATAAATATAATACATAATAACACAATATACTTTAAATGAACATGTGTTATTTATTATTGATGAAAAACAACAAAGAAGTTACAACTTAAACCTGCTCAATGTGATGCTCCTCTATCGAAAGAGATCCTATATTCCTCCACCCTGGCTTCTACTATAAGAATGTTCTTGATATTGAAGTCACCACAGGACCAAAGAGGGTATAGAGAGACACTCTTGGAAATACAAGATTGATGATTAGAGGGAAATTGGAAACAAGGGTTTCTAGGACAAGGAATCAATTGAAACATGGATAAAATGGGCTTACAAACTCGATAGGAATAACAGAATGAGTGTTTTATTGAATGTGAAAAGTATGATTACCTTTATCCATAAGGAAAATTTCGATTTTCTGTGATATCCAACCAATTAGAGAGAATTGAGTACGCACAAAATGAGTTAAACATCTAACTAATCCCGTAACTCATCATTAATTTGGGCATAATTTTTTTTTTTTGAACATTTATTAGCATCTATGTGGGTGACCCTTAAGCATCCCATGAAGGTAGCATAAATTTTAGGGAAATTACTTCCTTCAAAATTTAATTTTTAGAAGCTATCAAGGAGGTATGGGGAATAATTGTCTATAAGGAGGATATGGATAAGGCCAACAAGGGCATCAGAGCTTTAGAGGTGGAATTTGAAACTATAAAAAATGCCCCCTAATGTGTGAGGTCACAAGAGAAAATTATTGCAGAAATACATTATAAGTCATCAATAGAAGTTGGTCAGGGGTGAAGGTTTTCATAATTCAATCTAAGGACAACAACCAACACTAAAAAAATTCATAACAACTCAATTCTCGAGGAGAGAATACCTATGCTCGAGTGTGATGATAAGCATGGTCACCAATCAAGTACATTGCAAATCCATGTAAAATATAGCAGTGATCAAGGCCATGAAAGAGATACAAAGTGGATCCATGTCAAACAAAGATCATAGCTGTTATCACTGAAATTTCGTCCGCACAGGGCGACAAGAACTCCGCATCATCAACACAGACAAACAGTCATTCATGGCACAAGGATTAATTCCACAGCACAACAAAAGGGTCAAAACTATGCAAAATGGCCAAAAAATTAAAAAGCGCTATGCACCCACTGGGTGCGCGTGCACGCGCAACATCTTCGTATCTAGAGCGCATATGCGCGGCTGTGGGGTGCAAAACCCGCGCGCCTGCCAAACGGCGCATTTATGAAGCTGGTCGGCCTCCCAACCACTAATGGATCGGCTCCCAA
>JZKD02S0101249.1:411069-429414 GCA_000966675.3 Picea glauca
TAGTTGTTTTCTTTCTAACCTTTTACATCACAGCTGTCATGACTAGCAGAGCCCAACTAGGCATGTAAGCACTCACTTTTTGCTCACACATTGACGAAAAGAGTGCAAACAATAGCCATGAAAAAATATACAATCGATCTATCTCTTAGAATCAATGAAGTATATCTGGGGAAAGACATGAAAAACTGATCCTTCATAAGTACCAATGTACAGGGTGGTACTATCCAAATACAGTCTACCAAGCAACATAAATAAGGTGATGCTACTACAGTCCTAAAGTATTCACCCAATCATTGTTATAGGAGTATACACTATGTGAATAAATGTGGTGAAGCCAAACATAATGAGACACCATTTGATTGTCATTCATTGATGTATATTTTTAACAAACGTGAGACAACCCACCAATAATGATAATTGATGTTAATGTGCCTAGTACAATATAACAAGTGCGAATAGAGGATATGATGTTGAACACCTGGTAGAATCTACTAATCAAGTTACATTGACATATTCCCACCGTGAATAGTGAAGGAACCTGCCACTGATGACTACAAGCCTCAAGGTACTAAAAATGACTCTAGATCCTTGTCTTATAGAAATATGTGTTGATGTCGATAAGAAGAGATTCACTGGAAGGAGGGAATTAATGTTGCATTATGTTTCCATTCATGTCAAATGATTGATGTCAAAGAGTTAATGTATTGTCATAGTAACATCATTGATGTATTGATTGTTGGACTAAGTTGTCATAGATGTAATTGATATCTAAGGGATAATGTCATGAGGTGTCATAGTGATGTATTGTCATGGATTGATGTACAGATGGGATGATGAAAGGTTGGTCATTTTTTTCTTGTCGTGGCTCATAGAAAGAAAAAATTGATAAACTCCAAAGTGGTCCCCTTATGGTGAAATCCATCACGGGAAGATGTTATTGGATAAAGTTCTCAAAGTGGTACCCTTATGGTGAAATCCCTCATAGGAAGACGCTTTGTGAAGTCGAAATGGTTAGGTGGTTGAGTATCCCAATAGTCTGTTTAGGGAACCCAATTTTTATTGATAAATAATTTAATGAAGATCAATGAATTTGAGAAAGAAACTATTCTAGATGGATAGTATATGTCATGCCATTTTCGGTTATATGTGGAACGCCACATAACTCCTGACGGTTAGAGAGTTATGGACATGTGAAGTTGGATAACCCTCATGATTTATCTAGAAGTCTCTAGAAGGTCAAAGAAGTCAAATTATTTTAAAATCTCCTAGAATAAGTTGACGAGTCAAAGTGGTTAGTCATAGGTTAAGTGGTTGCAACAAGAAAATATTTAAAAATAAATTAGTTACAACTTGAAGTGGAGAGTTTACTATTTATGGATAAAGTGGTTGTAAGTGGAAAAAGTGGTTAAAAGTGGGTTAGCCCCAAAAGGAAGGAAGTTGTGTAGGTTGGTTAGAAGATAAACCGTAGAGGAAGCTACTAGGAGAAGTATAAATAAGAGAGAAAGGGTCTCTTATGAGCATGATATTTGACCATATTGAATATCCATTTGTGAAAGGTTATTTGGGTAGGTATTATTGATAGAGCATATTCATGACAGAAAAATCGTTGCAGAAAAAGTGCGGTAGAAAAACCACGAAAGAAAAAGTGCATTAGAAAAAGTGTGATAGAAAAATCACGACAGAAAAAATGCGATAGGAAAATCGTGGAAGAAAAAGTTTGGTAGAAAAATTGCGATAGAAGAATCACGACAAACACACTATGGAACCAGAACCATGACAACAGAATCACAATAGTAAAACCGTGATAACAAAATTGTGACGACAGATTTAGCAGTTGCAAAAAGTTTGCAATTTGGTAACCACATGAGATTTGCATATTGGAATTGTTCCAATTGTTGCATGATATGATATAGGTCTTGATGATTACTACAAGATTAAAGGTATGGTTTTGGCACATAGTCTTGTGTAAGGTTTTATGATATTTGGTTGATGGAGAGTATGGTGTATTACTAGAGGTATCTTGTTGGTTAACTTGGTGATACTGTGCATATGGTTGAGAGTTGACTTGATGATTGATCTATGTGAGTATATCATATTTGGATGATGATATTGATGAAACAGGTTGAGGTGATAGGTTGTTGTGACATGTTTTGTTGTGCATAGTTGATACACTTGTCTTGGTATAGATTGTTGGTATAGTTTGACAAAAAAATTTATGTCTACAAGATGGGTCTTGTACTTGACGATTGGATTCCTCTTCTTAGTTGGTGTTGAGATCTACAGGTTGGGTATTGCATTAAGAGTTGGTTCTCTCTTTGAGTTGGCGCTCATTTCAGTTGGTGTTGATAAACCCCAAGGATTATATTCTGTAATGCAAAAGAAACTTATACATATATATCGTGTTCTTTGTGTTCTTTATTGTGATGGTGCATAGTTCTTTATTGTTAATATATGTCATTGAGATATGTTTATATGCTAGCAAGTAAGTGTGAATAGAAGTAATGATTAATGATGTTGTGAATGGTGATGGCTAACTAAATTTTTGTAAGAAGTTGTAAAAAGACCCTCACACTGATTCAACCCCCCCTCTCTCAATGTGGTCATTCTGTCCAACAATTGGTATCAGGGTAGGCCTTTAATATCAGTCTTACAAGTTTCAAGGTGATCCATGGACACAAAAATGGAAGATGAAGTTCCAATATTTGATGAGACAAATTATTCAGCATGGAGAACATAAATGAAAGGGTATTTGAAAGAAAAAGGAGTAGGTGTTTGGAAAGAAGTTATTGGTGGATCAATTCCCTTGAAGAATAAGTCAAAGTTTGAAACTCAAAAACAACAAAAGAAGAATGATGCATTAGCTCTCAAGACCATTTTCAATGGGCTCTCAAGTTCTATTAAAGAAAGTATCGAACAATGTATTTCCGCCAAGGATATATTGCTGAAGCTAGAGAAGGTATATCAAGACAAAGAAGACAATTCCATCAAGAAAAATAAAGGCAAAGAATATCCAAAATCTTGTCATTATAATACTCCTAGTGAAGTTGAATGTTCTCTTACAAATGAAGAAGAAGATATACTAGAAGTTTGTGTAGATGAAGAAGAAGAGTTGTTGAAGTTTAAAGGGAAACTTTTATTTGAATTAGGTGATGTTAGCATGGAAATAGGAAATTATTCAATTAATTTTTAGTATCTTGAAAAATTCATTAATGAAGTACTAGAAAAGTACCCAAAGCATATCATGGAACTAAAGAAAATTCCCAAAAAACAAGAACAAAGTAAAAATACTCAATTTGAAGAAAAGGAAGAAGAGATAAAAAGACTAAAGAATGAAATAATTAATCAAGAATAAGAAAAAAAAGAAGGCACTTGATTGGCTTAGAAAAAGTATTGAAGTATTGAATTTAATGTCAATCTGAAGATCCAAATTTAAGAAGCCAAAATGATAGAGGAATTGTTGAAAAATAAAATAAATGAAAAGAATGAGTCATGCCATAAATTGGAAGCTAAAGTTATTGATCTTAGAATGAAAGTAGAGAAATCAAACACTCACATCAAGTTCATGAAAAAATAAACAATGTTGGATGAAATCCAAGATAGCCAAAGATCTCGACATGATAAATCAGATCTTGGATACAACAAGAAATTTTCTCACCTTGAATCTATCACTTCTAAGAAGCATGAGGTAAGTCCTTCATTCTCAAAAGGTGGAAGCAGTGCTGCAAGTCAACCATCTACACAAAGCAATGAAAATTTCAAAAGAACAAAGAAAGGAAGACATCAACAAGATATATTTAAGCCTCAATGAAAATTTAGAAGAGAGACACCTTCATGGTGGACGCCAAAGCAAAGGTATGAAAATGTTTTACATGGTCATTGCTAGTGATGTAATGAATATGGTAAAAAATATTTCGATTGCAGACATTATGCAAGGAAATTTATGTAAAATTTCAGACCCCACCTAGTTTCAAGTCTCGTTGATTTTTATCAATGTTGAATTCTCAAAACCCAGATTTATGACAGCCATAAATACTCAGCAAATAAACATATTTTTTAGAACTGAAAGCTGAGGATTTTGAACAACATTTAATGCAAAAATGAAGTTATATCAGCAACACATTATTCAAAAAATATTTGCACGGAGATTTTTGGTTTAACAACGAGCCTGGAAAAACCCACAAGGGGAAAACCAGTGAGAGAGGGAATTTTATTATTCAAAGCTTTGGAGAAAAATTCTTTTACAATAGTCTTATTCTTAGTAAAAAAATACACAAACTTATCTGAAACATTTCTTGAGAAAAACTCCTTCATAACAGCCCCAAGCTGTTCCTCGATTTATGTGCTAGAAATATGTATTGTTCTATGGTTGTCACATCATTAAATATTGTATGGACTGTCTAGAAAATCATGCCATATTTTATGGGTTTGTTGTACGAAATTTTTAGCAGTTAATGCAACTCGAAAATTGTGCCACATTGGATTAAATGCGTGATGTCTCTCTGTTGTACGGACTATCCTCTTTTTTAGTTCTACGACCTCCCAAAGTCCGCACCATATGGCCTCAATACATTTGTTGTACCTTTCCTTAAAATTGTGCTAAAAATCAATAGTACAGAATCCCAAAAATCCTTACAATATGGCCCAATCAGTGTGTTGTGCCTTCACCTTGATTTTTGTGTTGTACATTGCCTCAATTTTCATGCTAGCTTGCTTCCTTGAAATGAGTGCCTCCAACTCTACAAATGGTCTCTCCTTCTGAAGCCTGTCCTCCTCTTGTTTCTTGTTCTCTAAAAAATTCATGAAAAACCCAACAATGGGTACACCCTCCTACCCTAATCGACTCAATGAAGGTAGGTGAAGGGTTTCCTAATTCAACGGTGGATATTGGATTAGATGAGTGGATGAGATTGAGAGTCCATCGACTCACCCTCTTTACTTAAGTCATAAAGTTGCCTTTTAATTTATCTCTCATAAATTAAATGACTAGCGTCCACATTAAGCACTTTTTTACCCCTTAGGTGCCTAGGTGATGTGAAAAACTTTCTTAGGTACTTTTTAATTATTTTAACACTCCCTCTTACCGAGGAAATTTTTACTCACCACTCCAAGCTTGTCCGTGAAGAATACAAACTTTCCTTTACCCAAGTCTTTGGTGAGTATGTCCGCAACCTACTCATCTGTAGATATGTATTATAGCTCAACTACTCCACTCTGAACATAATCTCGGATGAAGTGATATTGAATCTCAGTGTGCTTAGACCAACCGTGAAAAAATGGATTCTCATAGAGTTTAATTCAACTCTGATTGTCACAGTAAATCATAGTGGGTCTCAAATGCACACCAAATAATCCCACCAACAACTTGTGAAGCCAAAGGGCGTCATAAATGGCCTAAATGGAATCCATATACTCAGCCTCTGCAAAAATCAAAGCCATTAAATTTTTCTTTCGACTGAACCAAGACACCATTGTTGATCCCAATCCAAAACAACATCCAAAAGTACTCTTCCTATCACTGACACATCCTGCCCAATCTAAAACTGTATAACCCACCAATCAAACTCCACCCCGTCTGAGATAATCCAAAACATAATTCATTGTACCAAAAAGATACACGAGCACATGTTTTCCTGCCACCCAATGCACTCTCCTAGCCTCCACCATGAATTGACTAAGATTTTTGACAACAAAACAAATATCTGGTTTGGTATTGACCAAATACATCAATGAACCGATCAACTAATGATATAAAGTGGAATCAACCAACTGTGACTCAGAAGCATGAAGCTTCTTCTAGTTAGTAATCATGGGTGTGGTCATGGGCCTACAATCCTCCATTTGGAATCTCCTCAAAGTTTCACAAGCATACTTCCCCTGACCCAGGAAGATGTGTCTAGGCTCTTGCCAAACATCCAACCCCCCAAAAAAGCATCAGTACAATATTTGTCATCTTGAAATATGAAGCAAGGATCCCCTTGCGACTAGTAATGATTCTCTCAGCCCCTGTAATGAAAATATCATAAACATGTAGCAAGAGTATGAGAGGATCCTCTCCAACCACAATCAAGTAAAGTTTGGGATCCACCTCACTCTTCTTAAATCCCAACTGCTGCAAGTAGGCATCAATCCTACAATACCAAGCTCTGGGAGATTGTTTGAACCCATACAATGCCTTCTTCAATCTACACACATGATACTCTCTCACATGCACCTCAAATCCCAATGGTTTCTCAATGTACGCCTCCTTCTGTATGAGACGATTCGAAAATGTGGTCTTCACATCCATTTGATGGATCTTCCAACCCATCTCTACTGCAATAGAGATCACTTCCCTGATTGAGGTATATCTAGCAACCAGAGCGAAGATCACATCATAGTCAACTCACTCAACCTTTGAGAACCCTTGAGCCACAAAACGAGATTTGTACTTCTCAATGATCCCATCTACAACATACTTGAGTTTGTATATCCATCTAGAAGTCACCACTGACTTCCCCTTAGGTCTAGGAACAATCTCCCAAACATCATTCGTCATGATGGAACTGTACTCTTCCATTATGGCATCTCTCGAAACCTGTTTTCTAGAAGCCTCTTGAAAAGTGGAAGGCTCAAATTCCCTGATGTTGCTCACCATCACAATGTAACTGCAAAATCTCTCAGGAGGTTTACTCTCCCTCAAAGCCTGCCTGGGATTCCCCACTGAACCTTGTGCCTCCCTCAAAGTGTCTTGAAGCCACTCGGGCTTCCTCCTCTCTGAACTAGTGTCCCATGGAGGGCACTCTCCCTACTCAACCCATCACTTGAAGACTGTGAACGTGAAGTAGAATCTGGAGAACTCGATCCTGAAACCTGTGGACCAGTAACCTATGATCCTAACATTTGTTGCCATATACCTTGTGGACCAGAAGTCACCGATGCTGGTGGTCCTGAACTATGTGTCATTGAAGTTTGTTGTCGACTCAACTGAATCTGAGGTGATGACTACTCACCCCTCTCAATCCCTCATGACTTCCTAAAGGCTCCATCCTCCTCAAATCTCACATCCCTTCTCAATATTGTCTTCCTCAAGGAAGGGATGTATATGCAGAAATTATTTGAAGTCTCGTTATACCCAACAAAGATACCCTTCTCTATCATGGGTTCTATATTTTTCCTCTTCTCATAAGGGACATGTGGATATGTAAGGCACCCAAAAACCCTAAAGGGCACAACATGAGGCTTCTTCCCAGAAAAAACTTCCTGACGATTCTTGTCCTCCAATGCTTTGTGTGGACTCCTATTATGCAAATAAACTACACTATAACATGCCTCGGCCCAAAGAAAAAGTAGCATCCCCTGATCATGCAAGATGGCTCTCCTATTTTAATTATTATTGTTATTATTTTTAATTTTTATCAATTACTTTTAATATGCATTATTATTTTTATTTTTATTATTATTATTATTTTTAATTTTTTTCAATTAGTATATAGTTAGAGAATCGCATCTTTCCAACCCTATCCGAATAAATAGAAACAAGCAATCCATTCTAATTTTATGTAAACATTTATTTTCTTTCTATTTATGTTTATTGGATTTATTTATTATTTTTTTATATGAAGCTCTCAAACCCTCACATCATTTGGTATTAGAATACAGTTTCTTCCAGAATCTTCTTGATGTTTTCCGTCCCTCCCACCCAGCCGCTCTCCCTTCCTTTGAGTGGCAACGCACCAAAACTCGTGTGTTTGTTGGTACAAAAGTGCAATATTGGTCTTTGAAGTCTGGTCTAGTTGTCGCATAAAAACTAAAAATCAGAATTTTGGTATAGTGCCTCTATCTCGTTAGGTCCAATCTACTACAGATCTAGAGATTATACTCTCGAACAAACGTTGGATTCTATAGTAAGATAATCGGTGGTGTGGCCATTTCTTTCAAAGACGTCAACCTTGCAGCTACACGGACAGACCTGGATTTTACTGTAAGATATTCGGTGGTGCGGCCTTTTCTTTCAAAGGCGTACACGGACACACCTATCGTTTCTCTTGCATCATTATTTTTCTGGACCCGGAGACGAAATTCATGCTAACAGAACCAGTATTGTTATATAGGTTTCATGAATTTTGAAGCACAATGACTTTAACATTTTTGTTTCATCTGCTCTGAAAAGTCTACAGCGAAATTTTTTAGGGTTTTCTAGCAGTCCTAGACACCGAGATCAAACAACTTTCAGAGGCCGATCTCCAGTTAAGTATCTCCGATTGCGTTTTTCAGAGATCTTTTAGAGTTTTGGTTTCTACTGCTCTTTGTGGATCTCCATATCAACGGTTCCGTATCCCCAGCTGCTTGTACTATGTTATTTCTCTATTTGCCCCAAGTCACACCGTATTTAGACTCTGGTATATCTCTCACACGGATCTGCCAGCCTGCAGACATATAGTATTTAGCTCATATTTATCGTGTTCAACTATCTGGAAGCCCTGGATTCTTAACATCTCTTCATGTTACATCTATACCTGGCTCTTTTCCAAACGCAAAATTACATAATGGACTACGTGAAAACAATAGACAAAGAAGAATACACTAACAAATTGAAGAATGAACGCTACCATAGATCTCTTATTGCATGTATTAAATAACTTACATTGTACAGTCTCAAGTAACCAGCAAATGGTTTCAAAAAACTAACTACAAATAACTAGTAACTACAAGTAGAGTAAACATTGACATTACAAATAACTTCAAGTAATGTAAACATTGACGTTTCTGAAATTAAAATTTTTAATACTCCCTCTTAATACGGAGGATTACATTATTAATAATGTCTATATTTTGACATTGAAATTGAAATTAAAATTTTTAATACTCCCTCTTAATACGGAGGATTACATTATTAATAATGTCTATATTTTGACATTGAAATTGAAAGAAATGACAAAGTTATTGTCACAATAAATCAAAATAGATTCTTTTGTGGTATATCCAAAATCCATCAAAAGTATTTGAAGTCAAAATGTTGTTTTTGTTGCGGCTAGCGCTCCTTCTTAGATACCCATGAAATTAAATTCTTGCCAAAAACAAAAAAAACATTTCGTGAAATACTTTTTTTTTTGTCATGAATGATGCCAACATAATCACTTTTAGTCTAACCTATTGTGTGTTGAAGCTATGTACCATTGATTTTAGTAAGATACATAAGACTACCATTGATTTTTTATACAATGGAATTAACTACTAATACCAAATCTTTCTCCATTAACTTTGTTCCAAGAGCAATAGGAGTGTCAACAAATTTACACTTTTCCATCTTAAACTTTTTCAAAACTTCAACAACATATTTATGTTGACTAATAAATATACAATGATCACATTGTTCTACTTCAATACCTAAAGAAATATTTCATTAATCCAAGATATGTCATTTCAAACTCATTTTTCATGGCTTTTAAATTCATCTAACATCATGTTTCTTGTGCAGATCATGTTGTCAACATAAAGACATAGGATAAGAATATTACCTTGCTTATTCAAATTGATATACGGAGTAGGCTCATTGTTGCTCCTAATGAAACCATCTTTGAGAAAATAATGATCAATTCTATTGTACCAAGCTTACAAAGTTTGTTTCAAACCAAACAAGGATTTCTTCAATTTGTACAATCATGCTCTTGTGTTTTGACTTCAAATCCCTACGGCTCATGGACATACACTTATTCATTTAACACTCCATTTAGGAAGACAAGCTTGACATCCATTTGATAAATAGGCTATCTAATCTTGCTACAGGTGCGAAAGTTTCACCATAATCAATGCTAGATTATACCTCCAGCGTTGAGATGCTAACCTCGACGTTTTTTTTATTTATTTATGTTATACCATAGCTTGCACACTCGTTCCTTTCTGAAGACCCCATCTTTTACCCAACATTTTTTTTTACCGAACTTAGTCGTTTCTTAAAAGGAAAAAAAAGACACAGTAAATTTTAATCTGGTCGCGACCTTGCACTCACTTTTAGAATTAGCAAAAAAAAATTCATAGTTAAATGAAGGGTAAGCATTGTATTTTCAACGACTTTATAACCCGTGGTGAGTTCCTTAGAAGAAAAAAAAAATTGACACGAAAATTTAATCTGGCAGCGATTTTGTAATATCCGTTTTAAAAAAGATTGGCCAACGAACCCTGAGCACAGTTGTACTTAATGGTTGCATCCTTGCACTGTCAATCATGATTCTTCACACATATCTTCTTGGGCAATTACCCAGCTCAAAATAAATTTTATCTACATCAATTTACCCAACTGTTAATTTTTCAAACGATCTTTGTGGGCAACATTTTTTTTAATTGTGGCATTTGTTTTTAATGACAATGAATCACTGTTTGATGATCTTACTGTATCCCAGGATATCGGTTATGTTGCCAGTAAATTGCTTATTGACAGCCTTGATTGCATTGACTATTACAATAGCTTATCGACATCGTTTTGTTGTGAGTAATTGAGTAATAATTGTGTAATGGTTTATCCATCCTTTATGATATAGATTTCGGCGATGTAATATTTTAGACTGGGACGAATGCATGTGATAAGTCTACTGCCATATTGCTTTTGGCGTAGCGAGGTTTATCCATGGATGATAGTATAAAAATAAAAATACCTATTTTATTTAAATATAATTGGTGTCAATTTTTACTTGGAAATAGGTTTCATGATGGTTTTATTAACAGCTTTTAGTTTGAATAGAACAACCTTTTAACCTCTGCGATATTGCCTTTGATCTCTGCGATTAATCTCTTCCTTTTATCATTTTGAATATCTGCGATTTTGTGTCTTCGTGTCTTTATTATCTCTGCGTCTTCAGGTATTTATTAATCTCCTTGACTTGCCATTTATCTCTACGTCTTCTTGTCTTGTTTCCGACCTTGTCATTTGACCACTCTGCCCTTTGCCTGTACTTGATTGCGATTTCATTGCTCTAATAATGCTCTAGAGGATAGTTGGATTCAATGACTTTTCTTGTAATGTATAGCTTGATTTATATGGCATTAAATCTCATGGAATGTATAGCTTGAATGTATATGGCATTAAATCTCATTGAATGTATATGACATTAGATCTCATTGAATGTAGATCTTGAATGTATAGCTTGATTTATATGACATTAAATCTCATTGAATGTATAGATTGAATTCATAGCTTGATTTATATGGCATTAAATCTCATTGAATGTATACCTTGAATGTATATGGCATTAAATCTCATTGAATGTATATGGCATTGAATCTCATTTAATGTATAGCTTGAATGTATAGCTTGATTTAGATGGAATTAAATATCATTGAATGTACAACGACTTTTCTTGTCATGTATAGCTTGATTTTTATGGCATTCTATCGCTTGATTTATATGGCTTTATATAGCTTGTAATGTATAGCTTGATTTATATGTAATGTATAGCTTGATTTAGATAGCGTTTAATAATAGCATTAAATCTCATTGAATCACATCGAAGTGACAATTATTCATAAACAATAAAGATAACATTGAAGTGGAATTAATTATAGACATCGATCACATTCAAGATTAGCCCTTCTAGACAATAATGTTGATTATTTTTATAAGAAACATGGAGCACCTTTAAAATGTTAAGTAGATCACTTATTTTAATGGATAGCTTATAATTGTTGATAAGCATATTTGATTGGGTTAAGTGTCTTTCTTAGTGCGCATTATGATAACATTTATGACCTTAGTAGCTTGGTAACAGTTCAACCTTCGCACTTAGACATATGGCTTATTAGTTATGGTACAGGTTGTTGGCGGAGTCGGGTTTTAGCTTGAGCCTTTCTTTTGATTGTAGTCATCTTGCGTCTTGTTGACCTATTTCTTGGGGTATGGGTGTAGCCTTCTTGTCACTATTCGACTCCTAGCACGTTGGAGTTATCTAGAGGCCTTGGTCCAGAGAGGATGTGTCGTGCCAAGGTTATAGTCATGCCTATCACCTAGGGATGACATGATTCCTTATGAGGGGATCATTGCGCACCCTAAGGCATAGAGACCAAGGATAACTTGGTTGAGGTATGTGCCTTCCGTGTGGATATTGTGGGTCGATGTGAGTAGTTGTTAGTGCTTAGGTTGTAATGCCTTCATGCGTTGGGTTCACAGGCCTTGAGGTTCTAGTCATTTCGTCATCAAGACCATGGTGTCGGGAGGGGGATGTTGTCCCTTAACTTGTAGGTATGGTATTTTTTGCGTCAAGTAGGTAGTCATTCCTCCTTGTTTTTTTACGCATATTTCACCCAGTTTCTCTCGTGCTAGTGCGTGGAATCGTAGTTGTCTGCTTCATTTTCAGCGGGCATGGTGCCTGCCATCAGATGTGTTGTTTAACTGTAATCGTTGTTGTGGTCCCATTTTAAAAAATAAAAATTGCACTTTATGCTTGCTTATAGTCATACGAGGGGTTGTTACACATGGTATCAGAGTAGGTTCAACCCGCGACTTGGGATCACTACGGCTTTCATTGATATGATATTTGATTATAACGTTGCTAATTAAGTTGACTTGTATTCGTGCAGGTAGTCATGGTTAGATGATGCCATAGAGGCAAACGATGGGGTGTTAGCGGAGGAGGTGCGATGTCTCTAGTAGCATCAACGCGTGAGGGGTCTAACCCATAGGGAGACAAACAGGTTGTCGGGTGGGAGAAGATAGTTGTGGGTGATGTGGTTGGGATGATGAGGTATTTTTAGTGCATGTCTGAGGAACTGATCAACCGATTAGACAAAGATGAGGCCAGGGCATTGGCACCCCCTGAGGATCCACTGCGCGCCCTAGTTGGTACTGGTATCATTCACTGTGAACTCGAGAAGGTCAAATTTCTTGAGTTATTCGGTGCCCCAGATGGCGCAACAATCGAGGCATGGTTGGAGAATATGGCGATGTGCTTTGCACTTTGCAACTATACCTCCAACATGAAGGTCTACATGGCGGTATTACAACTGAAGGGGAACGCTCTTCTATGGTGGAAGACACTCTTGCCATAACTGAACATGGTTTTCAAAGACATGCAATAGGAACTATTTGAGGTACGATTCTGAGAGAGGTACCTATTAGAGAAATTCATTGAGCATCAACTCAACGAGTTCAACGCCTTACGACAGGGCAGTCGTACGGTGTCCGAGTACGAAGCTCGTTTTATGGAGTTTCTTTGGTATGCTCAGCATCTTAATACTGAGAAACTTAAGGTCAACAAGTTCATGTTCATCCTTAATGGCAGCATATGTGCAAATGCTAGGATTTTGATGCCTCAAACCTTGCATGATGCCATCTAGAAGGCCCTCATAGAAGACGAGGAGCTTGTTAGCGAGGTCAAAGTAGGACTCCAGTGATACTGGTAAGGCATGTGTCATCTCGTGTGTAGAAAAATGAGACACTAGCCAGACATACACTAGGATATCATGGCTTCCAGAGAGGATCCACTTCCACTACACCTCGACGACCAGTGCCTCAGCAACAAACTCCTTACCAAGCACCACCACATCAGCAGTAGTGCCAACCGCAACCACAACATATTAGGCTTCTTTAGTAAAATAGGCCAGGATTCTAGGTTGGTGGGCCGTCAGCTTCTACTTCGTGTACCAGGAGTACTTGACCAAAGAAGGGGTGTTGGACATGTGGGGAGCCACACCACCAACGCGACTTCCCATTTGAGAGGACTAGAGCATCTAGATTAGTTGGACCCACTATCGTGGGAGATTTGGGCAAGGCCCATCGGATTCATGCAGTGCTGAATAACTGTCAGGAAAAACACCAGTCAACTATGCTTGAGACGTTAGGTACTGTCACTGACCAGACCCTTAGTATTTTGATATATCTCGGTGCTACCGAGAGTTTCATTTCTAGTTCAGTGCTAAAAAGGATTAAGGTAAAGGCAGTCAAACAGGATAAGCTTATCTTCGTAGAGATGGCTTCTGGAGCGAAACAAAAGGTTGGAGAAAATGTTACGGGCTATACCCTTAACCTGGGGGAGTTGGTCACTAGGTCCAACGTGTATGTCACAATATTAGGATTTTATGACGTCGTGATCGGTATGGACTAGTTGGAATCGCATGAGGAGATACTCAACTCTAAGACAAAATGTTTGATCTTGGTTGATGATGAGGGAAAAAGATGCATGATTGTAGGATGGAACCAGGGAGTTTCCCTGAGGTTTGTCTCTTCCTTGCAACTACAGAAGAGCATGTGCAAGGGATGTAATATTTATGCGATCCTTCCATTAAACGAGAAGGGAGTAGTAGAAGGTCTAGAACACCTCCATGTGGTGAGAGAGTTTGCAAAAGTCTTCTTAGAGGAGTTACCTGGGATGTCGCTCAAAAGGGAATTAGACTTTACTATATACCTAAAACTAGGGACTGAATTGACATCTAGAAAGTTTTATCAGATGTTGACCCCAGAGTTAAAGGAGTTGAGAATGCAACTGAAAGAGTTGGTGGACCTGGGACTGACACATCCAAGTGTGTCACCGTCGGGTGCACCTGCTATCTTCATAAGAAAGAAGGATGGGTCGTGGAGGCTCTACATTTATTACCGTCAATTGAAAAAGGAAACGATCAAGAATCAATATCCATTGCCGAGGATTGATGATCTGTTCGATCAGATGAAGGGTGAAATGGTGTTCTTAGAGATTCATTTGCAATCAGGTTATCACCAGTTACGGATCAAGGAGGATGACATCCCTAAGACCGCCTTTAAGATGAGGTTTAGGCATTACGAGTTTAAAGTTTTACCGTTTGGACTGACAAACTCCCCAGGGGTATTTATGAGTTTGATGAATAGGGTGTTCCGTGAGTACTTGGACAAGGTCGCCTAAGTATTCATTGATGATATTTCGATTTACTCTCGAACAACTTAGGAGAATGATGAGCAGCTGCGCTTGGTAATACAGTGTCTGTGAGAGAATAAATTGTATGGGAAGTTTTCCAAATGCTTGTTTTATCAATCAAATATCCACTAATTAGGGCATGTCACCTTCGACGAAGGTATTGTCATGGATCCAACAAAGGTCGAGGCTATTATGGAATAGCCTGCAACGACGAATGTTCCGAAAGTGCGTAGGTTCATGGGTTTAGGAGGATACTATAGACAGTTTGTCGAGGGATTTTCAAAGATAGAAAATACGATCACGAAGTTGCAGAAGAAGAACAAGAAGTTTGTTTGGACCGAGAAATGCGCGGAAGATTTTTGGAGGCTCAAAGAGATGTTGACAACGACATCGATACTAAAGGTCCCTGACATGGATGCAGACTTATTGGTATGAAATGACGTATCCACGGAAGGCTTAGGCAGAGTCTTGAAGCAAGACGATCGAGTGATCGCTTAAATCTCGAGGAAACAAAGAAGGAATGAGGAAAACTATGCAACACACGATTTGGAGTTGTTAGCCATTATTTATTCCTTGAAGGTTTGGAGACACTACCTAGTTGGATGGAAATTTGAACTAAATATGGACCAATGTGGACTACAACACATATTTATGCAAAGCGACCTTAACACATGACAACGATGCTGGTCGGTATTTCTTACCGAGTACAATTTCGATATTTCTTACATAAAAAGGAACAGTGAACTGAGTGGAAAATGCATTGAGTTGGAGACCACACATCCTTTTGGTCTTACCTCTTCAGCAAGATTTACAGTGTGACAATGATTGGTACAAATAGGTCGAGGATTTTATCGGACAAAACACAATGATGGTACCAATATTTGAAGGATTTACATTTGATGATGATGGATAATGAGGTTTAAAAATTGTATTTACGTACCACCAAACGATAAAGTTGAGGAGCTTGATCCTAAACGAGGCTCATAGAGCAGTATACATGGCTTACCTCAGAGTCATGAAGATGAGGGAGGACCTTAAACCCTTATTCATCTCAAAAGGAATGAAGGGAGACATAGTGAACTATGTGGCTAGATATCTAGAATGTCAGCAAGTAAAGGCCGAACATAGACATCCAACAGGACTACTACAGCCACACGCTATTCCAGAATCGAAATGGGAGGTTATTTCAATGGATTTTATTGTTGGATTGCCACTGACGGCAAGGAGAAATGACTCGATTTTCGTAGTAGTCGACACTCTGGTGAAGAGTGCTCATTTTATTCCTATGCGTACAACATATCAGGCACCTGACATAGCTAGAGTTTTCATCAATGATATTGTGAGGCTGCATGGCGCGTCTAAGAGGATTATATCCGATTGAGGATCGGTGTTTACTGGACAGTTTTGGACTAGTTTCCAAGAGGCCTTGGGAACCCAACTTAACTTTAGTACTATGTATTACCCGGAGACTGAGGGGAAGACCGAATGAATGAACCAGACCTTGGAGGACATGTTGCGCATGTACGTGATGGACCAACAAAAGTGTTGGGAATAATTCTTGCTTCTGGTGGAATTTGCTAATAACAACAGTTACCAAAGCACTATTAAGATGGTGCCTTTCACGTTTCTTTATGGGAGACTGTGTGATACACCTTTGAGTTGGGATTGGGTTGAGGATAGGGTCTTGGTGGGACCAAAAGCGATCCAAGAAATGGAATATCAAATGAAAACAATAAGACAAAGGATTAAATAAGCACAGGATCGACAAACAGTTATGTCGATGCGCACCGTGTCGACCGTAGTTACTAAGTTGGCGATCGAGTCTTCTTGCAGGTAAAACTGCATAAGAGTTCGATCATGTTTGGAAGGGGAGCTAAAATCTCTCCTAATTTTGTGGGACCTTTCGAGATTGTGGAGAGGAAGGGGCCCATGGCCTGTCGACTAGCCTTGCCTGATTCTTTGAGGCATATGCATGATGTTTCTGCACGTATCTATTTTGAGACATTATATTAGTGATCTTACACATGTTATTAACATGAGTTCCTTGTAGGTATCTGATGAGGGGGCACTCATGGTTGATATGATCTGCATCCTAGATCATCGCATTCAATAGCTACGACATCGAACAATAGATCAGGTCAAGGTCCAGTGGGACAACTATAGTCCGCACTCGGCGACCTGGGTGGACGCATATGATATGCACTAGCAGTTCCATTTTTGTATGATAGATAGACTTATGATATTGTGATACACATTATTTTGGCACTTATATACCATGAAACTTTGGGACGAAGTTTAGACCAAGAGGGGGTGTATGTAACATCCTGCTCTTGCACACACTGAGAGAACTTATTCTTTGTGGACACTTGGTTGCAAGTGATCCTAATTCTTATATTATTTGACATTTGATTATTATTATGAGGCGTTATGGATTGATGACATGTTATTTTGTTGTACTCACATAGACAGTTTCTATTGACTCGGTTTTCCTGAGTGTGCAGGATTTTGGACCTCAAGAATGCAGAGGCATCGATGAAACCCCTTGGACTCCAAATCGAGTCAGGGAGTGGATTATTGGGGTTTGATTGTTGTATATATGACATTTGTGTATATGATTAGATGATATGATTATGGATATTATTTCTGACATGATTTGTTGATGATACAGGCTGACAATAGCTTGCTGACACAACTCACATGTCGACTAGAGGGGTCACGTACAATAACCAGAGACATTGAGGGAGAGGTGTGGATAAAAACCTTACCATATATTACTATCACTCCCGCTGTGGCTCTAACTATAGGTTAACAATTACATAGTTTGAGAAGAACTACGATGCCATGAGGGCCGACTATGAGAGTCACTCACGATGATTCTAAGGGGCGCGCTATAAGGCAAGGGCCTTATTCCTTAGAGACCATTAGTCTCCCACAAGATCACCTGGAAGAGTATTGTCTCCAGGGTTTTTTCATGTCTACCAAGTCAATCAAGAGGCGAGTGGCACACTTGCAGCACAGAGTGCATCTTGAAGGGCATGTCGCGCAAGAAAAATAGAAAGAGGTGAGTCCTGAAGGAACGTCATGCAAGGGAAACATAATGAGGCCAATGGCACCCTTGGAGAAACTAGTGCATCCTGAAGGGCATGTCACATTGTTAAATAATAAATGAATAAACCTATATGACCTTAGAATGAATAATGTGATGAAAAAGATTTAAAACAATTTCCCTAATAAAATGTCGCCCAACCTAGGAAAATAAAGTCTAGGTCTAAGTGATACTTGTGATAAAAAATATATATTTATATAAAAGTAAAGATAAAAATAAATAAATAATAATGATAATCATCATTAATAATGTGACGAGAAGGGGTTAATAAATTCAATTAATTTATTAAAATCTTTTCGGGGATAAAATTTAAAATGGGGGAAAAAGGGGAAATAATTGTTTTGTTACATATGCTAATTAAAAATTTATTAATTAAAAAGGAAA
>JZKD02S0101249.1:429424-441017 GCA_000966675.3 Picea glauca
CCAATCCGTTCTTGTACCTGTGATAACACTTTACTCAGCAAATCCGTGGTACATTACACCACAACGCCTTCACCCAGTAATTTCAGTGTTGATACCTGAGTGTCAGTGAACCCCTCTGCATTGGGCGTAATATTTTTCCCCAGCTTTTAGCTTTCATTCTCTGCATTGTTTTCGGTAGCGAATTGATTGTGTCAATGCGTAGAGCATGAACTTCAGGTCCCGTGTAGAATCTTCCTCCTTGGAGTTTGGCGATGTTTTAGTGCGTTACTGATTGGGTAGTGATTTTCCCCACAGTAATAGTTCTTGTGGAATTATTTATTCCCTCAGTAAAGTCATCCACTCATCTATTCATCCACTCAGTAAACGTTTTATTGGCTGCGAGTTGGTGACAGTGAAGTTAATAAGTTTTGAGAAATCAATTTTGGTTGCAAGCGTGGTAAGCCGTGTTGAAAATGAATTTGTGGTCGGTGGGGATGGTATTGATAACGTTTTTAATGTAAACAACTTGATACCTACGTGTCTGCCAAGGTAATAATTACTGACTGCAATTCAAACTTACAGTGTGACTGTGAATTAATGATGGACAACTAAGTTATTACTTATATAGATAGCAAATTCATTAATTCTTAGACGTTTGTTGTAAACGCCTTTTTTAAACTATTGTTGGCATCTGAACCGTGGCTTAGAGCGAGTTTACTAAAGTATTTTCTTTTTCCTTATTTAACCCAAGGGAAGAGGTGCATTGATTGAGTATTTTTATTTACCTCGAATTCACCTTAGAAGGTATAAATTTACTTATGTTTTCCTACTGGCACGGTAAAGTTTTAACTTAGTCACTAATATCTGAGTAGACACCCTTTTGTATTTAGCGTTATCGATAAAGTAAGATTTTAGATTATTTTAAGGAAAACAGATTCACCTCCCTTTTGGAAACCTTGTTCAGAACTTTAAAAGTGGCAATTTTTAGAGCATAACTGCTCACTCCTACTCTACAGGTTACATGTGGCACTTACTTTTTTTTAACTGGATTGGAACCCTTATGAACTTAAATTTTGGGTTGATCATTAACCCCAAGGAACTTATATTTTTTTAGCTAGAGAGTTCCCTTGATGCCTGATAAATAAAACACACTAGTATAGTTCGAAAATGAATTTATAGTGAGGGTGTTCCACTACGTTGTGTGTAAATTATTTTAATTGATGTTAATTTGTTTCTTTCTGTATGACGCTTAGGGAGTCGTGTTTAAAAGGAGGTCTGGTCACTTGGAACAATCATTATTAATGTCAATAATGAATCGTTTAATTATGAGGTTATTCATTGTATCGTTGAAGGGTTGTTTATAGGAAGAGGTGTAGCATGTTGTAACATTGTTGAGTTGGTACGACATGATTGACTTAGTCCTTATGGTGATAACTTGCTATTGAAATACTTCTAGTGGTTTCTCAACTTAATTTGTATTGATTGGTCACCCTGCTTCCCCTCTTGCTTAATTTTCAAAGCGACTTCGTCGTACGACGTCGCAATTGGTAACCAATGTCAATTGGATTTAAGGAACCTTGGATTTTATGTTGGGCAAAAGGTTTAGAAGTTTTTGGTGGTGCAGGGGTTCCTTGCGCACTTGTCACAATGCGGTGACGTAATTCCGTATGATTAGGTCAATGTGTGCATTGATCGGTAAGCGCATATGACACCTAGCCTAGGATTGTGCACCTTCCGAAGTGGATGATAACTGTCGTGTTTATGGTGGTACTTTTTGGTCCCTCGTTGTGAATGTCTCTCGAACATGAGGAAAGTTCTAGTCACAGGTCATCGAAGTTTTTGTGTTGGCTTGATGATTGTTCTTGTGGCCTGTTTGGCGAGCGTAGTGCTAGTCATCATGTTGCGTTGTTCAAATGTTGTCTTCGTTTTCCTTCTAGTCTAAAAATAAAAATAAAAATTATTTTTGCTTCACTTGCAGTCGTAACGATGCACAATCATTACATATGGTATCAGAGCGGGTTCAACCGTGAGAATGTGGATTGCTAGGCTTTCCACTACAATAAACCCATAAGTATTAACCCTTGCGTTAATTAGAAACCTTAACGTGTCCATGCGGTGATCCCATTTAGAGGACGCCACAAAGGTTCACAGCGTTGTGCCTTTGAAGGAGGTGCAACGCCTCCAGAAGTTCCCTCACCCTCGAAGTCAAACCCCTGAGGGGAGTAACAAGTCCATGGGAAGTATTCGCTTTTTGTAAGGGATGATGATGGTGTGACAAGGCCCTTCCAGGTAAGTTCAAAGGCCCTTGATTCACCATCAGTACTAAGATGAGTCCAGAGCACCTGTACCCCTGAGGGTCCACAACATCTATATAGTACCGTTAGCATCCATCGAGGACTCGAGAGAGTTGAGTTGTTCATTCCATGAGTGTTGTGGATGGTTGTGTCATCGAGGAACAATTGTAGAGCAAGGCATTATGCTTCATTCTTCGTGATTACGACCTCCACAATGAAGGTCCGCGTGGTGGTCTGTCAACTGAAGGGGAACGCTCTTCCATCGAGAAAGATGCTCCTACCACTTTTTGAACATGGTCGTCAATGACGTGTCATGGGGATTGTTCTAGGAATGGTTCTAGGAGAGGTATCTTTCTAAGGAATTCATTGAGCATCAACTCAACGAGTTCGATAGCTTGCGACAAAGCAGTCGCATGGTGCTTGAGTATGAGGCCCATTTTGGAGCTTCTTTGGTATTCTCCACACCAAATTACCCAAAAAATTAAGGTCAAGAAGTTCGAATTTGGCCTTATTGTTATAATCCATCTTCTACTTCAGGTACCAGGATTACTAGATCGAAAAAGGTGTGCTAGAATGTTAGGAGCCACATTACCAGCGTGACTTCCCAGTGGAGAGGACCAGAGATCTGGATCAGTCAGACCCACTACCATGGGATTTTTTGGGCAAGGTTTATCGAATTCATGCAGCGAAGAATAATCGCGAGGTGGAGCACCAATTGATTGTGCTCAAGACGTTAGGTACCATCGCTAACTAGACCCTTAGTATTTGATAGATCTTGGTGCTACTGTGAGTTTCATTTCTAGTACAACTCTAAAAGGATTAAGGTAAAGGTAGTCAAAGAGGAAGATTTTAGCTTTGTAGAGATGGATTCAGGAGCCAAACAAAATATTGGAGGAAGGTTTATGGGATGTACCTTTAACCTGGGAGAGTTTGTCACCAGGGCCAACCTGTACGTCACGATATTAGGATCTTATGATGTTGTGATCAATATGGACTGGTTGGAATCGCATTAGGCGATACTCAACTGTAAGATGGGACATCTGAGCTTGGTCAATGATGAGGGACAGAGAAACATGATTGTATGTTGGAAATAGGGAGTTTCCCTGAATTTTATCTCTTCCTTGCAGTTACAGAAGAGCTTGCGTAAGAGATGTAAGCCTTGTGCGATCCTTGTGTTAAATGAAAAAGGAGTAGCAGAAGGTCTAGAACACCTACCGATGGTGAGAGAGTTTCTAGACGTCTTTCCGAAGGAGCTATATGGGATGTCGTCGGAGAGGGAATTGGATTTTACCTTAGACCTAAAACTGGGGACTAAACCAATAATGAGAACGCCTTATTGTATGTCAACCTTGGAATTACAGGAGTTGAGAATGAAACTGAATGAGTTGTTGGACCTGGGGCTTAGATGCCTGTGTGTGTCACCATGAGGTGTGCCTGTTATATTCATACAAAAGAAGGTTGAGTCGTGGAGACTCTGTGCTGACTACCGTCAATTGAACAAGGTGACGATCAAGAATCAGTGTCCACTACCGAGGAGTGATGATCTGCGCAATCAGATGAAGGGTGCGACGGTGTTTTCAAAGATCAATTTGCATTTAGGGTATCTCCAATTACAGATCAAGGCAGATGACGTCCCGAAGACCACTTAAAAACAAGTTTTGGACTTTAGGAGTTTACTGTTTTATTGTTTGGACTCACAAATGCCCCAGGGGTATTTATGTGTTTGATTAACAGGGTGTTCCGCGAGTTCTTGGATAAGTTCATCCGAGTATTCATGGACGATATTTGATTTACTCTCAGACGATGAAGAAGCTTGAAGAGCACTTGTTCTTGGTACTACATCGTCTGCGAGAGCATGAATTGTATGGAAAGTTGTCCAAATGCTCGTTTTATCAATCAAGGATTTACTACTTAGGGCATGTCATCTCTGGTGAAGGTATCGCCGTGGACAAAGGTCAAGGCTATTATGGAATTACCTGTGCTGATGAATGTCTCAGAAGTGCGTAACTTCATGGGTTTAGCAGTATACTATCGACCGTTCATTGAGGAATTTCGAAGATGGAAAATCCATTCATGAAATTGCAGTAGAGAGAAAGAAGTTTTTTTGGACCGAGAAATGCGTGGAAGCATTTCAGAGGCTCAAGGAACTGTTGACAACATCATCGATACTAAAGGTCCCTGGCTTGGGCGCAGACTTCTTGGTATGCACCAATGCATCCAAGGAAGGCTTAGGAGGATCCTAATGCAAGACGGGTGAGTGATCACTTACATCTCAAACAAATTGAGAAGGCATGAAGAAAACTACGTGACACACGAATTAGAGTTGTTATCCATGGTATATGCCTTGAAGGTTTGGAGGCACTACCTTATTGGATGAAAGTTTTAATTAAAGGTGGACCCCTATGGACTACAAACACATCTTTATGTCGAATGACCAGAATGTGCAACAATGGCATTGGTCGGAATTGCTTAGCGAGTATGACTTCGAGGTTACTTACATAAAGGGAACCGTGAACCACATGGAAGATGCATTGAGTTGAAGACCACACATATTTTCGTTGTTGCCTCTTCAGGATAATCTACATGGAAAGATTCTAACTTAACAGTGCAACGATGACTGGTACAAAGAGGTCAAGGATTTTATCAAATAAAACATAATGATGGTACCGAGATTTGAAGAATTTACATTTTACGACGATGGATTATTGAGGTTTAAAAATCGGTTTTATGTGCCACCAAACAACGAGTTCAGGATTTGATCCTAAGCGAAGCTCATAAAGCAGTATACATGGCTCACTCGGGAGTCACAAATATGAGGGAAGACGTTAAACCCTTATTCTTATGGAAATGAATGAAGGCATACATCATCAACTATGTGGTCAGATGTCTAGAATGTTAGGAGGTAAAGGCCGAACATAGACATCCAACAGGATTACTACAACCACCCGTTATTCCGGAATCGAAATGGGAGGTTATTTTGATGGATTTTATTGTTGGATTACCATTGACGACAAGGAGGCATGACTCCATTTTCGTGGTAGTCGACAGTTTTACGAAGAATTCTCATTTTATTCTTGTGCGTATGATGTATCAGGCAATTGACATAGCTATAGTTTTCATCACAAGATTGTGAGGCTGCATGGTGTTCCTAAGAGGATTATATCCGATTGACGATCGGTGTTTACTGAACGATTTTGGATGAGCTTCCAAGAGGCCTTGGGAACCCAACTTAACTTTAATATTGTGTGTCACTCGGAGACTGACGGGAAGACTGAATGAACGAACTAGACCTTGGAGGTGTTGGGCCCCAACAACTCCCCTTATATTTTTACAAAATTTAAAGGGCCCCTATTAAAATCTTGATAATTATAATGAGCTACAGAATCAACCTTTTCAAATAGTTCCCTACCTTGGCTTGCTTTGAGACAAAATTAAGACATTCGCTATAGTATGAAACATTTATTACAAGAGTATATGTCAAAAGTTAAAAACGAGCATAAAAATCTCAATTTAAACAAAAACGTTAATTTTTTTTATCAAATGTTTACTTTTGTTTAAATTATGATTATGTGTTCATTCTTTTTCTCATTAGCAAGTTTGACTATTTTGAATAATGTGTTCAATACTTCATAAAATAATATCTTGGTTGGTTTCTCATCTTCATGAAATCATTTGGTGATATTAATTAATTAAATGCATCTCTTAACAATAATAATAAATATAAAAGAATTATCTATAATTGTTTGATTTTATTATTTTCTCCATTAACTTGAATCTTCTATAATTAAGATCATATTTGAAAGGAAAATATAAATAATGTTTGTTTATAAGTTATAGTTAGTTTAAATTCATTTTTTATTTTTCTAGATTTTGTTTTATTCACAATTTTTAGATTATTAATTTAGGTTTCTTTTTGTTTTACAGGTTTCTATTATCAAATATTTGATACGGATCTGATCATGGCTTGATTTTATTATCCAAATATGTTCAAGATGATTGATCCAAAAATCATTTTGGATTTCTACAAATAATTTTATGAGCAACAACAGATAAAATTTGGAAAGACGTCAAGATCATACACATGATTTTGCAGGACTGATTGGAGCCAAACCGTGAGGAATTTGGAGAAACGGTTGAAAACCCAGTACTAAAATAGGCACGTTTACCTTCCATATAGAGATTGTCCCAAACAAATGCACGATTTGAGAGATATTTGGGTCTCTTTTAGAGAAAAATTTCAGGTGGCGGAAATTAAAAGTGATGCCCGGACTGTTCATTCATTTTATAAATATATGAGAAAGATCAGATTCAAAGGAGATCCAAGAATTGGAGAGAAGGATTTTGATCCTTTAGCTTTTGTATATTATTACTTTTGTAAACTTTTTTATTTCTTTTCAAATGGAGTAATGGATGGCTGGAAGCTTTGGGAGAATGGATGAGTATTTTTAAAGAAGAATATGGAATTATAGGTTGCTTAATGGCTTTTGTCCTGTATGTAAAATGCTTTTATTTTCATATAATATCTTCATATTCTTTGAATAATTGAGTATGCATTGATTTAAATATCTTTAGTCTTTTTTATCAATACATGGTTAATTATTTTCATTTATGTATTAATTTTTCCAATCTTTAAAGTCTATTATCCAAATAATTTCTTCGAGGACTACAAAATGGATAATTGATTCAAAAAAGTTAATAGAACGACATATATGCATTTTGGCTTTAGCCTTTTGTTTATAATGTTGTTATTAATGTTTTTTTTAATCTTGTTACCTGTGCAGGTCTGATATCTTTAGATTAAATGATTTGTGATGTGTAGGAAGTTTATATTATAAATACCATCTATCATTTGCTTCATCAAAATACAAATGCTGTGATTATATCTTCGATTTAAATAATGAGATTTATCTTTGAATTTTAAATTGAATGATAAAATGCATAGATTGCTTCGAGATTTATCTTGTTGTAATCATGTATAATTATGAGATCACGGGTTTATGTTTGTGTTTCCTTTTCTGTCATTAAAATCTAAGCTGCCAATACATGTTCTGAATTTATTTAGAACATTCATAAGGTTCATTGCAGATTTCTCTCTTGGACATGGCAGTTGGATGTTCACCACTCATGCAGATGCTTGGATACACTTCACTAATTCACTGATAGGATAACTTCTTTGTATTTTTATTTCATTTACATATCATCGAAACTAGAATGTATGGTTCAGCTTTGACTATCCACATGTTCATGTTTCATTAACATTTTTTTTGCAAAATTATTTAAATTTATAAAAGGAAAACAATAAAAAAAATTGTGTTCTTTCTTTATCTACTTCCTAGAAGAAATCATTTTTCACATCGATTTTCATAAGTTTCGATTAAAACTTGCAGCTTGTAAATCGTGTAAATAAACAAGACTTGTATATTGTCTGCTTAAATACAACTACTATAGTTACATTTGAACATATGTACATATATATAATGTGTTTAGTAATTAGTTAGTTATTTCTCTCTTTTATTTATTTCTTCTAGGATTCTTAGATTGGCTAACAGAGCCATTAAACCCGTCAGAACGAGTTACACCAAACGACTTGGGTTATTTAGACAACCCCGGACTGGACTCGACTCTCTCTTCCACTTGACGGACGGTCAATTTCGCCCGTCAACAAATGGTGCTAGAAGGAGGACCAGACTGACAAGCTGGCCTTACACGAGTCTTTGTTTTGAATTTAATTAATTTTCCATGGCTCCCCAAATTACTGTGTTGGAAAATGCTTTCCACTTCTCATTACCAGTTATTTCCAACAAGACAACTGATCTCTTTTCAGACCTCACCTTTGATGGTGAAGGGAACACATCTGCAGTAGCCCATATTTCTAATTTTTTTATATAAATGTTTAAGACATAAGATCACCGATTCTAATGTTACATGTAGATTGTTCACTCTCACTTTCCGAGGTCAGGTTAAGGTTTGGTTTGAATCTTTTCAGGCTAATTCTATTCATTCTTTGTCTGAGTTTGTGTTTGATTTTTTATCAGATTTTAGCAACTATGATTATGATGAATTATGTGAAGAATTAAGTTGCTTAAGGAAACAAAATGGTGAATCATTCAATGATTTTTCAATTAGGTTCATTCATGTTGGTATTAGATTCCCTTTGAAACAAATGCCACATATTAATGAATGTTTTGAATATCTCATTTCTCTCTCAGACAAGCAAGATCAATTAATTTTTAACCAATTTGAATTGAGCACTAACACTCAATCTCAAGATGGTTCAAATTTTCATGTTGATCTTGAAGATTTTGAAGCACCACAATTTTTTTCGACTTCTTTCATTTTGGCAAATCATGAGCCACATAATGCAATTGTCACATCTAATCATTCTTTGCAAACAATGTCTTCTCCTATTGAACAAGGAACCTTTACTTTAAACGATGACAATTGTCCCACTCTCATAAATTTTATAACAGTTTCTAAAGTAAAAGAGGCCGAATGTGAAGTTGATAATCATGCGGATGATAAATATTCCCCTAATTTAGTTGAACAAATCCATGATCAATCTGTGGGAGACAAAATCATTAGGCAGACTATTAATCAACCTTCTATCTCTAGTGATTTTTTCTCAAATTTTCCCTTACATAATGAACCAAATTGTCTCTTAGAAACTGTCTCGTATTCTTTAAAAGAGAATACAACAGAGGTTGATCAGGTTATACAAGGAGAGGGAACAAAACCATATTTCGAAACATATATACCTATCATTTCAAGAGATGCATTTCATCTCCTCAATTCTTATACATATTATTCCTTGTACCCCAATATTTTGTATCCTAATGTTGTGAAATTGCATGTTCCATATTTCCTTGGAGAGAATTCAACATTATATAATCAGGTACAAAGATATTACCGAATAGAAGATAAAGAGGAAAATAATTCTACCCATGAACATATCAATTCTTATTCTCATCAATTGTCCATGGGTAAATCAAGAAATGATTTGAAAGAGTCTCAAATTGCATCTTCCATTGATTCATCTCAATTTGTGATTAAAGAAGAATTTAGATTTTTCCATGATCAATTATTTGAGGTTGAAAAGTATAATCGGCCAAATATTACTATTAATGATGTTTTATCGGTCGTTCCATCTAGTTCACCTCAAATAGTTAACCTTGAAATATCTAAGCTCAATGCAAAGTTTCAAGAGAATGAAACACTTACTTTTCGATTGAGAAATATGATAAGTTCTTGCCATCTTGGTCCGACCTTTTTAAAAGGTTCTTTCCTTGATAATCTAATATTTTATTCTCACCAGGAATATTTCTCGCATGTGAATTCTTTCAAACCATCCCATGTCAGGAATTGCTTGTATCATGATAGTATTGCAGAATGGCTAGAGGATTCATACAAAAAGAATTTTCAAGGGAATGGTAAGATCATGCTTGCCTTGTTTTTAAATGATGATGATAATGGTAAGTATGATATATTTTTGTTATTTTTTTATATACTACCATTCTTGTTACTAATATTTTATCTTGTTTCCATTGCAGGATTGAAGATCCTTTGATGGCTACATTGGAAACATGACTTCACTTAAGATTTTTTATTTGTTTAGTAGTTAGAGTAGGTTTAGGAGTAGTTTTTTTTTTAGTTTTATTTCTCAGTTTTTCTCTTTGTAATAATGCAGCTATGAACACAAGCGGGCACACCAAGAGAACCATAATATGAATGTTGTTAGGGAAGTCCACTTTAAATCTTGTTCTCTTTGCTTTTCGTTGAATATTTCTTTTCCAAAACGCAGTATCATCATGAAAATTTTAAATAAAAAAGTAAAGAGATAAGTAAATTTGAAATATCAATTCAACCCTGACCTAAGGTGCCATGAGTAGGACTGCACTCATCTTAATAAGGATTTTTCTATCTTTAGTCTCTTTTATTTTTAATAATAATGCTTGGTCAAAGTAGCATCTTATGCATCACTATTTTAAGAAAAGAACTTGTTTGCACATGATATTTTATATGATTTAGTTCTTCCTTCATTTTATAGTGAGATGATAGTGGATACAAAAACACAAGTTTATCTTTGGCCAAAATCATTTCTTAAAAGTTTTATTTTGCTATTTTGATTTTTTGTACTTCTAATTTTGAATCCCATTAATAAAATTTGATTTGGTTTGTTGTGTGTTTTTGTTTTCTTTGATTATTTTGAATGAGTTTTCTTCTTATATTTCTTTTTGAATCAATATATTTCTGATCAAAGAACTATTATCGAAGGAAGCATTTATTTTAAGACTTGTGTTTTTCAAGCAAATTCAAATAGTTCAAAGAGGTCCTGATATTAAGATATAGCTCAGACAATTGATTTTTAAGTCAATTGTCACTTTCATTTTGTCCTCAAATTGTCTTTGCCAGAGTATTACACCAGAGATATGGTTTAAATCTTTGAGAATTACGATGATCTTTAAACTTTTTACGCCATCCATCTTCTTAAGGAATCACTTTTAAGTGCTTCCCCATTCTCTAGATGATTTCTTAAATGGAATCTAAAATCTCTAAACCATGATAAAACTTCCAATTTTGAAAGAAAATAAATTACATTGTCAACTATTTACCTGTATTGCAATTAACCTCTAGTATCATCCTGCTCTCTTTGTCATCAAGAAATCTATAATTGTATTATTATTTAAAAGTGGCATAAGAGAGTTGAAAGGACTTATGTGTGGGAAGTGTGTGTAAACCCGTCGGGGTACTGAACAGGCTTGTTGGCAGCGGGTAAATGCACACATGATACCAAGACAACTTCGCCGGGGTACTGAACAGGCTTGCTGGCAACGAAGCAATGTCGGGTAGAGAGGTAGCAGGTATATATTTTAAATTAGTTTTTCTGGAAGTATACATTATGTGGATACAACTATTGGATGGGATTAAAGCATTTGAGTGGGTTAAATGACATCCCTGTCGAGACTATGGACGCCTGCTGGAAGCAGTGGCTCTGTCAACGGTAATGAAGTTCTTTTATAAACATCGTGACTCTTTGATTAAGAAAATATTTCAGGTTATAATCCCCTACAAAGAAAATTATATTCTCTGGTTATAACATTGAGCTTATCCTAATACCATATGGTCTCAAAGTGAATTTATTTCAGGGAGCCTAAATCATTTTATCAGTCTTATTATTTTCTTCCTAAGATGAAATATTACCAGATATGAGATAACTGCTTCACCCAGTAAGTCACCATTTGTTGGGCCCCAACAACTCCCCTTATATTTTTACAAAATTTAAAGGGCCCCTATTAAAATCTTGATAATTATAATGAGCTACA
>JZKD02S0101249.1:477656-496421 GCA_000966675.3 Picea glauca
ACATATATGCATTTTGGCTTTAGCCTTTTGTTTATAATGTTGTTATTAATGTTTTTTTTAATCTTGTTACATGTGCAGGTCTGATATCTTTAGATTAAATGATCTGTGATGTGTATGAAGTTTATATTATAAATATCATCTATCATTTGCTTCATCAAAATACAAATGCTATGATTATATATTCGATTTAAATAATAAGATTTATCTTTGAATTTTAAATTGAATGATAAAATGCATAGATGTTATAAACATGTATAATTATGAGATCACAGTTTTATGTTTGTGTTTCCTTTTCTGTCATTAAAATCTAAGCTGCCAATACATGTTCTGAATTTATTTAGAACATTCATAAGGTTCATTGCAGATTTCTCTCTTGGACATGGCAGTTGGATGTTCACCACTCATGCAGATGCTTGGATACACTTCACTAATTCACAGACATGATAACTTCTTTGTATTTTTCTTTCATTTACATATCATCGAAACTGGAATGTATGGTTCAGCTTTGACTATCCACATGTTCATCTTTCATTAACGTTTTTTTTGCAAGATTCTTTAAATTTATAAAAGAAAAACAATAAAAAAAATTATGTTCTTTCTTTATCTACTTCCTAGAAGCAATCATTTTTCACATCGATTTTTGTAAGTTTTGATTAAAACTTGCATCTTGTAAATTGTGTAAATAAACAAGACTTGTATATCTTCTGCTTAAATACAACTACTATAGTTACATTTGAACATATGTACATATATATAATGTGTTTAGTAATTAGTTAGTAATTTATCTCTTTTATTTGTTTCTTCTAGGATTCTTAGATTGGCTAACAGAGCCATTAAACCCGTCAGAATGAGTTACACCAAACGACTTGGGTTATTTAGACAACCCCGGACTAGACTCGCTCTTCCAGTTGACGGACGGTCAATTTTTCCCATCAACAGGAGGACATGTTGCGCATGTATGTGATGGACCAACAAAAGCATTGAAAAAAATTCTCGCCACTGGTAGAATTCACGTATAATAATAAGAATTCGATAAAGTTAGGAAAATGGGATAAACTATCTCCTATGATATTGTGGAAAAGAGAGGAATGTGGCCTAATCAGTATCCTTGCTTGATTCTGGAGGCATATGCATGATGTCTTTCACGTGTCAGTTTGAGACATTATGATTAGTGATCCTACACATGTTTTAGCTTGAGCACCTTGAGGGTGTAAGATGAGGGTGAGATCATGGATGAGTCGATCCTCATCCTGGATCATCACATTCGACAACTGCAATGTCGAACAGTAGATAAGGTCAAGGTCCAGTGGACAACTATAGTCCGCACTCGGCGACCTGGGAGGATGCATAAGATTGCGCCAATATTTTTCATTTTTGTTTGACACATAGACTTATGTTACGGTGATACACATTATTTCGACACTTATATATTGTGAAACTTCGAGACGAAGTTTAGACCAAGAGGAGGTGTATGCAAAATCACTCTCTTGCGCGCACTGAGTGAACTGATTCTTTGAGGACACTTTCTTGCAAGTGATCCAGATTATTATACTATTGGGAATTTGATTATGATTATGAGGCGTTAGGAATTGATGACGTGTTATTTTGTTGTATTGACATAGATAGGTGATATTGACTCAGTTTTCCTCAGTGTGCAGGATTTTGGGCCTCGATGATGCAAAGGCATCAATGAAACCCCTTGGAATCCGTATCGAGTCAGGGAGTGGTATTTTCAGGGTTTAATTTTTGTATATATGACATTTGTGCATCTGATTAGATGATATAATTATGGATGCTATATCTGACATGAGTCGTTTATGATGGAGGTCGACAATGGCTTGCCGACTAGACTCACATGTGGAGTAGAGGCGTCATGCACAACTACTAGAGATGTTGAGGGAGAGGTGTGGACAACAGCCCTGCCACAACCTACTAGTGCTCTCGTCGTGGCTCAAACTATAGGTTAATGATTACCTAGTTCGAGAGGACCCACTATGCAGTGAGGGTAGATTGTGATAGTCACTCACGATGATTCTAATGGTCGCACAATAAGGCAAGAGCCTTATTCCTTAGAGGCCCTTTGTCTCCCAGAGGATCACCTGGCAGAGTATTAACTCCAGGGTTTTTTGATGTCTACCAATTTAGTCAAGAGGTGAGTGGAACCCTTAGAGCACTTGGTGCATCTTGAAGGGCACGTTGCACAATAAAAATGGAAAGAGGCAAGTGGCACCCTTGGAGCACGTGGTGCATCCTGAAGGGTATGCCACGCAAGAGAAACAAAAAGATGTGAGTGGCACCCTTGGAGAACCTAGTGCATCCTGAAGGGCACGTCGCATTGTTATTTAATAATTGGATAAACCTATATGTCTTTAGGACGAATAACGTGTTAAGGAAGATTTAAAACTTTTCCCCTAATAAAATGTCGCCCAGCCTAGGAAAATAAAGTCTAGGTCTAAATTATATTTATGATAAAAAATTTATCTAATTAATATATATATATATATATATATAATAAATAATAATGATAATCTTCATTAATCTTGTGACAAGAAGGGGGTAACCAATTAAATTGATTTATAAAAATCTTTTGGGATAAAATTTAAAAAGGGTAAATAATTGTTTTATTATATTATGCTAATTAAAAGTTTATTCATTAAAAAGAAAAAGGGAAAAAGGGTAAGTTTATGCACATGCCTTTTTGAGTTTAAGTAAAAAAGGGAAAGAGGGAAATCTAAAATAATTAGGAAACTAGAAAAAAGCGAGAAACATAAAAAGAAAGGGGAAACACAAGGGAAAAAAAAAACCAATAGTCTAACTTAGAAATGTATCTAGCATTTAAGAATTTTCTAATTTAAACTCAACTAGTAAATTAATAAGGGGGAAAGTCATTAAAACTTGTAAGGGGATATGGGGACATCTAGGAGCGATTCTAGGAGTGCCTTTAGGTGAGTGAGAGAATTAGGTGTAATTAATTAATTAATGAAATTAATTTAAGGAGGAATGAAGGGGATGGGTGACACTTGTACGGGGAGGATTTTTATGGATAAAATTATTAAACTTTAAATTAAATGGGATTTTGGGAAAGTAAGAGACTTCGAAACTCTATATAATGCAGGGATGAGAAGGATGATGAATCCCTTATGTCATGTGTATTGTTACACTGCAGAAATTTATACTTGACTGACTTAGCTTGTGGGAGTTGGGATACCCAGCTCGGTGAGGAGTGGTAGCTCGGCCTTGCGAGGCGAGCTGGGAGCTAATTGATCTATGTTTTAGTATGCATGGCCACTTTACAGCTCGGGGAGATAAAGGGGAAAAAGAGTACCCCTAGTGTTGGTTGGGAGGTACCAGTGAAGTCTCATCGATCGACAAGCGGGAGCGGCACAGAGCGTGCAGGACAACGACTCAGAGCGGGCAACTTGGGCTATGGTACACTTCCTTTATTTCTGCAGGGTAAATTATTAGTATACTTTACACTCTTAGTCTGTATGTTTAATTGGGTAAATAAAATGATTGGCTAGGCAATTTAATTGATGATTGATTTTCCCCATTGCCTTAAACTTGTTGTTGATTGATTCCCTTGGCTTTCAACCCCTGCATGTCTTGACCGACCTATGGTTTTAATGATTTGTGATGATTTGTGGATTATATTTTTGCCTTCGTCCCTAACTTATCAGTCCACGCCTAGTCGGCGAGGAGTCTGATCTACGGTCGTCACTTTGGTGTTAATAGACCTAGAAGGAGTGTTTTCTCTGTCGTCTGCCTCTGTTGATTATTCTTGGTTGATTGATTGTCAGTGTGCCATCTTGTGATTGGCTAATATTGCTTGGCTAATATTGCTTGCCTTTTTTGATTGATTGGGTTGGAAACCAGACTGGATGTTTACCGTAAGAATGTCTTCTTTTTGATGTGTAATGACAGCCAACGTTTTAATGACAATCAACGATTTTATCATTGAAATTTAATTGACTACAATTGACATATCTTTTTACTGTGATTTAATATGTTGCGTTATTATGTGAAGGACAACGAATGTATCATTGCAATCTTATCGACTTTGATGGCAATTTATATGCACTGTGTAACGATTTTATTGTTGAGAGAACGAATGATTTCAGCAACATTTTTCCAGCGTTAACTTATACACGAGCATTGTAATAAGCAATAGACAACAATGATAATAAACTGCAAAATCGTAATTAATTAACCTATTTTGATTTTAATAGACATCCATAGTATTTTACGGTTAGACGATTGAATAGGTTTTGGGCCGAATGATTGTCTGAGAGTGATTTTATATGTAGCTTATGACGGGGGTTTGTAAGCAGTGTCCTTGTTAGCAACGATCTACATTCAGCGATTTTATTTATGGTAGCGTTGTGTGCTGGTCATTCTTATGACAGACTACATTTTTTTTTCTTAACCTGGTTCAGACAGAAAAAGCGCGCCTCCAGTATTGTTGTACCTTCATTTGTTCTCCACGACTTTTACCAGCCAATCCGTTCTTGTACCTGTGATAACACTTTACTCAGCAAATCCGTAGTACATTACACCACAATGGCTTCACCCAGGAATTTCAGTGTTGATATCTGAGTGTCAGTGAACCCCTCTGCATTGGGCGTAATATTTTTACCCAGCTTTTAGCGTTCATTCTCTGCATTTTTTTGGGTAGCGAATTGGTTGTATCAATGCGTAGAGCATGAAATTCGGGTCTTGTGTAGAATCTTCCTCCTTGGAGTTTGGCGGTGTTTTATTGCGTTAGTGACTGGGTAGTGATTTTCCCCATAGTAATAGTGCTTGTGGAATTATTTATTCGCTCATTAAAGTCATCCACTCAGCGATTCATCCACTCGGCAAACGTTTTATTGGCTACGAGTTGTTGACAGTGAAGTTAATACTTTCTGAGTGAGAAATCGATTTTGGTTGCAAGCGTGGTAAGTTGTGTTGACAACGAATTTGTGGTAGGCAGGGTTGGTATTGACAGCATTTTTAATGTAAACAACTTGATACCTACAGTGTGTCTGCAAAGGTATGCAATTGAAACTTGCAGTGTGACTGTGAATTAATGATGGACAGCTAAGTTATTACTTATATAGAGAGCAAATTCATTCATTCTTAGACGTTTGCTGTAAACGCCTTTTTTAAACGACTGTCGGCATCCGAACCGTGGCTTAGAGAGAGTTTACTAAAGTATTTTCTTTTGCCTTATTAAGCCAAGTGGAGAGGTGCATTGATTGAGTATTTTTATTTACTTCGAATTCACCTTAGAAGGTAGAAATTTACTTCTATTTTCCTACTGGCACGGTAAAGTTTTAACTCATGAACTCATATCTCAGCAGACACCCTTTTGTATTTAGTGTTATCGATAAAGTAACATTTTAAATGCCGTTAAGGAAAACAAATTCACCTCCCTTTTGGAAACCTTGTTCAGAACTTAAAAAGTGGCGATTTTCAGAGCATAACTACTCATTCTTACTCTAAAGGTTACATGTGGCATATGCTTTTTTTTAACTAGATTGGAACCCTTATGAACTTAAATTTTGGGTTGGTCATTAACCCCAAGGAACCTATATTTTTTAGCTAGAGGGTTCCCTTATGCTTGATAAGTAAAACACACTAGTATAGTTGGAAAATGAATTTATAGTGAGGGTGTTCCACTACGTTGTGTGTAAATTATTTTAATTGATGTTAATTTGTTTCCTTCTGTATGACGCTTGGATTTAGGTTTAAAAGGAGGTCTGGTCACTTGGTACAATCATTATTAATGTCAATAATGAATCGTTTAATATGAGATTCTTTATTCTATCGTTGAAGGGGTGTTTATAGGAAGAGGTGTACCATGTCGTTTGAGTTGGTACCACATGATTGACTTAGTCCTTATGGTGATAACTTGCTATTGAAATACTTCTAGTGGTTTCTCAACTTAATTTGTATTGATTGGTCACTCTGCTTCCCTTTTTTCTTAATTTTCAGAGAGACTTCATCGTACGACTTCGTAATTGGTAACCGGTGTCAATTGGATTTAAGGAACCTTGGATTTTATGTTGGGCAGAAGGTTTAGAAGTTTTTGGTCGCGCAAGGGTTTCTGGCGCAGTTGTCGCAATGCGGCGACGTAATCGCTTATGATTGGGTCAATGTGCAAGTTGATTGATAAGCACATATGACACCTGGCCTTGGATCGTGCGCCTACCGAAGTGGATGATGAATGTTGTGTTTATTGTGGTACTTGTTTGGTTCCTTGTTGTGACTGTCTCTCGAATGTCGGGAAGGTTCTAGTCATGGGTCGTCGAAGCTGTTGTGTTGGCTTGATGGTTGTTGTTGTGGCCTGTTTCACAAGCGTAGTGCTAGTCATCATGTTGTGTTGTTCAAATGTTGTCGTCGTTTTCCTTCTGGCCTCAAAAAAATAAAAAATAAATGTTTTTCGCTTTGCTTGCAGCTGTAACGATGCACGGTCGTTACAACTCACTGTAGAAATTGCATTGTAAGTGTCTTTGAAGGAATTGTAACTGAAGTCTCTACTTTTCAAAAGATAGTTTTTGAAGAGGTAAATCCCAAGTCAAAGATACATACTTTGTTCCTTTACAAGATGTGAAAAAGTGTATTTATTAGTGAATATTCAACCCTTATTGTATCATTGAAAGAACTAATGTAATTATCATTTTACTCTATATATATTTGATTTTTTGTATGTGTGTATTTTCTTAAATAAAAAATTGAACAAATATTAACAACTTTGAAAAGAAATTAAATTTGAAAAATTTTAATTGGACTAAATAAGCTTGAAGTTTTTTGAGTCTTTAATATATGGAAATATATTTCCTTTCATGATATCCTCTTGATTATTCTAGGTATGGATTGTTCATTGGAGTATGCTCACATTTCTATTCAAATTCCTGATATTCTTCTTCTAAATTTTTTAGAGATGGTCAACAACCACTTTGTAGATGAATCTCCTCTCTGAATAAAAGTGGAAAAAATGTTATTTATGGTTTCATTACCTATGTAGTCATAATTTTCTCTACCTCTTGTGCCATAATTGATTCTTATAAAACTAAATTTCACTTAGTAGCTTATGATGCCCCTTGATTGTATTTGAGGAAATTCTTGTATAATGTGTAATGGATGCTTGGAAACCCATTGGTGTTGTTATGGTTTTCTAGTATATGTGTCAGAGATAAAATACTAGTTTTTCTTGGACAATGACCATTATTACATTCAAATATTGAGTATTCACTTACTTCCTTCATTTCTACACAGATTAGTTAGGAACATATCTCTACTTTTGTTTCACTATACAACCATTTAAAAGAAAGAGCAATTTGAAGTGTCATTGAATTCATTCTAAATCAGCCAAGAAAAACATGTTCATATGTTGGGTAACATTCAATTAATTATATTAATGGTATGGTTACTATGTATGATGATGGTACAAAGCCATATGATGCAAGCATGAGATGGTTTTACTAGGTAGAGTAAGGTGCACCTAAGTATTGAACGACATGGAAAAATATTTTGGTAAGTGTAGAGATGCAAACATGGTAAAGAGATAAGATTTTCCATTAGGTGGCCTTCTTACATAGGTTACATAAGAAAACTTGGACAATTGATGCATCTTGGAGAGAATGAAAACCCAAGTGGGTTGGACGTTCCTTGGTTCATGAGGTCCAATTTTCTAGGAAGATCATGCTGGGAATGAGTGCCACATTTTGAGGTTTCAACACAACTAGGCAAGCAATAAGGCCATTTATAGTGGCACAAGCATCAATGACAAGGAATTATATAAAATTCCTTGGGAATCGTTCAATGAGTTGGTTGTAACTGCCTAATAGTTAAGTTCGTCGCATGAGGGCCACATACCTATTTTAAGTGAAAAATTGGGTGGAAATATTTATGGTCATGAAAGTTGGTATTAGAGAACAACTTTTCTAGAGGAAAGTTGGAATTTAAAATTGTTGGTTGCTTCACAATTTGTGCATGTTTCTTGAACATTCTTCTCCTCTAAGGGAAGACATTGGTGATTGATAGTTCCAATGACAAAGAGATGAAATAGAACTCAAAGGCCTATTTTTTATGAGGGAATCAGGGTTGGATTGCACGAAACCAGTTAATGGATATGAAGCATACAAGAAAGGTATAGGAGTGCATCAAGGTGTTTTTGGGCCTTATGTTGGAAATCAAGGATGTGGCTAATGAATATATGTTCTCTCATTTTATGAAGGGGCTACAAACTTGGGTGAAAAATGCACTTTGATAGTATAACATATTTACTTATCCATCACTATAGTAGGTAAGATACTCTACGTCAAGAATATATGAAGAAGTATAGAAGTAGATGAATGATCCAGGTGGATCTCGGTGGCCAACCACCTTTTCCACTACATAAACATTTTGAGCCTATGGTTTTGATAAACAATGATATTCATCCTTTTGATAGGGAATGGAATGTAATAAACTCTTCATTTGTTAATTGCAGACAGCATGTAATGATTTCCTAGTGATATTATGTATATTCCTACTGCATAGCATTAATGCACAAGATCCCATTAGAACTCCACAGTTAAGCGTGTTCATGATAAAGTAGTACTCGGATGGGTGACCACTCTAGAAGTCCTAGTATTTTACTTTCCTATGTAATTTTAGAAACTTAGATTAAGTTATCCCACATGCATCATGGGAATTGTTCTCCTCTCACTCTCTCATATATAATTGAGGTTAAGGAGGCCATTTAAGCATGCAATGGAGTGTGATGTAAATCTTGTTGCAAATGAAGTGTAGCCAACATCTCTTTATTTTCAGAGATAAGCTACCTCATTTTCCAATTTCTGTTCTACATTCTTTTTCTCTCTTATTCATTAATAGAATCTGGGTTTCACTATATTTTTTTGTTTTCTTGAAATATCTATATGTATTTCCTTTTTTTATCTCAGTTATATTTATGTCTTCATGTCTTTCTCAAAATAATATGGATCAGTGGTATCAGAGAAGTTTTTTCCATGTCATTTCTCAGAGCAGGTACCTGATGAGGTCATGGTATAGATATTTGGGTCTCGAGCTAGTTTTTATTGAGGACAACCACTCTCTCTAGACCAAGTGAGCTCCCATCTCAGAAGAAAAGAGGGATTACAGAGAAGGACATCCTTTCAGAAAATTTCTTGAGGAATCCCTCATGTGACAAAGGAACAAGATGATGGAAAATTTCACTCAGATATTTTGAATACTATCAATGGAAAAATACAAGGAATCTTCAATAAGAAACCATTTATCAAGTGCAACACCCTTCAAGGTACAAGTCACTTTTGATATTCCTTTATTTGAAGTCCATATAGATGTAGATGCTATATAAAAATGGTTGAATCTAATAAAAGGTTATTACTCTGTCCAAAAAAAAAACGATAGTGAAAAGATCATGTTCGCATTCCTTAAATTACTTCCCCATGTGAGAGCTTTATGGGAAGGTTAATGGGAAAGGTGCACTGCTAATTCATATACACCATTAAAGAGAGAACCCACTTGCACAACCTTTTTATATGCCCTAAAGGATGATCTCTACCCTATCAGAAACTATGATGACTAGTACATGATATGGACGACTCTATGGAAGAAAAGAGATCAAATGGTGTCAGAGTACAATAACATATTTCATACATTGCGCTCAAATCTTGGTATCAAAGACTCCGAGCGTCACCTGGTTTTGAAGTATCATAGTAGTCTACATGGTTACATCCAAATATAGATGGATTTCTTGGACATCTCCTCACTGGTTATTTCTTATTGGTATGCAGTCAAAATTGAGCATAAATTCAAGCAATAGAGTAAGCGAGGGTTCATGTTTGAAAATACACCACAAAAAAATCATGCCAAAGGAAACCCTAAATCACAACACGAAGGATATAAAAAGGAAGGCCAACCTCAATAGATCGAGTCCAAGGGACAGGAAAAGAAGTGCAACGATAATTCTAAGAAAGACACTAGAAAGTATTGTGAGTTCCACAACAACCCCTGGAAAAAAACATATGAATGTCGCTCAAACTAGTCATTGGTGGTTGAGCTCAAAGAAAATGAATTGAAACCTGACTGCGACTTTGATTCAAATCACAATAAAGGGAAACATATCATCAACGCAAAACCCACTACTACCATCGCGACCACAACAATACAAACAAAATAACCAGAGAAGCTTAAGGAGGGGGATCACCTCTTCCACTCACAAATGTAGGTAAAGGGGACCCCAATACATTTCATTCTTGATAGTGGGAGTCAAAATAAACTGGTGTTATCCAATATTTTCAATATATTGAAGCTGCCAACAATACCACACCCCCAACCATACGCAATCGGATGGTTGAGACGGGGATGAGACATTTGTGCCAGTGAAGAGTGCCACTTGTTCTATGTCATCAAGCCCTTCAAGGATGAGGTAGTGTGTTATGTTGGCCCACTTTAATTCTTTGATGTTCATTAGGAAAAGCATATATGAGGAAACGTCATGCCATCTATGAGTCTTAGCCCCGCAATGTCATTATTAATTTGGGAGTTCATCTCTATAGGGTACCAGAGGTAGATATAAATACTGCAACTTCATTGATCTCAGAAAAAGTTTCCACAGTGTAATATCTCAGAACAATTTTTTTTCCCTCTGCATGGTCCAGTCATACATTGAGAAGAGTTTAGTGCGACCACTACAGTCTCGATGCAAAATGTTTCTATCCAGTAGAGGCAGGTTGATGATATTGAAGAGGAGCACAAAGAGAATGAGAGTCTTCGACATGTTCAGAATAAATCTATTATCCACAACCCTTTTCATGTTTTCTTGGTGTTCCCATGAGTAGCCCCCATTGATATAGCTCGTCTTGTTGCATATTCATCGAAAAATTCATACAACACTCATACCAAGGCAAATCATGCAACGATATTTTTTGAATGGATCCAACACCTCCAACAGGTTCATGAAATCCTTCCAAAATTAAAGTACAAGAAGGAAATATACTTTAAGAAGGAAAACAACTCACCAAGGTTCATATTCAGTAGAAGTTTCTTGATCTCCCAAGAGAACTTGACAGAATGGGGACCATTACTTCCTAAAGGAGGAGGAACGATCTAGGTGGATCTTGGTGGCCAACCACCTTTTCCACTAAATCAACATTTCGATCCTATGGTTTTGATAAACCATGATATTCATCGTTTTGATAAGGAATCAAATGTAATACACTCTTCATTTTTGAATTATAGATATCATGTAATGATTTCCTAGTGGTATTATGTATATTCCTACAACGTAACATTAATGCACCATATCCCATTAGAAATCCACAGTTAAGAACAATCAAGATAGAGTAGTACTCGAATGAGTGACCACTCTCGAAGTCCTAGTATTTTACATGCCTATGGAATTTTATAAACTTATATTAATTTATCTTTCATGCATCATGGTAATTGTTATCGTCTCACTCTCTCATATATAATTGAGGTGAAGGAGGCCCTTTAAGCATGCAATGGAGTATGATGTAAATCTTGTTTCGAATGAAGCGTATCCAAAATCTTTTTATTTTCAGAGATAAGCTACCCCATTCTGCTAGTATGTTTTCTACAATGTATTTCTCTCTTATTCACTAATAGAAGTTGGGTTTCACCATATTTGTGTGTTTTCTTGCAATATCTCTGTGTATTTCCTTTTTGCATCTGTATTATATTTTTGTCTTCATGTCGTTCTCAAAATAATCTGAATCAATGAAGGAAGTTCAAGAGAGAAGAAACATGGAAATAATAATATAAAAAAGGAAAAGGAAAGACAAATCCATCTAGGAAATCTAACTAGGGTAAAACTAGGCAACCGGATGCACCTAAGGACAAAATTGGAGGTAATTCCATTGTTTGTTGGATCTATGAAGATGATAACTATGCTAAGAATTACCCATTATAGAAAAAATTGAATTTTGTGGAGAAAGGGGATCGAACTTCATTTGGTGTAGTGATAGTATTAAGTGATATTGGTATAACTTGGAGAAAATAGGCCAGACATGAGTTTACTATCTTATATATGGGTTCATGTTGTACACAAGTGTCATCCAACAAAGTCATGGTGAATAAACTAGACATGATAGAAATAGGATTGTTGATGATGAGCATCTTGACAATGTAACTAATAATGTAGCTATCTAATAACGTAGGATAAGTAAATAATGTGTACCTTGTCAAAAATGTGTTGTGGATTGTGGCCGAGGTGACCAACCTTTAAACCTACATTTGTCAAAGACAATAATAGGTTAAATGAATCAATAATAACTAAGAATCAATGAGGTTTCATTTTACAAAGAGAATTAAACTTTATATGACCGAATAATAATTAAACATGTCGGTATTCCATTGGATCCATCATTTCATTGTCACTATTTATTTTTATCCCATTAAATATTTTAATCTCAAGTAACCACCATGGAAAAAATTTGTTTCCTATTTTTAACTCTTTCCTTGGTTTCTTTTTATAGGATCCCAGACATGTCAAAAACAACCAAGGAAATACTAGAAAAAAATGGGCAGCAAAAACCTCGTCGGAAATGTGTTGTGGATTGTGAAGGTGAGTGTCCTTTAGACTTGCATTTGTCAAATAAAATAATAGGTTAAATGACTAAATAATAACCAAAAATCAATGGCATTGCATTTGAAAAAGAGAATCAAAAGTTATATGATTGAACAATTATTAAATATGTACAATGCTCTAGAAATATTAAAGAGGAATACATCATGAATGAGCTTCTCCTTGTTTCAAGAATAATTTATTCTCTACTAAACAGGACCATCCATGTGAAGGTGGAAGCTTGTTTGACCCCTCCCCCCATCACATCACTCTTAATTCCACATACCCAATCATGCATAACAAGTATATAAATAAGAATTAATGGTAAATGAAATAAATAAGGTACATGCATACATAACATATAAGGTCCACGCACAACTAGCCAAACAAAAAATTGTACAATCGATAATTTACATTAAAAAAATTTGTGATGAAAATATGTAAAATGACTTTTTTTTATGTTTCTTCCTTTTGATAAAACTAATGAGGGAATTATCATTATGTTCCTCTTGATCTCGGACTTCAACTATTGGGTCATGTTCTGTTGTTGGAAGATGATGGGTTGTCTCAAGAAATATGTTACTTCTAGTAGCAGGACATGGGCGTTGATGCACTACAAGGGGTGTGTCCACTACAATAACAAAAAACATTAAAAGGACATGGTTAGTTATTATTCATAGTAGTGTTTCATTATTACGAATATTATTACTATATATTTTACCTGGAGGAGTAGTGGACACCATTGGTTGGATTGACGTTGATTCCTCTCCTCTCTGATCACCCTCTTATACATGTTGTTCCATTGAAAAAATATAAGTTATAAGCACACCATTTGAGGGAAATATTTATAATCATCATATTATACAATTTATTTTAAAGACACACATTATGTGATGGGTTTGCAAACCACTAGTAGCATGAGTTTGTTCTCCACCACCGTCAAATGAACTAGCCTTACTTTCATGTTTAAAACATATAGAGACATAATTAATTGATGGGTAAAATCAATTTTCAATACATTGGAGAAGTAATAAAAAAACACAATCTTGTCATTTTATTTACCAACTTATTCGATGAGTTAGATTGTGTCTATGATCCCTTCCTTTGTTAATTTTCCACCACAACTTGAAAGTAGAACATGAATTTGAGCATCAAGTCTTCTTTTGTGGTGGCATTGTTAAAGGTATGTCGCTGCATCACATGGAATAAGATATGGATTTATGCTTACTAGATGGAATTAGATAAAATTTGTATGATGATATGTGTAATATGAATAAAGTGTTGGGTACTTACAATTCTAGATTTTAATCTCAAGTAACCACCTTGACCAAGTTTTTGTTGACCATGGTTATCTAGTCTTTCCCTTTTTTCTTTAGATATGTCTTGGATCCTACAAAAACTTTCAAGTGTGTTATAAGATATCATGTTTTATTTTTTGTAGAACTAAACTAAATTCAACATATTCAATTCAAATATAATATATTACCTTACAAGGCTAGGTGGTGTCTTCCCTTCACTTCTTAATGCACTCTCCTTTGCATCCTCCTGTATATTTTTCCATTCCCCCTTTGGAATTCCATAGGATGATCATACTTATGGTTCTTTTTCAATTGAACCCTATATTGATATCTAACATATTTCAAATATGTGTCTGCCCTCAAGGTGATTTATGACTTGTTGAATATACCACCAAATAGGCCGACCATATGGTCTATAATATTATTTTTCAAATATTTATTATAGGAATTCCATCATGTGTGAATGGTGGGCCCAAAGATCTCTATAACCTTGTCGTCCAAGGTCTTGTAAAAATATTGTTTCCTGGAAACAAATATGATAATTAGATTAAAATAATATAAAAGATGTAGGTTCCAGTAAAATGGTAGGAATTAACTCTTTAACATATTAAAAAATACCTGGGATTTTTTGTATCTTCAATGGATCCATTCTTTCTTCCTACAACAACTTGATGGAGAGTGTTCCCAAGATTTGAACACATTTTTCCCTAGGATAACAAATCTCTAGCTGCGTAGAACCAATATCCTCATGAGATTCTCCCTATATACCCTCATGAGAACGGTCTAACATGTGTGGTGGGGGTCTCTCATGGGCCTGAAGACTTTTAGTGCTCTGAGCCAGAATCAAAGAAGAAAATATCCTCACAAGTATGTGGCTCATGCTAGGACATTTTGGGGCTTGTGCATTAATGCCACTAGTAGCGTCCCCATGACTAGGTTGTCCCATCGGATTCAAAATTTCCTATAAGAACGAAATGTTAGAGTATTTATCATATAATGATATCAGATAAAAATTTCATAAATAAATATATGTATGAAATAGTCCTATTTTTTTTAAATTGCACTTACCCCATATTGCTTTATATCCTACCTTAAAATTTCCATCATTTTTTTCCCTCCTCTGTAAGTGGTCTATACCTAGACAATTCAATGTATTCCTTATTTTCCTTTATTAAGGCCTTTTGAATTGTTTCCATTGAGTTTATGGAATCATATATTTCATTCCATGCAACATATTGCTCTGATGGTGTGCTTGTCGACATAAAAAAATAAACATGTTAGTTGAATTATTGGAAGCAATAATTTATATGAAAATCAATGTTATACCTACTATGAGCTAGCTGGTTCCTTCCCACAATCACCCTGCCACATTATAGGATGCATGACAATTTAGAATGTTAGAAAATAATCTAATAAGCATGAGCTATTAAAATGTATGTTAAAAATATAAAATGGAAAACATTAATTACAAGTTTGGTATATTGGTAGAACATGTTTACCACCATAATAATAGTGCTTCCATCGATTTGATTCGAATTATAATCATTGAATAATTCTTCCCCTGTAGCTATTTCTTGTATTGCAGATATAGATATTCAATTTCCTTCATTCCCCTCAAAGATACTATTGGGTTTACTTCTTGTTGTATCGGGTCTTGTACTATTAATAATCTCTACAATATTGTTCAATGCCTTTGGCCTTCCATCAATATACATTGTCTCTCCTTTATTGTGATCGTTGTCTTTTATTTGTATGTAATTTGCAGGGACTGCATATCTTCACATACTTGGAATATATCATACCAACCTCAACCAATATCCATAATTGTAGCATGGTCCAACATACTCCATCAAATCAACAAGCCCTCCATCTTTCACCTTTATGTTATCCATGGAGAATATAAATAGACCATGTATGGACGATGGAGCAATGTGATATATCCTCTCATTGGAAAAAATTTCATTGTCAAACTAAGGAAGTTCATTGGGAACCCATGGTATCAATATATCTTTGTACCTAAAAGGAATCTCGACATCTCCTATTATCTCATCATAATATCAACATGAACCTCCTTCAGCAAGAAAGAATTCCATGTGCCTATGAAATTTCCTTTTAACCTTTCTCAACTCTAGTTGATATCACCCTATTATACATCATAACACTTTCCCCCCTCCTTCCATAAATTACCTAGCTCGAGGATGATAGGTCTTATATGTACCTTTTCGGTTGTACCTACACTCATGGAATGATAAAACCTATTTAGTGATGATATGATTGAATTTATCCACATCCTTCACCTGAATAGACATTGTCAAAATGCATGTGCCAAGCATGATCATAATAATCACATGTGAACAATGGGCTTGACACGATTCAAACTTTTTTATTTGGTAAATATGGAGTAAGTGTCAAAACAAGACTTATATGAAATAAGGATTCGTAATAAAGGTGGGGCTTGTAAGTTGAAACCATAAGTAAATTACATTCATGGAACAAATATACACAATGAATAAGTGTCTAGGAATAATGTCAAACACCTTCCAAAAGTCACAGAAGAAGAAATAGACCTTTGAGGATATTTTTCTAGCATTCTCAATAATAGCATGTAGGGTATATAATAGCCCCATATCAAGACATATGATTTGAATTTGTGCGATGAAATAAGGAATGGGTCCTTCACTTGGAAATCTGATTTGTTTGTTGGTTGTGATTATACCTAGTTGTCTCTGATTCCAAAAACTCAATATCAATAAGAGTGGTGTTCACTGAAGAATTTAAAACATTTGGCAATTGAATTTGATCTAGTAGATGAACACTAAATTTCTATAGAAAAAGTTGTTTACTTTAGGTTGATATCATGGTTGCTATGAAGCCTCCTAAATAGGAAGGTATGATATGAAATGAATAATTGAGTAATTTATATATATATATATATTGGTACTTTTTAGCTGGAAAAATTGGATCTATTAACTTGTAGGGCCCATTTTAGGGAAGGGCCTACTTTGAAAATTTGGTTTCCATAAAATTTTGAATCCTATCAAGTTATATAATAGTTCTTTTAATATAATAGAGAAGTTTCTTCATGTGGTAGAGGATTCTATCAAAGTAGGAAAATGGTGTGGTCCTTTCAACTCATCTCTCATTACCAACATGCCAATGGAATGCAACCCATGCTATTTTGAAAATAAAAAATCTATCTCTCTATACAACAACATTTACAAAAAACGTAGTTGGAGATTGAAACCAATTTTATCATTTTTCACTACCAATGAACAAGATGGGTTTCTAAATGGTGGATTGATTTTTTATGATGTGGGACTAAGCCAAGAATAATAACATTTCATAAATGATAAAAGTAGGTTACCAATGATCTTAAAGAGATAATTTCATATCAAGAGAATTCAATTTTCAAGGGTTGACACAATATCTGATTTACTATATTTGATACTATTTGGAAATGAATTTGGTAGGGAAGATAGTGTACTTGATAAGATGCTAACTTTTTTTTCCAGCCACCCACTGATATGAAAAGTTTATTACAAAAAGTGTTATTTAGTCTATCACAAGATAGGGGATCCTCAGGCTCATCTAATCCAAACTACATTTCCTTACCAACTTAAAAAAATTTACCACATGGAAATGCAATCCCAATTTTCATTTTCAACAACACTATACCAAGGACGTGTGAACTTTGAAAGCTTCATGCAAATCATTGGTTTGAGGAGTTTTGAAATCATCATGGCTCCCAAGGCACAATTTACATATTTGGAGGTAATGTTATCCCCTTCACATGAACCAATAGATATATTACACAGGATACAAAAGGAGCATTGTATCTAGGTTAGGGGATTTATGGCTATTTTAGTGAAGAAATTGCTAGAATATCCCTCTTCAAAATCACCTTATCTTTAATATAATTCTATAGATTACTACATGCTAGATAGATGATCTTGTAAAATTTTATTTATGATATTATATTAGAAGATTAATAAAATAGTATTCTAGATGAATCACCCCCGTGGATATTTCTATAACACATTTTTATTCAAATAAAGAGAGGGTGACTCACATGGAAGCTTCTACAAACCTTTCACTTAATGTAGCTAGGAAGGTTCCCTACTTAGAACTCTCTAGAACACCCTTTGACATGGTCAAAAATAAACTAAAAGGTGGGTTCTCTAAGGTTTTCTAAAGAGTTTTGTTAGCTAGAAATGTAACTATAAAACAAAGTCACATCCTACTTATCAGTCTCTATAACACACTTTGATATGCTAAAAAATGACCTAAGAGGTGGGTTCTCTAGGGTTTTCTAGAGATTTCTATTTGTTGGAAATGTAACTATAAAAGAGAGACATCCTCATTTTCAAGGTGTGTTTTCTTTAATGGATAAATTCCACAGACTATTGGGTTGGATATTAAATATATAGTTGTATATTTGGAGCTTGGTCTTGGGCATATTCAAGGTTTTCATCTTCCATGGTAAGGTTGTTATTTAGTACCTTGTTTTTATTTTCCTTGCTCGAAAATATTCATGTTATTATAATGTTTGTTAACCAGCTTTGGAGGGTTGAAAGGTGTGACTTGCTTGTACTCTTAAGGATTCATATTATAAAATATGAATAATGCAATATATGGGAATTATTATTCAATGGAAGATTGTATTTTTACTTCACTTATTCATCTTTTATGTTACATCTTGAGGCTGGTGCTTAATGGATGTGCTATAGTATCGATTTTAGCTTAATACATTGGTTGAAAGTAAAATTTACATCTTTGTTATGGATGGAAATACTAATATTTAGGGAATGTTTGTTTTTTAAGTATTATTTATAACTAAGTTTCCATTTCATAGAAATATCTTGGACTCCTTTTCCCAATGGATAAGGAACTCAT
>JZKD02S0101249.1:496431-510227 GCA_000966675.3 Picea glauca
TTGAAGTTTTTTGAGTCTTTAATATATGGAAATATATTTCCTTTCATGATATCCTCTTGATTATTCTAGGTATGGATTGTTCATTGGAGTATGCTCACATTTCTATTCAAATTCCTGATATTCTTCTTCTAAATTTTTTAGAGATGGTCAACAACCACTTTGTAGATGAATCTCCTCTCTGAATAAAAGTGGAAAAAATGTTATTTATGGTTTCATTACCTATGTAGTCATAATTTTCTCTACCTCTTGTGCCATAATTGATTCTTATAAAACTAAATTTCACTTAGTAGCTTATGATGCCCCTTGATTGTATTTGAGGAAATTCTTGTATAATGTGTAATGGATGCTTGGAAACCCATTGGTGTTGTTATGGTTTTCTAGTATATGTGTCAGAGATAAAATACTAGTTTTTCTTGGACAATGACCATTATTACATTCAAATATTGAGTATTCACTTACTTCCTTCATTTCTACACAGATTAGTTAGGAACATATCTCTACTTTTGTTTCACTATACAACCATTTAAAAGAAAGAGCAATTTGAAGTGTCATTGAATTCATTCTAAATCAGCCAAGAAAAACATGTTCATATGTTGGGTAACATTCAATTAATTATATTAATGGTATGGTTACTATGTATGATGATGGTACAAAGCCATATGATGCAAGCATGAGATGGTTTTACTAGGTAGAGTAAGGTGCACCTAAGTATTGAACGACATGGAAAAATATTTTGGTAAGTGTAGAGATGCAAACATGGTAAAGAGATAAGATTTTCCATTAGGTGGCCTTCTTACATAGGTTACATAAGAAAACTTGGACAATTGATGCATCTTGGAGAGAATGAAAACCCAAGTGGGTTGGACGTTCCTTGGTTCATGAGGTCCAATTTTCTAGGAAGATCATGCTGGGAATGAGTGCCACATTTTGAGGTTTCAACACAACTAGGCAAGCAATAAGGCCATTTATAGTGGCACAAGCATCAATGACAAGGAATTATATAAAATTCCTTGGGAATCGTTCAATGAGTTGGTTGTAACTGCCTAATAGTTAAGTTCGTCGCATGAGGGCCACATACCTATTTTAAGTGAAAAATTGGGTGGAAATATTTATGGTCATGAAAGTTGGTATTAGAGAACAACTTTTCTAGAGGAAAGTTGGAATTTAAAATTGTTGGTTGCTTCACAATTTGTGCATGTTTCTTGAACATTCTTCTCCTCTAAGGGAAGACATTGGTGATTGATAGTTCCAATGACAAAGAGATGAAATAGAACTCAAAGGCCTATTTTTTATGAGGGAATCAGGGTTGGATTGCACGAAACCAGTTAATGGATATGAAGCATACAAGAAAGGTATAGGAGTGCATCAAGGTGTTTTTGGGCCTTATGTTGGAAATCAAGGATGTGGCTAATGAATATATGTTCTCTCATTTTATGAAGGGGCTACAAACTTGGGTGAAAAATGCACTTTGATAGTATAACATATTTACTTATCCATCACTATAGTAGGTAAGATACTCTACGTCAAGAATATATGAAGAAGTATAGAAGTAGATGAATGATCCAGGTGGATCTCGGTGGCCAACCACCTTTTCCACTACATAAACATTTTGAGCCTATGGTTTTGATAAACAATGATATTCATCCTTTTGATAGGGAATGGAATGTAATAAACTCTTCATTTGTTAATTGCAGACAGCATGTAATGATTTCCTAGTGATATTATGTATATTCCTACTGCATAGCATTAATGCACAAGATCCCATTAGAACTCCACAGTTAAGCGTGTTCATGATAAAGTAGTACTCGGATGGGTGACCACTCTAGAAGTCCTAGTATTTTACTTTCCTATGTAATTTTAGAAACTTAGATTAAGTTATCCCACATGCATCATGGGAATTGTTCTCCTCTCACTCTCTCATATATAATTGAGGTTAAGGAGGCCATTTAAGCATGCAATGGAGTGTGATGTAAATCTTGTTGCAAATGAAGTGTAGCCAACATCTCTTTATTTTCAGAGATAAGCTACCTCATTTTCCAATTTCTGTTCTACATTCTTTTTCTCTCTTATTCATTAATAGAATCTGGGTTTCACTATATTTTTTTGTTTTCTTGAAATATCTATATGTATTTCCTTTTTTTATCTCAGTTATATTTATGTCTTCATGTCTTTCTCAAAATAATATGGATCAGTGGTATCAGAGAAGTTTTTTCCATGTCATTTCTCAGAGCAGGTACCTGATGAGGTCATGGTATAGATATTTGGGTCTCGAGCTAGTTTTTATTGAGGACAACCACTCTCTCTAGACCAAGTGAGCTCCCATCTCAGAAGAAAAGAGGGATTACAGAGAAGGACATCCTTTCAGAAAATTTCTTGAGGAATCCCTCATGTGACAAAGGAACAAGATGATGGAAAATTTCACTCAGATATTTTGAATACTATCAATGGAAAAATACAAGGAATCTTCAATAAGAAACCATTTATCAAGTGCAACACCCTTCAAGGTACAAGTCACTTTTGATATTCCTTTATTTGAAGTCCATATAGATGTAGATGCTATATAAAAATGGTTGAATCTAATAAAAGGTTATTACTCTGTCCAAAAAAAAAACGATAGTGAAAAGATCATGTTCGCATTCCTTAAATTACTTCCCCATGTGAGAGCTTTATGGGAAGGTTAATGGGAAAGGTGCACTGCTAATTCATATACACCATTAAAGAGAGAACCCACTTGCACAACCTTTTTATATGCCCTAAAGGATGATCTCTACCCTATCAGAAACTATGATGACTAGTACATGATATGGACGACTCTATGGAAGAAAAGAGATCAAATGGTGTCAGAGTACAATAACATATTTCATACATTGCGCTCAAATCTTGGTATCAAAGACTCCGAGCGTCACCTGGTTTTGAAGTATCATAGTAGTCTACATGGTTACATCCAAATATAGATGGATTTCTTGGACATCTCCTCACTGGTTATTTCTTATTGGTATGCAGTCAAAATTGAGCATAAATTCAAGCAATAGAGTAAGCGAGGGTTCATGTTTGAAAATACACCACAAAAAAATCATGCCAAAGGAAACCCTAAATCACAACACGAAGGATATAAAAAGGAAGGCCAACCTCAATAGATCGAGTCCAAGGGACAGGAAAAGAAGTGCAACGATAATTCTAAGAAAGACACTAGAAAGTATTGTGAGTTCCACAACAACCCCTGGAAAAAAACATATGAATGTCGCTCAAACTAGTCATTGGTGGTTGAGCTCAAAGAAAATGAATTGAAACCTGACTGCGACTTTGATTCAAATCACAATAAAGGGAAACATATCATCAACGCAAAACCCACTACTACCATCGCGACCACAACAATACAAACAAAATAACCAGAGAAGCTTAAGGAGGGGGATCACCTCTTCCACTCACAAATGTAGGTAAAGGGGACCCCAATACATTTCATTCTTGATAGTGGGAGTCAAAATAAACTGGTGTTATCCAATATTTTCAATATATTGAAGCTGCCAACAATACCACACCCCCAACCATACGCAATCGGATGGTTGAGACGGGGATGAGACATTTGTGCCAGTGAAGAGTGCCACTTGTTCTATGTCATCAAGCCCTTCAAGGATGAGGTAGTGTGTTATGTTGGCCCACTTTAATTCTTTGATGTTCATTAGGAAAAGCATATATGAGGAAACGTCATGCCATCTATGAGTCTTAGCCCCGCAATGTCATTATTAATTTGGGAGTTCATCTCTATAGGGTACCAGAGGTAGATATAAATACTGCAACTTCATTGATCTCAGAAAAAGTTTCCACAGTGTAATATCTCAGAACAATTTTTTTTCCCTCTGCATGGTCCAGTCATACATTGAGAAGAGTTTAGTGCGACCACTACAGTCTCGATGCAAAATGTTTCTATCCAGTAGAGGCAGGTTGATGATATTGAAGAGGAGCACAAAGAGAATGAGAGTCTTCGACATGTTCAGAATAAATCTATTATCCACAACCCTTTTCATGTTTTCTTGGTGTTCCCATGAGTAGCCCCCATTGATATAGCTCGTCTTGTTGCATATTCATCGAAAAATTCATACAACACTCATACCAAGGCAAATCATGCAACGATATTTTTTGAATGGATCCAACACCTCCAACAGGTTCATGAAATCCTTCCAAAATTAAAGTACAAGAAGGAAATATACTTTAAGAAGGAAAACAACTCACCAAGGTTCATATTCAGTAGAAGTTTCTTGATCTCCCAAGAGAACTTGACAGAATGGGGACCATTACTTCCTAAAGGAGGAGGAACGATCTAGGTGGATCTTGGTGGCCAACCACCTTTTCCACTAAATCAACATTTCGATCCTATGGTTTTGATAAACCATGATATTCATCGTTTTGATAAGGAATCAAATGTAATACACTCTTCATTTTTGAATTATAGATATCATGTAATGATTTCCTAGTGGTATTATGTATATTCCTACAACGTAACATTAATGCACCATATCCCATTAGAAATCCACAGTTAAGAACAATCAAGATAGAGTAGTACTCGAATGAGTGACCACTCTCGAAGTCCTAGTATTTTACATGCCTATGGAATTTTATAAACTTATATTAATTTATCTTTCATGCATCATGGTAATTGTTATCGTCTCACTCTCTCATATATAATTGAGGTGAAGGAGGCCCTTTAAGCATGCAATGGAGTATGATGTAAATCTTGTTTCGAATGAAGCGTATCCAAAATCTTTTTATTTTCAGAGATAAGCTACCCCATTCTGCTAGTATGTTTTCTACAATGTATTTCTCTCTTATTCACTAATAGAAGTTGGGTTTCACCATATTTGTGTGTTTTCTTGCAATATCTCTGTGTATTTCCTTTTTGCATCTGTATTATATTTTTGTCTTCATGTCGTTCTCAAAATAATCTGAATCAATGAAGGAAGTTCAAGAGAGAAGAAACATGGAAATAATAATATAAAAAAGGAAAAGGAAAGACAAATCCATCTAGGAAATCTAACTAGGGTAAAACTAGGCAACCGGATGCACCTAAGGACAAAATTGGAGGTAATTCCATTGTTTGTTGGATCTATGAAGATGATAACTATGCTAAGAATTACCCATTATAGAAAAAATTGAATTTTGTGGAGAAAGGGGATCGAACTTCATTTGGTGTAGTGATAGTATTAAGTGATATTGGTATAACTTGGAGAAAATAGGCCAGACATGAGTTTACTATCTTATATATGGGTTCATGTTGTACACAAGTGTCATCCAACAAAGTCATGGTGAATAAACTAGACATGATAGAAATAGGATTGTTGATGATGAGCATCTTGACAATGTAACTAATAATGTAGCTATCTAATAACGTAGGATAAGTAAATAATGTGTACCTTGTCAAAAATGTGTTGTGGATTGTGGCCGAGGTGACCAACCTTTAAACCTACATTTGTCAAAGACAATAATAGGTTAAATGAATCAATAATAACTAAGAATCAATGAGGTTTCATTTTACAAAGAGAATTAAACTTTATATGACCGAATAATAATTAAACATGTCGGTATTCCATTGGATCCATCATTTCATTGTCACTATTTATTTTTATCCCATTAAATATTTTAATCTCAAGTAACCACCATGGAAAAAATTTGTTTCCTATTTTTAACTCTTTCCTTGGTTTCTTTTTATAGGATCCCAGACATGTCAAAAACAACCAAGGAAATACTAGAAAAAAATGGGCAGCAAAAACCTCGTCGGAAATGTGTTGTGGATTGTGAAGGTGAGTGTCCTTTAGACTTGCATTTGTCAAATAAAATAATAGGTTAAATGACTAAATAATAACCAAAAATCAATGGCATTGCATTTGAAAAAGAGAATCAAAAGTTATATGATTGAACAATTATTAAATATGTACAATGCTCTAGAAATATTAAAGAGGAATACATCATGAATGAGCTTCTCCTTGTTTCAAGAATAATTTATTCTCTACTAAACAGGACCATCCATGTGAAGGTGGAAGCTTGTTTGACCCCTCCCCCCATCACATCACTCTTAATTCCACATACCCAATCATGCATAACAAGTATATAAATAAGAATTAATGGTAAATGAAATAAATAAGGTACATGCATACATAACATATAAGGTCCACGCACAACTAGCCAAACAAAAAATTGTACAATCGATAATTTACATTAAAAAAATTTGTGATGAAAATATGTAAAATGACTTTTTTTTATGTTTCTTCCTTTTGATAAAACTAATGAGGGAATTATCATTATGTTCCTCTTGATCTCGGACTTCAACTATTGGGTCATGTTCTGTTGTTGGAAGATGATGGGTTGTCTCAAGAAATATGTTACTTCTAGTAGCAGGACATGGGCGTTGATGCACTACAAGGGGTGTGTCCACTACAATAACAAAAAACATTAAAAGGACATGGTTAGTTATTATTCATAGTAGTGTTTCATTATTACGAATATTATTACTATATATTTTACCTGGAGGAGTAGTGGACACCATTGGTTGGATTGACGTTGATTCCTCTCCTCTCTGATCACCCTCTTATACATGTTGTTCCATTGAAAAAATATAAGTTATAAGCACACCATTTGAGGGAAATATTTATAATCATCATATTATACAATTTATTTTAAAGACACACATTATGTGATGGGTTTGCAAACCACTAGTAGCATGAGTTTGTTCTCCACCACCGTCAAATGAACTAGCCTTACTTTCATGTTTAAAACATATAGAGACATAATTAATTGATGGGTAAAATCAATTTTCAATACATTGGAGAAGTAATAAAAAAACACAATCTTGTCATTTTATTTACCAACTTATTCGATGAGTTAGATTGTGTCTATGATCCCTTCCTTTGTTAATTTTCCACCACAACTTGAAAGTAGAACATGAATTTGAGCATCAAGTCTTCTTTTGTGGTGGCATTGTTAAAGGTATGTCGCTGCATCACATGGAATAAGATATGGATTTATGCTTACTAGATGGAATTAGATAAAATTTGTATGATGATATGTGTAATATGAATAAAGTGTTGGGTACTTACAATTCTAGATTTTAATCTCAAGTAACCACCTTGACCAAGTTTTTGTTGACCATGGTTATCTAGTCTTTCCCTTTTTTCTTTAGATATGTCTTGGATCCTACAAAAACTTTCAAGTGTGTTATAAGATATCATGTTTTATTTTTTGTAGAACTAAACTAAATTCAACATATTCAATTCAAATATAATATATTACCTTACAAGGCTAGGTGGTGTCTTCCCTTCACTTCTTAATGCACTCTCCTTTGCATCCTCCTGTATATTTTTCCATTCCCCCTTTGGAATTCCATAGGATGATCATACTTATGGTTCTTTTTCAATTGAACCCTATATTGATATCTAACATATTTCAAATATGTGTCTGCCCTCAAGGTGATTTATGACTTGTTGAATATACCACCAAATAGGCCGACCATATGGTCTATAATATTATTTTTCAAATATTTATTATAGGAATTCCATCATGTGTGAATGGTGGGCCCAAAGATCTCTATAACCTTGTCGTCCAAGGTCTTGTAAAAATATTGTTTCCTGGAAACAAATATGATAATTAGATTAAAATAATATAAAAGATGTAGGTTCCAGTAAAATGGTAGGAATTAACTCTTTAACATATTAAAAAATACCTGGGATTTTTTGTATCTTCAATGGATCCATTCTTTCTTCCTACAACAACTTGATGGAGAGTGTTCCCAAGATTTGAACACATTTTTCCCTAGGATAACAAATCTCTAGCTGCGTAGAACCAATATCCTCATGAGATTCTCCCTATATACCCTCATGAGAACGGTCTAACATGTGTGGTGGGGGTCTCTCATGGGCCTGAAGACTTTTAGTGCTCTGAGCCAGAATCAAAGAAGAAAATATCCTCACAAGTATGTGGCTCATGCTAGGACATTTTGGGGCTTGTGCATTAATGCCACTAGTAGCGTCCCCATGACTAGGTTGTCCCATCGGATTCAAAATTTCCTATAAGAACGAAATGTTAGAGTATTTATCATATAATGATATCAGATAAAAATTTCATAAATAAATATATGTATGAAATAGTCCTATTTTTTTTAAATTGCACTTACCCCATATTGCTTTATATCCTACCTTAAAATTTCCATCATTTTTTTCCCTCCTCTGTAAGTGGTCTATACCTAGACAATTCAATGTATTCCTTATTTTCCTTTATTAAGGCCTTTTGAATTGTTTCCATTGAGTTTATGGAATCATATATTTCATTCCATGCAACATATTGCTCTGATGGTGTGCTTGTCGACATAAAAAAATAAACATGTTAGTTGAATTATTGGAAGCAATAATTTATATGAAAATCAATGTTATACCTACTATGAGCTAGCTGGTTCCTTCCCACAATCACCCTGCCACATTATAGGATGCATGACAATTTAGAATGTTAGAAAATAATCTAATAAGCATGAGCTATTAAAATGTATGTTAAAAATATAAAATGGAAAACATTAATTACAAGTTTGGTATATTGGTAGAACATGTTTACCACCATAATAATAGTGCTTCCATCGATTTGATTCGAATTATAATCATTGAATAATTCTTCCCCTGTAGCTATTTCTTGTATTGCAGATATAGATATTCAATTTCCTTCATTCCCCTCAAAGATACTATTGGGTTTACTTCTTGTTGTATCGGGTCTTGTACTATTAATAATCTCTACAATATTGTTCAATGCCTTTGGCCTTCCATCAATATACATTGTCTCTCCTTTATTGTGATCGTTGTCTTTTATTTGTATGTAATTTGCAGGGACTGCATATCTTCACATACTTGGAATATATCATACCAACCTCAACCAATATCCATAATTGTAGCATGGTCCAACATACTCCATCAAATCAACAAGCCCTCCATCTTTCACCTTTATGTTATCCATGGAGAATATAAATAGACCATGTATGGACGATGGAGCAATGTGATATATCCTCTCATTGGAAAAAATTTCATTGTCAAACTAAGGAAGTTCATTGGGAACCCATGGTATCAATATATCTTTGTACCTAAAAGGAATCTCGACATCTCCTATTATCTCATCATAATATCAACATGAACCTCCTTCAGCAAGAAAGAATTCCATGTGCCTATGAAATTTCCTTTTAACCTTTCTCAACTCTAGTTGATATCACCCTATTATACATCATAACACTTTCCCCCCTCCTTCCATAAATTACCTAGCTCGAGGATGATAGGTCTTATATGTACCTTTTCGGTTGTACCTACACTCATGGAATGATAAAACCTATTTAGTGATGATATGATTGAATTTATCCACATCCTTCACCTGAATAGACATTGTCAAAATGCATGTGCCAAGCATGATCATAATAATCACATGTGAACAATGGGCTTGACACGATTCAAACTTTTTTATTTGGTAAATATGGAGTAAGTGTCAAAACAAGACTTATATGAAATAAGGATTCGTAATAAAGGTGGGGCTTGTAAGTTGAAACCATAAGTAAATTACATTCATGGAACAAATATACACAATGAATAAGTGTCTAGGAATAATGTCAAACACCTTCCAAAAGTCACAGAAGAAGAAATAGACCTTTGAGGATATTTTTCTAGCATTCTCAATAATAGCATGTAGGGTATATAATAGCCCCATATCAAGACATATGATTTGAATTTGTGCGATGAAATAAGGAATGGGTCCTTCACTTGGAAATCTGATTTGTTTGTTGGTTGTGATTATACCTAGTTGTCTCTGATTCCAAAAACTCAATATCAATAAGAGTGGTGTTCACTGAAGAATTTAAAACATTTGGCAATTGAATTTGATCTAGTAGATGAACACTAAATTTCTATAGAAAAAGTTGTTTACTTTAGGTTGATATCATGGTTGCTATGAAGCCTCCTAAATAGGAAGGTATGATATGAAATGAATAATTGAGTAATTTATATATATATATATATTGGTACTTTTTAGCTGGAAAAATTGGATCTATTAACTTGTAGGGCCCATTTTAGGGAAGGGCCTACTTTGAAAATTTGGTTTCCATAAAATTTTGAATCCTATCAAGTTATATAATAGTTCTTTTAATATAATAGAGAAGTTTCTTCATGTGGTAGAGGATTCTATCAAAGTAGGAAAATGGTGTGGTCCTTTCAACTCATCTCTCATTACCAACATGCCAATGGAATGCAACCCATGCTATTTTGAAAATAAAAAATCTATCTCTCTATACAACAACATTTACAAAAAACGTAGTTGGAGATTGAAACCAATTTTATCATTTTTCACTACCAATGAACAAGATGGGTTTCTAAATGGTGGATTGATTTTTTATGATGTGGGACTAAGCCAAGAATAATAACATTTCATAAATGATAAAAGTAGGTTACCAATGATCTTAAAGAGATAATTTCATATCAAGAGAATTCAATTTTCAAGGGTTGACACAATATCTGATTTACTATATTTGATACTATTTGGAAATGAATTTGGTAGGGAAGATAGTGTACTTGATAAGATGCTAACTTTTTTTTCCAGCCACCCACTGATATGAAAAGTTTATTACAAAAAGTGTTATTTAGTCTATCACAAGATAGGGGATCCTCAGGCTCATCTAATCCAAACTACATTTCCTTACCAACTTAAAAAAATTTACCACATGGAAATGCAATCCCAATTTTCATTTTCAACAACACTATACCAAGGACGTGTGAACTTTGAAAGCTTCATGCAAATCATTGGTTTGAGGAGTTTTGAAATCATCATGGCTCCCAAGGCACAATTTACATATTTGGAGGTAATGTTATCCCCTTCACATGAACCAATAGATATATTACACAGGATACAAAAGGAGCATTGTATCTAGGTTAGGGGATTTATGGCTATTTTAGTGAAGAAATTGCTAGAATATCCCTCTTCAAAATCACCTTATCTTTAATATAATTCTATAGATTACTACATGCTAGATAGATGATCTTGTAAAATTTTATTTATGATATTATATTAGAAGATTAATAAAATAGTATTCTAGATGAATCACCCCCGTGGATATTTCTATAACACATTTTTATTCAAATAAAGAGAGGGTGACTCACATGGAAGCTTCTACAAACCTTTCACTTAATGTAGCTAGGAAGGTTCCCTACTTAGAACTCTCTAGAACACCCTTTGACATGGTCAAAAATAAACTAAAAGGTGGGTTCTCTAAGGTTTTCTAAAGAGTTTTGTTAGCTAGAAATGTAACTATAAAACAAAGTCACATCCTACTTATCAGTCTCTATAACACACTTTGATATGCTAAAAAATGACCTAAGAGGTGGGTTCTCTAGGGTTTTCTAGAGATTTCTATTTGTTGGAAATGTAACTATAAAAGAGAGACATCCTCATTTTCAAGGTGTGTTTTCTTTAATGGATAAATTCCACAGACTATTGGGTTGGATATTAAATATATAGTTGTATATTTGGAGCTTGGTCTTGGGCATATTCAAGGTTTTCATCTTCCATGGTAAGGTTGTTATTTAGTACCTTGTTTTTATTTTCCTTGCTCGAAAATATTCATGTTATTATAATGTTTGTTAACCAGCTTTGGAGGGTTGAAAGGTGTGACTTGCTTGTACTCTTAAGGATTCATATTATAAAATATGAATAATGCAATATATGGGAATTATTATTCAATGGAAGATTGTATTTTTACTTCACTTATTCATCTTTTATGTTACATCTTGAGGCTGGTGCTTAATGGATGTGCTATAGTATCGATTTTAGCTTAATACATTGGTTGAAAGTAAAATTTACATCTTTGTTATGGATGGAAATACTAATATTTAGGGAATGTTTGTTTTTTAAGTATTATTTATAACTAAGTTTCCATTTCATAGAAATATCTTGGACTCCTTTTCCCAATGGATAAGGAACTCATCTACTTGAATCGACCATCATATATTTATTTCAAATATTAACACTTTGTTTTTCCAAATATGTTATTACTTATTTGATATTTTAGGACAAATTGGAAAACCAATAAGGGAAACCCCCCATGTGATAGAAGATAACCAGCCTAAATTGAGGGAAGTGTCCCCGAGGTGACAATGGGTGAGATTTCTAAGTTTCCCTAGAATATTTGCTTAGTGGTTGGACTTACCTTTGTGTGGATCTTGGAGGTAATGAATAGTTGATTGACCTTGTAGTGAAGACATTGGTATGCATCCTTGGTACACAAATATATAATTAGTTCTAAGGATTGCAACCAATAAAGTGTACATGTAAAGAACAATTTATCATGGAAACTATACATGTACACCTAAATTCTAAATGATCTAATTGACATTTCTGAATTTCTTAAAATATAACAACACTAGTAAAAATATAACATCTTTTTGAAGGTTATCGGTTCTCCAATCCACGTGAAGGAATGAAAGTAATATGAAGTTCAAGGAGATATAGTATTCCAAAAAATATTGCAAGATCAACCTTGAAACTATAATGAATATGGTAGATTTAAAATCTTGAAAAGAAGTAGTAGGAACTAGCTTTTACGATCAAATTAGAATGTTTGTTGGGGAAGGACACTATTATTTTTTAATATTCATTTATTATTTATATTTTTATCTCTATTGTATTTTCATTATCCTATCAAGAATCAAGTCGTGGTCCTTGTTTCCATTTTCAGATCAGTTCTCATGCATTATTTTTTTTTTAACAAAAACATGTGTTTTTATGTATAATAAAAATTTGTCAGAATTATAAAAAAGAACAGGTTGCAGGGTTCTATCCTTCTTCTAGTGTCGTGGTTGAAAACATGATTTTTTATGCCATAATGAAGATTTTCCATTTTTCTGTTTGGAATACAAACTTGCCATGTGAAAATGGCTATGAAGCTATTAAGAAAAAAAAGGAATTTACAAATCATGGAGGACCTGGGCTAAGTGTCGGGTGAGCCTGGATCGTCTCAATCTGGTGCGTGGTTCTCCTCTTCTTGGGCCACTTCCCCTTGATACTGAGCTTGATTATGTCCTTTCCAGACCTGATCATAGAATCTAGGATCCATTGGAACATATTGAGCATTGCTTTCCGCTGAGTGAAAAGTTGAGGGAATCCAAGATTCATTTGTGCTTGTTGAGCAGGCTTGTTGCTGGGGGTTGCCTCCACGTTGATTGAGTTCTCCTATCTACCTCATGTTGCGGTTGAATAACCTGAGTAAAATATCCATTTCTTGGTTATGTCCAAGCTCCATGCACTTCATTTGATTTTGGACCTCGGCCACATTATCCCGAGTTGCTTTATTTTCCTGCCGCAATTCCCGGTGTCTAGAATCTGAACGATCCTCCATGCGCTGACACTCAATCTGTAGACCTTGAAATTGATCTTTTATGTCTTCCAAAGTGCATTCTAGGTAGGTACAGATATATTTTGACCTGCGCTGCATGGTGATGCAATGGGAAAGGAGGGAACAAAGGTTGTGCAGGGGGTTGCCGAGGTGGAAAGGTTGAGAGAGAAATCCATAACCAAGAGGGAAGTTGGGCTTGATGGGTGATCAGAATAGGAGGACATTACTGGAGAGGAGCCCCTAAATGTCGTTATAATCTGGAGGATTCATCATTACCCACAAGCGAGAGATATGATTCAAGAAGTGAGGGAGTCGAGCTGACACAGGAGGAAAGAAGCTAGTTGTCTAACGCCTGATACGGAGATCCAGGTTATAAAAGTGGCTCATGTGAGGGGAATGGGAA
>JZKD02S0101249.1:510277-530014 GCA_000966675.3 Picea glauca
TTGATTATTAAAGTTAAACGTCGGGACAAAAAGATTAGAAAACTTAAGGTAACCATACATTAGAGGGAATTTGGTTGGTGAGAAGGCGACTCTGCTCCAGGTTTTTAGTTGTTTTTTCCATTGCATCTACCTCCTTATTTTTCTTTCACAAAATGTGGAAGAAGCCAAAGCACGTGAAATGTTTCCTAGCAAATTGATATCCAAGGATATGCTTTGGAGAAGGTCTTTTGTCGGTCTAGGCATACCCCGAAGTTCCTTTATGATTATTTCAGAGTCCCCCAACACAGTTAGAGTTTGAATATTCAGATCCTGGGTGAGCTTGAGTCCCATATACGCTACGAGGAAATCTTATTTTTTGTTTTTTGTCTTCCCCAATCCCCAAGCATAATTGATTATTTTTTTCCCCTCGAAATTGTAGATGACTCCCCCCACACCTGCCACCCTAGGTTTCCTGTTGTTGCCCCATCGAAGAAGAGGAAGAAGAAATGTTGTTGATTTTTCCACTTCAAGAATTTGTTGTTGTCGAGGCGAATTTGCCAATATTATTGTTTGGAGGCCTTCCTGGGGGTGTTGAGGATATTCTTTGTTCGTCCCCGTATGTAAGAGACCCAGTCTTCTTCACTTGGTTCCAGGGTACCTGTGGGATCGAAATCTACTGCTTTGGTTCTGAAGACTTATGAAATTAGGCCACATATCTTTGAAAATATACTTTGCATTGAGGGGAGATTTTATCAGAAGATGGCTTGATTGGGAGCTAACCAAAGCTCCCACATGACAAATTTGAGAATTTGTTTCCAAATAATGGTGAACTTCTTTTAATTTTTTAAGCTACCAGCATATCTCTGTTTCCAATGGGTAAAACGATTAGTCCAGTTGTCAGGGGAGGGGGGAGGGTTGGGGAGGGGAAGGTAAATGAGATTCTAGAGTTGTAGAGCAAAGTTGCATTACATAAAGAGATGGGTGATGGTTTCAAAGGCTTCAAGGCAAAAGGGGCACCTAGAGGGGGCCTGAATTCCCCGCTTTAAGAGATTTTCAACAATTAGGATTTTTTTGTGAACCAATAGCCAACATAAAGTGTTAATTTTAGGCAGTGAAGGATCAGACCATGCTTCTTTCCATATTTTGGAGGAGGGAGACCTAAGAGTTTCAAAGAGGATATGGGTATATACTTGTTTGATAGAGAAAGATTTACCTCCCTAGCTTCAGGATTTGGTGGTGGATCGCTTAAGAGGGGAATAACCAACTAGATTGTTGAAGAGAACAGGGAGAAGGGGGGTGAGGATCTCTGGGCGATTAAGTGGCTTCCATTTTACCCATTCCCCTTCAATATTATAGAAGAAAAAGTCTTCAATCTTGAGGAGTTCGTTTATGTAACAATAGTATTTGAGAGGTTGGAGAGTCGGAAGGGAACTCAAGAGCTCACGGTTGAGGATGAGATTTGACCAGACATTTATTGTGTCCCCATTTCTAGGGGACAAAGAGAGTTTAGCCTGAATAATCAGAGCTACACTTTTGAGGAGATGCCAGATCAGAGAACCTAGAATGGTGGGGATGAATCCCTCTAGGCATATAAAACTAGGAGATTGAAAATATTTTTTGACTATAGCTATCTTCCACTAGTCTGGTTTTCCCATTATGAGAGACCATGCCAAATTCGCTCCCAAAGATAAGTTCATTTCGACTGGGTCCTTGATAGCCAAACCACCTTTATTGTAAGGCTGGCAATTTTTCTTCCAATTTATGAGATGAAATTTATTTGTGTTTGTTTTTCCTCATGCCCAGAGGAAGCATATTATGGATCTGTCGATTTTATCTAGAATCCTTTTGGTAGCTAGGAGTCCTCAACATTGGAAAATTGAGAGAGAGGAAAGAGCTGATTTTATTAGAACATTTTTTTCTGCAGCCATCAACCTCCCCAATTCTGGATCCTTGCTAAAATTTTTTCCACAATTTCAAACCAAGCTAAGGAACTGTAGTGATTGAGAAATATGAGCATTCCCAGGTATTTAAAATAGTTCCAGGTGGTGATGATAGGAAAACCAAAAATTCCGGCAATCTATTCTTTTATGTGTCCCTCTACGTGCCAGCCATAAATTCTGCATTTTAGAGTCTTAAGATTGTTTCCTGAGGCTGTGAGGAAAGAGATGAGGACCTTTTGGAAATTATTGGAAGTGCATATTGTGGCTTATCCTAACAAAGGGGGTTCATCCACAAATTGAGAGTGATTTATTTCCTTTACCCCTCTTCCTATGAGTAAACCTGGGAGTTTTCCTATTCTTCATTCTGCTTCCATATTTCGACTGAGGGAGTCTGCTAGGAGGATGTAGAGAAAGGGGGAGAGATGAAGGCCCTATCATAGACCCCTTATTGATTTGAAAATTTTGGTTGGGTGTCCATTAAGGAGTGGAGAGATCCATGGGTTGTTGATGCAAGCTTTGATCCAACTGTTGAAGTTCTATGAGAAACCATAGGCTTTTAGGACTGAGAAGAGGAAGATGTGTTTTACCATGTCAAAGGCATTTTCCATATCAAACTTGAAAACCATTCCATGATTTTTGGTTTTCTTTCTTGAGTGAATGGCTTCTTGAACCAAGATGATGTTGTCTGTTATCTTCTTGTCCATGAGAAAAATAGTCTGGTTTTCTGAGATTAGCTTTCTAAGTAGGGGGTTGAGGCGGTTCACAATGATTTTGATAAGGATTTTGTAGGAGGGGTTGCAGAGCGAGATAGGATGGAATCGGGAGAAATTGGAGGGTTTGGAGTCTTTGGGGATGAGTGATAGAAAAGTGGAGTTGGTGGCACCTCTGATTTTTTGTTTGTGCAAAGTATAGTTTAGCATATTTTTTAGATCCCATTTGATAACATCCTAGAAGGATTGATAGAATCTGATTGGAAACCCATCAGGCCCCGGAGCTTTATCAGGCTCAAGACTCTAAATTTCTCTATGTATTTTGTTCTCTGTGATTTATTGGATTAATTCGTTATTTTTTGAATCGAAGACTATGTTTGGGATGTTTGCCAACAACCTAATCATCTCCACTTGCATTGCTTCCTCCCTTGGTTGTTGGTAGAGGTTATTGTAGTGATGATAGGAATCTACCTTGATTTGTTAATAAGAGTCAATTTGTTGCCCCGTGATGGAGGTGATAGAAATGACAGTATTTTGTTTTCTTCGAGACTAGGCTTGCTCGTGAAAAAAGGAGGTTTTTGAGTCTCCTACCTTTATCCAGAGACTCATGGATTTCAAACGCCAATTCTCCTCCTCCCTACACAGTGTGGCCTGAAGGTGTTGTTGCATTTCTTTTTCTTGACTCATTAGGGATTCTGCAACTAGATCAAATTCTATTTTCTATTGAATTTGTCTAAGATTCTCAAGATTTTCCTTTTTTTATTGGTGGGGGGGAATGGAGGACTTTTTCACCCAGCATTTGAGATAGATCTTGACGGACTGTAACTTGATTTCCGAGACAAAATTGGGGGATCCAAAGAAGGGGGTGGTCCATGCTTGTGTGACAAGTGTGGGGATGGATGTATTGTCCATCTAGGGCTGATTGAAGTAGAAGGGGATGGGACCAAATTTCTGGGTGGAGAGAAAAGAGAGAGTGATGGGTTTATGGTCTGAGATAGCGGAGGGGAGGATTTGGGAGGAAATATCTAGGGGGGAAAGTAGAAATTTGTTTCTAATAAGGAATCGATCCAGGCGGGTTGCAATATGTTGAATACTCACCCGTCTATTGTTCTAGGTATAGTTCCCTTTGGTTGGTTTGATATTTTTCATGTCCCAGTCGGACATGAGATCAATCAGATTTCCAGAGAAAGGGTCTCTAACTTTTCTTCCTCCTTTATTTTCCCCGGAGCTGAGATGGGTGTTGAGGTATCCTCCAATTATGCAAGAGGGGAGATTTATAGAGTTTCGAATATTTGAAAGAGAGGTCCAGGATACCATTTTGCCTTTATAGGTGTTTGGCATATAGATATTGATTACAGTAATAACACTATTGTTGTATTTGTTTTTGAGAACTTTAAGAATCTAGTTTTGAGTATCATAGATTACCTCAGAGTTCCATATTTATTCGTTCTAGAGTGTTTCAATACTGCCAGAAGTGCCTTGAGAGTTGAATTCCACTCTGCCGGTGTTTTTGAAGAGTTTTCTTGTTGCTTCAAGAATATACTTTGAGTCCATTTTGGTTTCTTGGATAAGGATTATCAAGGGATTGACCATTTTATTTAGATATTTTAGAGCTTCAACTTTAAGTTTGTTGCCGAATCACTTAGAATTCTAGGAGAGAACGATCATTGGTGGGGGTTAGGGGGGGCTTGGTTTCCAAGGGTCGAGTGTTTCATTCCTTTGGTCCCCGCTTTTCTTGTTGATATATGAATAGTGTGCTCTATAGTTTGTTGTTTTCCTTGTGCATTTTCTTTGGTTGTTGCTTCTTCTCTGACTTCTTTGTTTGTATGCCACCCAGATTTCCTTATCTTTTTTGGTGTGATCTCTCCTTCTTCTTTGTCTTAAGGGAATTGCACATCCGAGTTTGAAATTGAGGTTTGTTGTTGCACCGGTGTATTTGTGTCTTCCGTGAAGGGATCCTTTGTTTCAGAGTCATCGTTGGTGCTGATTAGGGGTGGATCAGGGAACGAGGAGGGGATCGGTGTTGAAGAGGGGTTCTATTTTGAGGAGGATTCTCCTAGAAGTTCAAAGGGATTGCAGCTAAGAGGGGGATTGGTGATCAACGAAGTTTCCTTTTTAGTCGGGGATTTTGGGGCTGGATTTTTCCTAGAAGGTTCTGCTAGAGGTTGGGAGCCTGAGGGTATTGCATTGGATCCATTGCTTTTAACACTGGTATTTTTTTTGCGAACCTACTGTTAGCCATCTTCTTGAGAAGGAGCATCATTTTCTGAGGGTTTTTTGATGCTTGTACAATTCTTTGCGAAGTGGCTATATTCATGACAAGATTTACATTTGAAAGGAAATTGTTTGTAATCAAGTTTTTGGATGTGGATCCAGTCATCTAGCTTTAGCTCGATTGCTTCTGAGAGCCCTTTTTATAGATCTACTTCTACACATATTCTTGTGCAGGAATAAAGGTTGGATTTGGGCTCTTCCCTATCAATATACTTCCCTAGGGCATCATATATGATTTTCAAAACTTCATCTCCCCAACAATGGAAGGGAAAATGTGGGAGCCTTACCCAGAATGGCACAACTAAGGGGATGTCATTTTTTGGATCGAGATTTGGGGTCCATTTGTTTAAGTATAAACCTCTTGGACTGAAGAAGTATGGTCCATTTCTAAATATGAGATCCCTATCTGATTAAAGTTCAAAGTAGAAGATATAGAAGCCCTTACCAACAAAAAAATGATTCATCCATCCTTGAACCAAGGGGTGCCATTTCCACTCAATCCAAATATCTATTTTTCAAGGTGAGGCCCAAAGGCCCATGAACTATCAAGCAAATGTTCATGAGGAAAAAGAGAGGGATTTTCGTCTCACTAAAGTGCTGGGGATTGAAACTTCCAGAATATGGTCTAGTTTCTTGACAAACTAGGAGGTGTTTTTTTGGGTCGGAGGAGGGGAGAGTGAACCTATGAGGGATTTGAAAGCTATGACTTCATCAAGGAAGTTAGGAGGGGGATTTGGATCCAGGTTCTCAGAGGCCATGGGAGGGTCGAAGGGGCCAATAGGGCCAAAGGGAGTTGGGAGGGCCGAGGGGCGGTCGAGAAGACCGAGGAGGCTACCAGGAGGGCTTAGGGTTTTGAGAGAGTATGGGGGGGGGGAAGTAGTATTCTATTTCTCATGCATTATTAGCAATAATAAGGCATAAGTTTTTATAAATTATGAAAATTGGAAGGCACTAACTTTTCTACTAAACTTAACACTTTTTTTATGCAATTAAATACCTATTGTTTCATTATTTTCATGATCAATTGGCCATGTAAAGTAGATGCAAGGAACATATCACATGCCACTTTTAATATATTTGATGACCTGTAGCCACCTTCTATTGGATATTATATGTCATGGTTGTAAAGTCAAATTGAAGTAGATAATTTTATGAGGATAAGGTTTTCTCTATTTTGGAGGAATTGTTAATTGTATTCCCTTCACATGAGATATTATTAACACTAGAGGAATCGCACCTTTAAGAAGTCAGATGATACTCATGTAGATATTTTTCCACTACATTATGGTTCCTATTATGGGAAACATGTTATTGAGAGGTGGTAGTCATAATTTGGAGTAGTCAAAAATTGTGGAAGGTGCACTCATTTAATGTTGTTTATTATTGTTTCAAGGATTTATTCATATCCAACAATGAGGGTTCTCACTGTTATAGAAAAAATTCTACACCTATGCATTTGTGCCATGTATTAAACCTTTCACTTGGCTTGCTAGAAATTTTCCCAACTTGCCTTATGCAAATCATCTAAAAAACATGTATTTTGCACATATCTGTAGGATCCTTTGATGCAAATCACGAAAACCCATAACCTCTTAGTTTTCAACTCGCATATTCCCTAAAAAAAATGGAAAAAATAAAATAATTCCATATTTTTGGATGGGTTTTTCGGTTGGGATCATTTCCCAACATCCCCATGCCCATACCAAATGGATTCCAACACCCCCAACGTCTTGAGGAAAATATACAAAAACCATTGGGGGCTAAGACATGGAGAAGTATTTTGGTGCAAGGTTATGCTGTTGAGATCTAGAAATCTTCCATTTCCTTATTATCCTCTGAGTAACAATCCTTGATCTAGAATCTCCTTTTCCAGTGCCTCTTTCCTATCTATATAGTCATAGGGTGTCTCCTTATCCCTATTTGGGTTTTCCAAGGAATATTTTTGTGGCTGAGTTCATGCTTGAAGTATTCATGGAAAAACCCAAGCAGTTGGCTCCAAAGTAGTGTCAAAAGAGAGTCGGGTTGTAATTAACCTCTATATTTTGTGCTAATATAAGAGATTTTTACCTTCCAAATTGTGTACTAATTGAAACATTGTGTGTCTTTGATTATCATATTTTCTTTGAATATAGTACAAGAAATGTATACTTTTTTATCATATAAATAACTCGTAGCAATATTTTTCTTTGTTCTATTTTGCAGGCTAGTTCTGGCAAAGGATCGGAATCTCTTCGAGAAGTAGGATTCATGATAGACATCAAATGGGAGACTTAAGGTGAAATATTTTTCCTTTCTTCTTTCCCTACTTTATCCTAGGCAAATTATTTCTTCTTTTAGTTTTGTATAGTTGTCTGTTAGGGAATATTTCACTCTTCTCAATACAATTTTTCTTTGTCAGGATTTGACCCAAATTCATGGGGGAAATATCCTATGAACAAAATTGGTGACCATACTGGGGATTCTCCTAGTTTGCGTCAATTATTTTATGGTACTTTGCTTCTTTCTTTCCTTGTTGTGTTTTATGTGTTTTATAAGTTTTTCTTAGAGGTTTTAGCCCCTTAGGAATTGTTTTTAAGTCCTCAAGCCCTCTTTCTTGGAGTGACTTTTTATTTTTCTGATTTTTCCAAGCCATCCACGATTTACATCTCCACAGCCCATGTAAATTTGTGTTTTTATCTTCTATATCCCATGGATATTGGCGAGTTTCACTGCATAAAATCGTGGACTTGTGTTAAATCATAGTTTTTAAAAATATTTCTCTTTATTTATGGGTTTAGGGCTTGGTTTTCTCAGTTGTTTAGGTTTCCCTAAGTCTTTCCTTGACTTTGCTTTGTTGAAATATGAAAGTTTATTATACAATAAAAGTAAATATTTTGTTTTATTTATTTGGTATAAGGTTTTTCTGGTTGATTGAGAGATCAAACTTGTTTGTATGAACATACAGACTCACTGATTCTTCAATGGTTTATTGGCTGAACACTTTTTTCCTCTATAATTGTTTTCCCTTGTTTTAGAAAGAAACATTGCAATTTTTATTTTTTTTTCTTTCGTAAATGAAAAAGAAAAAACCAATAATGTTTTCTTACATCTCCTTTATTTAAACCTTTCCTCTCATCATTACAATAAAATAGTTGGTTATAATACATTAAAGGGTAACTAATGCACTTCCCAAACCGGAGTCTAGAAAAAACCACAGAGCAACTGCAATCCAGGGTTTGACAGTCGTGGCCATAACAAAGAACAACATGAGCACCAAAGAGAGGGGTAAGGGTACCCCCTCATACAAAAAGGTAGTGGTAGACATAGGGAAAGGTCCAATGGGCGTAGATTTCAAGGCACCAGTGACAAGCACCTCGGGATCAGACCAGGAAAAAGGTCAGGAAAGGAACAAGGGAAAAAGCAAGTGCATGGGAGAAGAAGCTAGAGAAACTCATAGTGAGGCACAAGACACACGAAAGGACAACATGGAAGAAGGGAGAAAACCATGCAAACCAAAAAAAACAATGATACCCAAGGTGATACTGCAGGATTCTCAACTGCAACTCTACAAAGACCAGATGAAGATGCATGATCTAATATGAAAGTTCATGGGTTTGTGTCCCACAGAACGAACACCAACTGGATTAAATACCATTGAAAGACAAACGGAGAAGTGGAGCTACACTTGGGCTCGAAAGGATTCTTCACAGTAGTATTCATGAACCTGGAGGATAGGGATAGAGTCTTTGAGGGAGGGCCATACTTCCATGCCACAACAGGGTTGTACATGCGGCCATGGAAGGAAAATTTCTCCCCAAAAAAAGAGACTTTCAAAAAGGTGTTGGTCTGGCTCAGATTTTAGTCCTTACCTCTAGACTACTGGTTACCATCTACTTTTGAAGCAATAGGAAACAAATTAGGAAAATATGTGAAGACCTCAGAATCCACCTTAAAAGGGAGATATACATCTTACGCAAGAATCTGCATAGAAATGGATGTGTCGGGAGTAATCCCAAAAGCCATAAGTCTGGAATTCAGGGATGAGGAATGGATCCAAAATATAGATTACTAACATATCCCCTTCAGATGCAGAAGATCCCATGAACATGGCCACCTAATTAGAAAATTCCCTCTCAATAAAAAACAGGAAGAGGAAAACCCCAAACCACAGCAGGATGAGGACGGGTTTATAAAACCGAACCCCAGAAGCAAAGAAAACAAAAAGCGGAGCAGAACTCGAGCAGAAAATAGCTCGGAGAGCCGAAATAAAACAAAAGGAAGGGAAAAAACCAACAAAGGGGTAGAAAATGAAAAGGATTCAGCAAAAGCTCAAGAAATCAGAGAACATTCAACAAACGAGCCCGCTGATCGGCTAAGTAACAAGAAGGAACCAGGAAGTTGCACAACCCCAATGGATGGAGAAATTAGAGATGACAAAACCCCCATGCAAGATGCAGAAGGAGATGCAGAAATGACCCCAAGCGATGTAGGCACAAAAGATCCTAATCTCAAAGACCTTGTGGAAAGGGAAGGGATAGATCTCTCGAACATACTGGAGGAATGGAAAATACAGGGACTAGACAATGTAACAATAGAGAAACTTGACCACATTCAGTACCTATTTCTCCTAAGGGAGGAAACCAAAGCCAGAGGAATAAATCACCTACATGGGGATATTGGACACCTAGGGGTCAAAGCCAGTGAGGGACAACCACAACTCTCACCCAAGCATATGTGGTGGAAAAAAAATAGGAAATCAAATAGTGTATCCCTACAGGAGCCTGGAGCACTACTGATAAAATCGGGTAAGGTCAAGAAACTCTTCCCCAAATCCCCCCCACATGTTTAAATGAAGGTTATAACCTCGAATATAAGAGGCCTAAACAACCTGAGAAAGAAAAGAATCCTTAGGACTAGATTAAAGAAAGAACAACCATATATTTGTTTTATACAAGAAACAAAATGCAGTACAGACAGAATGGAGGAAATCAGTAAAGAACAATGGTGCAAGTACAAGATGGTGGCTATCAGGGGCCACCAAATGGCAAGAGGAATCATCACCTTGTGGAACCCACAAGTACTGAACCTAATAGCAGTCGAAGCAACCAGGCACACTCTTACGATTTGCATGCAAATCATTGGGAACACAGAGGTGATTCTATGCACCAATGTGTATGGGCCCCAGGTGTCAGAGGAAAATAGAGGAATGATACGAGACTTAGAAGACCTTAAAACCCAATCCAAAAACCTCTAATGGATCCCAGCAGGGGACTTCAACATCATCACATCACGTGCGGAGAAAAAATGAGGCACAAGAAGATTGCATAGGGATGCAGAGGAGTTCTCAAAGTTCATAGACACAACGAAGATGGTAGAAATCAAAACTAATAATGGCCAATTCACCTGGAACAATAAACAGATGAACCAATATCATGTAGCAACAAGACTCGACAGATTCCTAGTTTCAGAGTCAATCATTATGCAGGGGCTGACCTTATATTGCAACATCCTTCCCTTGGGGGGATCTGATCACTAGCTAGTGAAATTGGAACCAGGTTTTCAAACCACACTAAAGAACAAACCCTTCAGATTTGATAAATTATTGATTGAACACTCGACTTTGAAGGAAAGAATCAAACAGTGGTGGCAGGAGGAGCAACCAGAGAAAGGGACAAGGATGTTCAAAATCTATAAGAAAATAAGATATATAAAATATAGGCTCAAGGAGTGGAACAAGGACAGGTCTTGGAACATAAACCAAGAGAAAAACAACATAGAGGAAAAAATGAAAAAACTGCAGGAAACCTACATTTCAGAGGGCTATACGGAGGAACGAAAAAAGGAAGAGATCCAAATGAACCAGGAATCGGAAGTTCGATGCCAGCAGGAAGAAGCACTTTGGAGAAAAAAGTCTCGTATTAGATGGCTAAAGGAAGGAGAACATAACACCAAGTTTTTTCATATAACAACCATGGCCAGAAAAACCCATAAGAAAATCCTGAAGATTAAGGACCAGGACGGAATAGAGTGAGAATCACATAAGGAGATCAAAACTACTTTGGTAAACCACTTCCACGGGATATCCCAGGAACCCAACCGGGACAGAATGGAGGCCATACAAAGGATAATCCAACATATCCCCCACCTAGTCACCGAGGAACAAAATAACAACCTGAATAAACCCATTGTGGAGAATAAATTGGCCAAGTACTCCAGGAAATGCCCATCGGGAAATCCCTAGGTCCAGATGGCTTCACAGTGGATTTTTTCAAATCCTACTGGGAAATTGTGAAACATGACATTTATAGGGTGGTGGAAGACTCTAGAAGTTCAACCTCCATCCTGAAAGTGCTCAATGTTGCAATTATTACACTAATTCCCAAAGAAAATGAAGCCAAAACCCCAGATCGGTATAGACCTAAAGCATTGTACAACGCAGTTTATAAGATAATCTCCAAAGTTATAGAAAATACGTTGAAACCCCTCCTACCCACACTAATATCACAGGAATAGGCAGGCTTCATGGAAGGAAGATAGATAATGGACAATATTATTAATGCCCATGAGCTGATCCACACCTTGAAGCTTCAGAAGAGAGGGGGAATGATAATACAACTGGACCTAGAAAAATCTTATGAAAAAATTAGCTGGAACTATATGGTCAAGACCTTGGAATCATTTTTTTACCCATCACTGGATCAGCTGGATAGTAAGTCTAGTTTCCACAACAAGCTACTCACTGCTAATAAATGGAGCCCCTACCAAACCCTTATGTAACGTCCCCGGTCGTCAACCCCATGGCTGGGAAAATGATACTACATGGAAACATTCTCATAATTATATAATATGCATTTAAATGAAATTAAATGGCTTAACAGAGTAAACATACAATTATTGCTAACGTATAGAATAATTCAATCAATAGTAAACATGATCGCAATGGAATACATGATAATATTGCAAGCATCACAGACATGCACTTAAAAGATGAATTTAAACACATGCATATAATTATCTTTGAAACTGTAGTAATTCCACCAACCACGTGCATACCTTCCACGAACCTCCCAGCCTTAGACCCCGCTGCTCATCACTCTCGGCAGTGGGTCACCCCCAAGCTGGGACGAAGCTCCACCCAAGGCAAGGGAATCCTAGACTAGGTTGAGGTTACAGGAAAATTGCACAGAATAACTAGAAGGATTCTTCCCAGGATTCCTTCTTATGCCCACTACTTATGGACTCTCATTCCCCACATGCTTGTTCCACCCGAGAGTATACACCTTCACAAGAATAGTCCATCAGCGCTTCACCTCCCTCTGTGGGTCTCGGCAATAGGCCAGATCAGGAAGTCTCAAATCTCCATATTTGGTGCTGGAATCTCCTTGGGAGAACACCCCTTCCCAACAGACTCCTTCACCTGGAAAGAGATGCTCACAGGTCTGACAGCCTACCTCTTCGACCACAACCTAATAACCCGACTCCTACACTAGTTCCCACTTCAATTCTCGTAAGTTCAAGATGATAACCACAACAACAACTTGGGTGAACTCACAGGTAATATCAACAATATGAAAATGGAGTATGGAAATAGGAAACGACTGAAGGCCACTCAAACACATCACGGCTCAGGTAACACCTGTTTGCAGGATGCATGACCAACAATTCACGCAAGGGTTGAGCACAGACTCAACCGGTTCAGGCAGATTTATATTGGTTTCCCAAGGAACACCACCGATTGGTTCTAAGGGCGTGCATGAGGCATACCGAACTCAGAAGAAAAAGATGATGGAATGAGGAGAGAACCCCCTCCACAGCTGACTTCTACAGTTTTTAACTATATATGCCTGGGTTGACACATGTCGCCCATGAAGCTGCATGCGCTCCATCAACATGCGTTCCTCTCCAGGAACTTAGGACAAAACATATATTTCACATGGATTTTGGAATAATATTAAAATATTATTCCCAAGGACTTAATCTCCTAGGCTTATCCCGTAGGCTCAAGACTTAGCCTCTCTTTCTAGCCTTCCAGCCCCCAATCCCTTAGCTACTCTGTGGAATCTTAGTCCCCCATCACTCATTCATCGTGGTCGGCCTGCATGCAGTGGTGTTCATATTTTTATGTAATGTTCAACATAATTACATATACAAAAGTAGGCTCCTGACCTTAACACTTAGGCTCTCCGGCCTAATAAACTCATAAGCCTTACCAACTTATATTAACTTGTCTCACCAGCCTAAAAAAATTGATTTACAACTCATAAACTTGATTACAATAGGGCTCTTCCTTGGGGATATTACAATCCGCTCCCCTTATTTTTTTACTATCCTAAGTGAAACTTTCACACAGTATCAGCAAGATTTCCAAAATCTTTAAAAAGATGCAGGTATTCTGCCCACTTAACATCCTCATGCTCTCGTGTCGTGTCCTCAGGACCATACCAGGTCCACTGGACCTTTACAAGCCCTGTATCTCGATTCCATATATGTTTTCTTTTCCTGTGCAATATGCGCACAGGATGCACTTGCAAGACACCTTCTTGCTCCACCTGAATCACATTCCAATCGATAACATGATTAACATCAGGTATACATTTCTTAAGAAATGAAACATCAAACACATTATGTACAGTCATGGATGCAGTTAATGCAAGAATATATGCAATTGGCCCAATCCTTTCTAGGATTTCAAATGGCCCACAAAATCTGGCTTCCAACTTGGCCTAGTTCCCCAGCTTCAGGGAACTTCTGTTAGCTTTTACTTTCATGAAAACATGGTCACCCACTTTAAACTCCCCGTGGGTTCTATTTTTATCAGCATAACTGTTCTATCTGTCTTGGGCAGCTTTCAAATTCTGCTTAATTTTTGACATCTTCTCTTCCATTTCCTTGAGCAACTCTAGCCCAACTACTGCTTGTCAGTTGGATTATCCCAACTTACTAGAGTATTGCACTTTCTGCCATAAAGCGCTTCAAATGGTCTCATCTTCAATGATGCTTGATACCCATTGTTGTAGGTGAATTCTACCAAGTGCAGCTAGTCTTCCCATTTCGATGGTTTGTCCATCACATGCATTCTCAGTATGTCTTCTATCACTCAATTCACCTTCTTTGTCTTCCCATCCAACACAGGATGGTAGACTATACTGAAATTCAGATTCGTTCCAAACCCTTTAAACAATCCCTTCCATAAATTCAAGGTAAATTTTGGGTCTCTGTCGGACACAATTGTCTTGGGAATTTCATTCAATCGTTCCACTTCCTTCATAAAAATATTAGCAACATCTTCTGCCTTATGAGTGGTCTCTAATGGAATGAAATGGGCAGTTTTTGTAAGCTAGTCCACCACCACCATAATGGAATCATGTTGCTTGTTTGTTCTGGGCAATCCGGTGATGAAATCCATCATTACTACTTCCCACTTCCACTCGGGAATGGGTAAAGGTTGTAGCAACCATGTTGGGTGTCTGTGTTCAGCTTTAACCTTTTGGCATTCCATACATCTGGCGATGTATTCTGCAATCTCTTTCTTCATACCTTGGCAAGAAATAATGGCTATTGACTACTGCCATAGTTTTCTGATATCCAAGGTGCCCTGCATAAGGGAGATTATGAATTTCATGCAAAATCATATGTTTCAAGTCCTAGACATTAGGTACATAAATTCTTTTTTTGTACAGAAGTGTTCCATCGGTTTCTAGTTTATAATTTTTCACTTTCTTTGGCCTTTGACCTTGTTGTAGCTTTGCTACCAGCTCCCTGTACTGCCAATATTCATATGCAACTTCCAAAATTCTTCCCTTTATATCAGTTTGGTACATGCTAATGGTTGTATCATGTATGTTGTGCACCTTTCTGTTGAGTGCATCAGCCACCTTGTTTTCCTTCCCTTTAATATGGTTGATATCAAAGTCGTATTTGCACAGAAACTCCAGCCACCTACTCTGCCTAGCATTTAGGGTGGGTTGGTCAAACAAGTATTTCAGACCGTTGTGGTCTGTTCTCAATTCATATCTCCTCCCCATGAGGTAATGTCTCAATTTCCTCAGAGCGTGAATGATTGTTGCCAACTCCAAATCGTGAGTGGCATAATTCTTTTTGTGATCTTTCAACTTCCTGGACTCATAACATATTATGAATCCATTTTGACTGAGGACTCCTCTCAGTTCTTCTTTGCATGTATTAGTGCATACAACAAAAACTTCATTTGGGTCTGTGATCCTTAGGATTGGATCACTAATTAACAGTTGCTTCAATTGTTGGAAGCTTCTCTCACAATCCTTTGTCCACAGAAACTTCTTCTCCTTCCTTTGCAGAGAAGTGATAGGGTATGATATCTTTGAGAACCCTGCGATAAACCTGATGTAATATCCCGCTATACCCATAAAGTATCTAACTTCCGCCACATTCCTTGGTGCTTTCCATTCTCTGATGGCCTCAACCTTCTCAGGATCCACGATGATCCCTTCTTCTGAAATAATATGCCCTAAGTAGTGGATTTGTTCCTGATAAAATGAGCATTTCCTCAACTTGGCATATAATTGGTTCTCTCATAGCACTTGGACCACCATCCTCAGGTGTTGTTCATGCTCTTCCTCTAACTTGGAATACACCAGAATGTCATCCAAGAATACTATGAAAAACTTGTCTAGATAGTCCCTGAATACACCATAAATCAAGCACATAAAAATAGCAGGTGCATTCGATAGTCCAAACAACACCACTGTGAACTTGTAATGAACATACCTTGCTCTAAAGGAGGTCTTGTTGATGTCTTCATCCTTTATTTTTACCTGGTGATATCCTAATCCAAGATCTATCTTCGAAAATATCTTCGCATCATTCAATTGATCAAAGAGGTCATCAATCCTCGGCAGATGGTACTTGTTTTTAACAGTTACTTTGTTTAACTTTCTGAAATAAATACATAGCCTCAACGTCCCATCCTTCGTCTTCATGAACAAGATCGGGGCACCCTAAGGTGACACGCGTGGGAAAATGTACCCCTTGCTTAGAATATCTTCAAGCTACAACTAAAGTTCTGTCAGCTCTGGTGTGCTCATTCTATAAGGATCTTTCGACACTGGAGTTGCTCCAGGCATCAAATTTACAACGAAATTGATATCTCTCTTCGGAGGTAGTCCAAGTACCTCTTGAGATACATATTCAAACTCTTTTAGTAATGCATGGTCTGCGGTCTTTGATACCTCATCCTTAGATGCTTCCTCCATATGGGATGCAAACAACTGACATCCTTTCCTGTAGCATTTCTTCAGCTTTAATGTTGATATGCCTGGAATTAAGTAGAAATGTGCCTCGACTTTTGTCATTTCTAGATAGATTTGGTATGTCACTTCTCTTGCGCTGTGAAATTTGTGTTACATATTTTGGTTTTTAGATGCTTTTTTGTCTTGATGATCATTGATGATGTCTTATCTTAGTCAATATTTTCTTATCTGAGTAAATGTTAGTAATTTGCGTCAAGCTTCTTGAAGTGCAAAACTATGCTATGTTATTTTTTGTTTTTCTGCCACATGAATTTTGTTCATTATGTTCGTCGTCAAGTTGTGTTTCTTGATTGTATTATTGACATTACTTTCCTAATGCTTTAAAAAAAAATTTGTACTTGTTATGCGTCACTTGTTGTCGTAACGACCGGGTCGTTACATTGAATTTATTTACTATAAAACCTATGTATTTCCCTAATTAAGATAGATGAATGATAACAAGGATCTTACAAGCTTAAATGAGTCTGAAGGATTACTCAGATCAAACAAGTGGAGTTCATGTTGTTTACAGTTATGTAAGACTTCTAATCATTGTCATTGTTAATAGTGATAGTAATGTAATAGCTATGAAACTATCATAAACATTTACGTAATAAGTGTGTAGGAGTGTTACAAGGTCATAAGAGTTCCATAGTATACATAACTCTAATATGAATAGTGAATTATATATAATGATGTAACATAACTAGTAACTTGTATAGATAAACTAATTAGTGATGTGCTTATAGAATTAATGGTAATCATACTACCATTTTATGTCATACCTGTACATCACGTATCGATATAAGATAAAACTCACTAGTTGTAGTAATAAAGCTCATCTATTCAATCTAAGCTAATTGGTACTTGAAACTGAAACAAAAGGGTATGGTTATGTCACTAATTATGTAATTATTGTTACTTGTTGTAATCACAGTAATCACATTAAGTGTCACAAAACATCATAATGTAACAACCCTAGTAGAATATATACTTAGGGATTATTAAGTAAAAGATTTATTAAGTAATTAATTTTTCCTAACATGTTAATAACTAAACAACAATTGGTCTAATGATATTAATTAAGTATTTATTAATTAATTAAGGGTTATAATTTTGATTAATTAATTAACTACCTATTATATTCAATAACTTGGGTATTAAATTTAAAAGGGATAATAAGTTATATTGTTTAAATTAAAAAAAAAAAAGTTACGTACACGGAAATGGATAAGATATTAATTAAAAGGGGTAAGATATTAATTACGAGGGGATAAGGTAATAAATGGGTGGATAAGGAAGTAAATGCAAGAGGCGGTGAAGGGAGGATATGGAGGGGAAGGAGGTTTATGAAGGGGGGCATTCTACAGGGATTATTATTTTTTTCTTGGAGGTTTCTCTTGGATTGCAGGGAGGGGAGTTGAGTTCAGTACTTGGATTGGATCCGTACAGGTACTGGTTTGCTGGAGGTTTTGGGCACGGGGGCCAGGATATCCATATGATATCTTGGAGCTAGGTAGTTGTCCTAGTTGGCACGGAGGATAGTAGGTTTGGGCAGTGTTGGTCAATGCATCAGGCAGTAGGTAGCAGGAAGGCAACAACAAGGCAGCAAGGCGAATTAGCATCAGAACCAGGTAAATTGTTTGTGAATTGGCTAAGTTAATTTTATGTTGTAGTTAAATGTTAAATGTTAAATTATGCTAAAATTTATATGCTTATTTGAAGTTAATGAATTATTTACGCACTCAGAAATTTGAAATTCTATGTTAGAAATGTTATGCGTAATTGTAAGTATTTTTTTTTACTAGGCTTGTTGATATTTTTCTTACTGGGCACTACAATTGGTATCAGAGTGTCTTAGTTTGAAATCTGGGCCTATGGGCCAAGTTCCCAGCTCCAACTCCAACTACGCCTAACCTGCAAACCAAACACAATTTTTTTTTAACACAAATATAAAAATAAATGCAATACGAATTGAAAATGTAAAAACAAATTTACCTAAGTAAAACAAGCAACTAGGGTTGTTACACTGTAGCACTCTAATGCATCAAAACTACAAACCAAAAAAATAATGTAAATCTCAATCACAAAATAATATGCCCAACCATAGAAAGGCTATTTAATATTCACACTATAAGACTTCACTTTTCAGATTTTTGCATATATTTTGGTTCAGGAGACAAAGACAACACATAACGGCTAGAAATATAACGATTAAAATAAACAGTAACCCTTAACAGATAATATAGAAATCAATATAAAGAGTAACCCTCCTTCCTTACAACGAACAAGGAATAGAATAAACCGTCTGTCTAATCTCAATACAAGTCTAAACCAAGTTGGAAAACTTCTAGCAGTAAAATAGAAACCCCACGATCAATTCTTCTCCAGCAATAAATCAAGAACCGTAAATCCCCATGCCGCCTTCCCACAAATATTAAGTTGCATAGAAAGTGAAGTAAATATTTCCCTATCTAGAATACTTTTCTGTACAGCAAAACAAAATACAAAAATATCAACAGTCAAAAAAGAGTATTGCAGATACCAAAAAATATAGTCCAAAACTAAGTTTTTATCAAAAGTATTCACTCTGAAGACAATTTTAATCTCAAATTTTACAAGCTTTAATTTTGATAATAATTCTATTTAAAAAAAAACAAACTTAAATTAAAACTACAACACAAAAACCAAGATTCAAAATGTTACTGTAGTTAACAATAGTTCCCTTTCAATACCATTTGGACAACTGAAAAGAAAAACATGCCCATGAAAACTGGCACGGAACTGATGGATCTGAAGCAAACCCCAAAACATCTGAAAAACTAAACGACAATATACCATTCGAATCAATACTATACATAAACAAAAAAAACAAAAATAGGAGTAAAAAAAAAAAAAGGTGTATTGCAGACACACTACAAAATATGGCCCAAAACTAAGCTTTTATTGAAACTAATTTTGACCTCAATTTTTTTTAGAATACTTTAAATTTGAAAAAAAAAAACTGAAAAAAACACACTAACTCGTTTTCCAGTTACGCACTCACTTCAGATAGTACTTTAGACTCTCTGGATGCAGTGAAATCCTCCTACAGACTGATAAATAGATAGCACGGACACCAACGTAGTTCGCAGTTCGCTAGCATCAGAGTAAGCACGAGCATGGGTAGCATTCCTTCTCCCTGTTCCGATTGTATGCACTACGCGGCCTGCAAAACAAAAAAAAAAGGAACCCAAAACGCGTGCATGATTGCATGATTTATCAGCAGCACTAAATGAGCCTGAATCTTCGGGTCAAATGATAACATTGAAAAAAAAAAGTCTTTAAATTCTAGGCTGCATTTATTAGTTCTGGAGCCTGATTATCTTCCTGATTTATAGGTCTTTTACTTTCATCCGTGTTTATACCCCATGAAGTATTTACACCCCAGAAGTATGTACACTCTTCCACGTGGGGGAGTGCAGAGGGGGGTACCCCCTCTGTGGGGTCCGGGGGGCCTATCCCCCTGGCTAGGGGGTCTGGGGACAAGCGGGCCCCCAGCGGGGGTTTGGGGGGTCTGGGGGAAAGCGTGCCCCCAGTGGGGGTTAA
>JZKD02S0101249.1:536663-560029 GCA_000966675.3 Picea glauca
TAACACTAATAATAATATTAATTTCCGGGAATAAATTGAAGTGTTGATTAAGGCGATTGAAGCTTAGGATTAAGTTTAGTCTAGATTATTAGTTTTTAATAAACTAGCACAGCCGGAAAGTGGTTGGCGGCTGGTTAACACCGAAAGGTACATAGCATTGGTGAACGCCGAAACGTGGCTGGCAGTTGTGGACAATTATTTACATGCCATGGTTTAATCCTATTTAATCATTTAAACATGGTAATTATATCCTTACAACATTTTTTTTTAATGTGATTAGGTAAATGTTAAAAAGTAAACATGTTAACGGATGCCTTGGTAAATGCAAGAAAGTTATAAACAATAAATCTGACCCATTGATTTTGGAGGACAACTAAGAATATGTCAGCATCTTCAATGCATAGCCATGAGATAATGGTTTAAGGTTAAATAATATTAAAAGATCATTAATTGTGCCCATTGTCAATAGGTGTACGCCTTTCAGCGTAAATTAATAAACATAAGGTTGGAAGTCACTTTAATCAAGTTGTAAGTGAAAAGTTAAAAGGGCTTAGACTAGGACAAGTGGGAAGGAGGCGGCATATGCACTAGGAGAGTAAGCAGAGGAAGTGGCGAGTATGGCGCAAGGCTAGCGTAGCTACAGGGCAAGGGAACCAATAATTTTTTTTCATAGGGGTGAAGAAATCGAGCTTAGACGCTTAATCCTAACCCTAACCTAGCCAATCCCCTAATGGAGTAATGTCTGTTTATAGAAAAGTAAAGAAAACTTATGCCTAACCCTGTTTCTAAGTTTAAGCAGCACTAATTTGAAACGTCATGGAACTCACGCTGACAACTTTGGGGTGATACAGGTTAAAGCATACAGGATGATCAAGACTCGAAGGAGTCGAGGCAGGGGAGCATCGTTGCAAGCACCGCCAGCGCCACCACCACCATCGCCCGAACTAGCCCTCATAGTGCGCTCGTTGGAAGCCATTAACGAGACTTTAAAGGGGCGACAACCAGCAGGGACTGAAGTGGAACCCCCATTGTCTGGAATGGGTAATCCAGAAGCGTCAAGGGATTCAGGGGGAGGACCTCCATATGAAGACATGACGCGAGAATTGCAGAAGATCAAACTTCCAGAGTTTGTTGGGGTTCACGCCATTGAACGTGTGGAAGCATGGTTGGAAGGCATGACAAGGTGTTTTTCCTTAAGGTACTATGCATCCAACTCAAAGGCAAAGATCGCCATTTTTCAGTTAGGAGACAGTGCCTTGAATTGGTGGGGAAACCTGGAAAGAAAACTGCACCTTACCCCAGACATAGTATCTTGGGAACTTTTCGAGGAGAGGTTTTGAAGGAAATATCTACCAGCATACTACGAGGAACAATAGGTAGGGGCATTTCATGCCTTAGTACAGGGAAACAGAACTGTAGAAGAATATGAGATCAGATTTATGGAACTAGTCAAATATGTTTTGTATATGGACAATGACCAACGACAGGCAGAGCGATTCGTCTATGGATTGAACCCTAATATAAGAGCTATGGTGCGGATGTGGAAACCGTCTTCTGTAGCAGAAGCGGTGGAAAATGCATGTTATGCGGAGGAACACATGAACTTAACTGGGGGTACATGACCGACATTTCCGCATCGTCCTGGATTCGTTGGGAAGGTCCCGAGGACATTTCCTAGGGGAGGGGGCTCAAGGCCACCGCTATATGGTAACAGAGTCGCACCAAGGACAGTAGCTGCAGGGATTTCAATGACAGTGAGTGCAACATCTCGTTCATCACCAATGATGCAGACAGGTCTATGACCATCTCAGGGAACAACTAGTAGGGGTAGGGGTTCCAGGGGAAGGAACTCATTTCAGAGACAGTCACATAACAGTGAACAGGTTCAATCTCGTGTTACCTATTGGGGGTGTGGAGGACCCCATTACCAGCGTGATTTCCCAGAGTTACAATCAGGGTTCGTGCATAGAGAAGGAAAGACACTGATGGGGAGAGCAAGTAGCAGCCACCAGATTTACGCAACGGTTAATAATTTCCAGGCCGAACATCAATCCACAGTGGTGGAGTCATCAGGTACGCTAAATCATATCAATGTTAAGATTTTGTTTGATTCTGGTGTGACAGATAGTTTCATTTCACCATCTGCATTAGAAAAGAGTGGGTTGGCAGCCTACAAGCACGATGACTTTAAAAAAGTCGAGATGGCTTCGGGGGAAAAACAAGCAGTAGGACCTAGTGTCGATAATTGTATAGTATGCTTGGGAGTGTGTACTACCAGGTTGAAGGTATACGTCACTTCTCTCGGGGCATATGACCTAATCATTGGAATGGATTGGTTAGTAGCTCATCGAGCTTTGGTAGATTGTTTTGCAAAGAGGGTGCTTTGTGTCGACGATGAAGGAAGACCAGTAGAGATCCAGGGTGTACAGATAAATGTGTCGTTACACTTTATATCAACTATGAAGGTTAAGAAATGCTTGATGAAAGGGTGTCGACTTTATGTAGTGGAATCAATGAATGAAAGGAAGGGACCCTCATTGGATCAATACCCGGTATTGTCAGAATTTTAGGATGTTTTTCTGAACGAGTTACCAGGGTTACCTCCTGAGAGGGAGCTTGATTTTACTATTGATCTAAAACCTAGTGCAGAACCAATCCCCAAGAATCCGTATCGGATGACAGCGCCGGAACTTTGTTAATTGCAAATGCAGTTGAAAGAGTTACTTGACTTAGGGATAATAAGGCCCAGTGTCTCACCCTGGGGAGCGCTGGTAATTTTCGTAAAGAAGGACGGATCCTTACGACTGTGTATAGACTACAGGGACTTGAACCGGGCTACAGTGAAAAATAGGTACGTAATGCCACGAATAGATGACCTCTTCGATCATATGAAAGGAGCAGCGGTATTCTCCAAGATTGATTTGCGATTAGGGTATCATCAGTTAAGGATTAAGGAAGGTGATATCAAAAAAATGCCTTTCGAACTCAGTTTGGACATTACGAGTTTGTTGTAGTACCTTTTGGATTGACCAATGAGCCAACAGTATTCATGAGCCTCATGAATGGCGTATTCCAGAAGTACTTCGACCATTTTGTACAAGTCTTTCTAGACGACATCGCCATCTATTCCAAGAATGAAAGAGAACATGAGGAACACTTGTGAATAGTGTTGTCCTGCCTTAGAGAGAACAAATTGTATGGGAAGCTGTCAAAGTGTTCCTTCTTCCAGGAAGAGATCCACTATTTAGGTCATATCATTTTCGGTGAGGGAATCTCTGTGGACCCAGAAAAGGTAAAGGCCATTATGGAGTGGCTAGTGCCAAAAAATGCCCATGAGGTGAGAAGCTTCATGGGGCTAGCAGGTTATTACCAGAGATTTGTAGAAGGATTCTAAAAAATAGCGAAACCCATCACCACCTTGCAGCGTAAGCGGGTCAGGTATGAATGGACAGTAGAGTGTGATAGTGCATTCATTGAGCTTAAGAGGTTACGAACCAGTGCGCCAATTCTACAAGTGTCGGATATGAAAAAGGACTTCATGGTCTGCACGGATGCCTCGAAGCAATGGTTGGGGGCCGTGCTAATGCAAGATGGAGGAGTGATAGTTTATGTGTCAAGGAATTTGAAGAAGCACGAAGATTTATACGCGACTCATGATTTAGAGTTGGCAGCTGTAATGCTAGCTCTAAAAGTTTGGAGGCACTATCTTGTGGGGCAAAACTTTGAGCTCAAAACGGACCATCAAAGTTTAAAACATCTCTTCACTCAAAGAGATATGAATGCCAGGCAAAGGTGATGGAGTGAGTTTATGAGTGAGTACAATTTTGGTATATCGTACATCAAGGGAAAGGAAAATGTGGTCGCGAATGCCTTGAGTAGGAGACCACGTATCTTCTCCTTGGTAACCTTAAAGGTCAATTTGAGGGAACATGTGTTGGCACAACTCTAATGAGACAGATGGTATTTAAAGGTTACTTCAAACCTCCAGAGCGAGAGGCAGTTAGACCCAAAGTATGAAGGATATAGTCTGGAAACAGACGGACTGTTAAGATATCGAGGAAGGATGTACATCCCTGAGAATGAGAATATTTGAAGCATCATACTGAAGGAAGCCCATAGAGCACTTGATTGTGCGCATCTAGGTGTGAAGAAGATGTATGCAGATATGAGGAAGCTCTTCTTCTGGGTAGGCATGAAACGCGATGTAGTCCATTTCATCGCCAAATGCCTAGAGTGTCAACAAGTGAAAGTTGACCACCATCACCCGACAGGCCTCCTACAACCACATGATGTTCCTATGTCCAAATGGAAAGTCATCTCTATGGATTTTGTTGTGCTGTTGCTGCTCACATCCCATAGACACAATGCCATTCTTATATTGTATGAATATTGTATGTGAAATTTATATTGGTTTGGATTCATTTCTATGATATGTGGACCAGTGCATGATTTTAGGTGATTACACTGCCCAAAACTAAATAAACGATGAAAAACCCTCTAGCAACATGGTGCCACTGTATATTCCATTGTAGGGTGTGGACCCTAGTCATGTTAGGAGGGGTGGAGGCATTTCCCACCATGTATCCTCCATTGTAGGGTGTGGACCCTAGTTATGATTAGGAGGGGTGGAGGCATTTCCCACCGTGTATCCTTCGAAACCTGAAGTCATGGGAGGACGGTGTTAGTTCACGCTCCCCAAGACATGTGATGATGACTGTTAGATGCCTGCTAGGGAATCTTGGTCAAGATAGCGACACTTCCTCTTACGGGTTCTATTTGGAGTTAGGTCAATATAGTTGACACTCGAAGATAGTCTTGCAGAGGAAGGATAGGAATGGAGATGGAAGTAGGTTAGGGAGGAAGGATGAGTAGTAATATTTGAGACGGTATGGAGATCTCTCTTGTGGTGGAATTAAATGTTTTCCCTTCAAAAAAAAAAAAGAGAAATGTGTATATATGAATATTCATTATTACGTAACTAAAGCACAGTTGTTTAAAATAAAATTGTTGAACCGGATAATAGTAATTAAAGGATTTCTCAAACAATTGATTGGTTTTTGTCTTTTATAAAAGACTAGTCATGTTGACTGGATTGGATGCATACATAAATTACTAAAGGATGATAGTTTGGATTATTAGTACATGCACGAGACTTGTATGTACTAGCTACACATGCATTTCTTGTACATATACACTAGTATGTATGAGTTTTCTTGACTTACTTACTGATAATGTCGGTTACCTGTTATGAATGCCTGAACCAGGTTTCTTTTCCTTTGTACCATAAGACACCTTAACTTTGGGACGAAGTTTCCTAAAGGGTGGGTGTATGTAACAACCCTAGTAGAATATATACTTAGGGATTATTAAGTAAAAAATTTATTAAGTAATTAATTTTTCCTAACATGTTAATAACTAAACAACAATTGGTCTAATGATATTAATTAAGTATTTATTAATTAATTAAGGGTTATAATTTTGATTAATTAATTAATTAATTAACTACCTATTATATTCAATAACTTGGGTATTAAATTTAAAAGGGATAATAAGTTATATTGTTTAAATTAAATGGGTGGATAAGGAAGTAAATGAAAGAGGCTGTGAAGGGAGGATATGGAGGGGAAGGAGGTTTACGAAGGGGGGCATTCTACGAGGATTATTATTTTTTTCTTGGAGGTTTCTCTTGGATTGTAGGGAGGGGAGTTGAGTTCGGTAGTTGGATTGGATCAGTACAGGCACCGGTTTGCTGGAGGTTTTGGGCACGGGGGCTAGGATATCCATATGATATCCTGGAGCTAGGTAGTTGTCCTAGTTGGCAGGGAGGATAGTAGGTTTCGACAGTGTTGGTCAGTGCATCAGGTAGCAGGCAGCAAGAAGGCAACAACAAGGCAGGAAGGCGAATTAGCATCAGAACTAGGTAAATTGTTTGTGAATTAGATAAGTTAATTTTATGTTGTAGTTAAATGTTAAATGTTAAATTTTGCTGAAATTTATATGCTTATTTGAAGTTAATGAATTATTTACGCACTCAGAAATTCAAAATTCTATGTTAGAAATGTTATGCGTAATTGTAAGGATTGTTTTTTTACTAGTCTTGTTGATATTTTTCTTACTGGACACTACACATAAGCACACCATATCTAATCACACATATGTTATTCTAAGATGTTACTACAAGTCTATTAATCTCAATATGATAGGACTAAGGATCTTCATTGATTAGGAAATAAGTTGGACCAATCAATAGTGCTAAGTAAGTTCATATTCCATGTTACTACTAGCATGGTGTAGTATTAACTACAAGTAAACACAATTGAATCATTATGGTAAACTAGATACTATTTAGTGAATACCAACAAGTTCAATATGTTCGTAACTATTACTATTGTTTCCATTGAATAGGCTGAATTGAGTGTTAGTATTGAGATAAGAGTGAATAAGGATTGGTTCAATGGGATTCTACAAACCTAATACCTATGTGTTTAATTTTCATATTGATTAGTATTTATGATTATGGGAATAAAGTACATGGAAACAAGCTTATAAGGAGTTATGTTAAGTTCATGCACATAGTGTGATTAGGCTATTTAAAAAAAATACTACAAACCTGTAAAATTTAATAGGGTTCACAATAGCTTAGATTAGTATGTGTAACATCCTGCTCTTGCGCACACTGAGCGAACTTATTCTTTTAGGACACTTGTGTGCAAGTGATCCGGGTCATTATACTATTGATTGTTTTGATTATGATTATGAGATATTGTGGATTTGATGATATGCTATTTTGTGGTATTTACATCGGCAGGTGTTATTCACTAGGTTCTCCTGAGTGTGCAATACTATGGACGTTCAAGATGCCAAGGCATCGATGAAACTCCTTGGACTCTGAATCGATTCAGGGAGTGGACTGTTAGGGTTTGAATGTTGTTTATGTGACATATATACATATGATTAGATGTTATGATGATTGATCATTATTACTGACATAATTCATTGATGGATACAGGCTGACGATAGCTTGTCGACCAAACTCACATTTGGAGTAGAGGGGTCATGTACAACAAACAAAGACATTGAGGGAGAGGTGTGGTAGCAACCCTTCCACAACCAACTAGCACTCTCATCGTGGCTCAAACTGTAGGTTAACGATTACCTAGTTCGAGAAGAGCCATGATGTCGTGAGGGTAGACTGTGCCAGTCGCTCGCGATGATTCTAAGGGGCACTCAATAAGGCAAGGACCTTATTCCTTGGAGACCATTAGTCTCCCATGAGATCACTTGGTAGAGCATTGAATCCGAGGGTTTTACGTCTACCAAATTCATTCAAGAGGTGAGTGGCACCATTGGAGCACGTAGTGTGTATTGAAGGGCACGTCGTGCAAAGAAAATGGAAAGAGTTGAGTGAAACCCTTGGAGCATGTAGTGCATCCTGAAGGGCACGTCGTGATTTTAACTGCTAAGTTAATAAACCTAGTGCCTAGAAAATTATGCCTCCTTAGGACCTGGTCAGGCTTAAAATGAATGATGTGGTGAGTAAAGTTTAATAACTAAAAGTTCCCTTAAAAATTTTCGCCCATTCTAGTGAAATTAAAATCTAGGTCTAAGTAGAACGTGTGGATAAAGAAAAAAGAAAAAAAACTATTTAGACATATTACAAGAAGGGGGGGGCGGGAGGGGTAAAGAAAAGTCAAGCATTAATAATTTGAGTGGAACTTTTAATAAAGGTTTAATTAATAAAAGGGCTATTTGGGTGTTTTTGTCTAAACCTGCTAAATATGAAATTAGTCATAAAAATGGAAAACTTTAAGAAAAAGGGAAACTTAAATAGAAGGGGGAAATCTAAGGAAAAGGGGAAACTTAAAAGAAAAAGGGGAATATCTAACTTGGTAAGGAATCTAGCCTATGGAAATTTCTATTTATGAACTCAACTAGGAATTAAGTAAGGCGTAAGTCATTTAAAAATTGTAAGGGAATAATGGGACATCGGGGAGTTGCGAACGTTGGAACTATGGATGTTGGTGCTTGCATTGGAGAATGATTGGTGCAGGTTAGAGTTAGTTTTGTTAGAGTTAGAATTTGAATAATTGAATTTAAATTTGTTTAAATTAGTTTAATTTGACTAGGTCGAATTCTTCCATGTCCATGTATAGGGATAGGCATGATTGTGAGATCACATATTACAATATCACATATTAATCTTATTACACATATTACACATATGTCCATTTAATGTTAGTTTTGTTTAAATTAATTTAAATTTGTTTAAATTAGTTTAGATCGAATTATGTCCATGTAGAGTTTAGCTTAGTTTAGATTGAATTTGAGTTAGAATATTTTGTCCCTGTCCATCTACAGTTACAGACCCGAATTCGAGCATGTCCCTCGACATGGATAGGGAAAAATATACATTTTTCTCTAATATTATTCCCACCGCCAAATTAATATAGAGTCACAATGTGACGTTAAATATATAACAAATGGAAAGAAAACCAATAATAGATTTTTGATGAATGGAATTGGCATTTGCAAAGTGTCAATCTCCATTTATACATAAAATTAAATGGACAATGTTTGTTCAATTTGTTTGATTATTTGTGTCACATTTCCTTGAATATTTAATGGATGTGCATGAAAGAATTTCAATTATGGTAGATTGTAATAATAAAAGTGATAACTTTTTATGAATATTTAATGGATCTGCATGTTGTAACGTCCCCCTTCATTATGACAACATGCAATGCATAACAAGTGCAATTTTTTTTTCTAAGCACGAAAGTAACAACGACAAAAAATTAATCAACACAACTTAACAACGAACACAACGCACACAATTCAAGCAACTGACAACATAACAGCCTAGCATACTAGCACATCATGCAGTTGGATGCATTATATGGAAATCAATCAGACAAAAATAAAAATCAAGCAACGCTCAAGCCGAGGTTCCCATCGATTTTGACCATTTAAAGTCTCAAGGTTGGCTACTATTTCGAGGAGCAAGGAGGTGTATACATCCTGCCCAACACAAGCAATACAATCCTACTAAGATAAGGACAATCATCAGACCAACCCAACACAACCAACATCAACGACACAATGACATGAACCTTCAATGCGAGCGAGAAAAAAAATTGCATTCAAGCGTTACAATACAATTTACAAGACATCAATTTCAATAATCCACATCATCATCATCGGGAAGCACATGACCCAAAGCCGGGTTACCATACACACTCTTCGATCAATGCGCGCATCGATCCCATTAAGGGAATCGCGCCACCTCATTGTGACAAGGGCAATAGTAACTAAGGCACAGACTTAAACAGTCATAAACCTTTAAATCATGACAGAGAAACCAAACGCGAGAAGTCCAAACTTAACCTTCATACCTTACACAAAATCTATAAACGTGGGCACTCCAATCATTCGAGATAAAAAGGCGTAAGGTAACTATATTCAATACGGTTTTAGAGTTGCGAATCAATCTATATGTATATCATTAACATTTTACCATTATATGACTATTCTAGCACAAAGGATCATACCGTGACTAAATTAAAAACTCGGAACGATATTCCCTACTTTCCTTAAAAGAGAACAATGCTTCCTTACGTTCATTTCCTTAAGAACAACCCCTTAAAACAACTTAAAGCACTAAAGCATCATAATTAATAATGGAAGTTTTACAAATTTTCATATGAGGATTTCATTAACAACACAATGAGTTCATGTTCCTTAATTAGATCCCTGTCGTAAAAACAATTTAAGTATTAAAAGCGTTAATGCAATAATCACAATTGTAAAATTAAAACTGTTGCAATATAATTGAACTATTGTGAGACGAAAATCACAACAATATAATTAAAACAATTAAAACTATGCATAGCAATCGTAATCATAACAATGATATCGTTGCATAAGATTCATATTTATCGCAATAGTAATCAGTTAATGTAAGGATAACCATCAATACATAAATATCAACAACTGAAATCTTATCTTTCCTAATTATTGCAACCTTAACCATATTAATTTAAATATAGCAATAAATACATCAATATTTCCATCAAAAGTCATTTCATTCCTAAGTATCGCAACGGTGATCATAATAAATTAAGGATAGCAATCATTACATCAATAATTCCATCAAAAGTCATTTCATTAGTAATCACAACGGTGATCATACTAATTAAGGATAACATCATTACAGAAGGATTACCATCTAAAATCATGTTATCCCTAATTGTTCACTTTAATCATTGTTATACCTCGTGAACGTTTTAAATGATTTCTCTTTTCCCAGGGAGCAATTTTAGTGGTTACGTAAAGGAAGGCATCATAAATCATTATGCGATGCCATTGTTAATAAATCCTAGGGAAATGTACAAAAACTAAATCGATATAACAATTGTTGTAAATAAAATTAACTACTGTAAATATAAAACTTCTTCAAATATAATCAACTCTCTGTCGATTAACGCCATTCTCCATAAACCCCACACAAGGAAATTATGTTGAGAGAAGGAAACAAAGAGGACCGTCGGTTCTGGTAGATCATGATCACTACTGCAGAAAGGAAATTTTGTGGACCGTTCCACTGGACGTAGATCGAAGCTGCAGAAGGAGAATTGTGGGTCGTCCCACTAGACGCCTGTCAGCTAGGGTCGCCGCACAGTCTGGGGACTGCAACTACAGGAGAAAAATCTCGAGCAGGCCGTCGGGGCTCAGTAGACAAGGGTTTTTTAAAGTTCGATCACTCAATCGTTGAGCCTAAGGAGGAGGGAGACAACAATACGTGCATGCAACAACTTATTCAAGGATTGATCTCTCCCTACGATGCCATCAATGTTACTTGCACCGATAATTTATTTATTGAGGTTTGTGGAAAATAGAGAAGGCAACCAGGGTTTGGTAGACATAGCAACAATCTCTATATCCTTGAAATTTTAAAAAGGAGTAGATCAAGAAAGAAAAATTTACCTTGCTATAAGAAAAATAAACTTGATGAAAAAGTTTGAAATTGTATAATATTTTTTTTACTCACTCCATTATTAAACAAATAGAAAAACTCCATAAATTCGCATATCTACAACATTTAAGTACAATAAACTACATACAATATTATATCGCATAAATAAACATGATCAGAATTCCAATAATCCACATATAATTCATCCACATTGATTTAAGTTTCACCATAAATCAAATTTTCCAGCTCGTACACCAATGGAAAAAAATGTATACACACTTTCAAACATTCATGTAAAACATTTACCCCAATTACAACTCGATTTAACTAGTAATAAACTAGAGATATCAATATCTACGCCCCCGGAATTTGGTCAATCGACTGCAGAATGTGCATTCTATAAAACGAGCCCTAACACATATATTATCGACACCAGACTAAACTCATAACAAAATGAAAGAATGGCCCATGCATCAAAGGGGTTCATCCAATCATCGATATATAAATCGATGGCAAGGGTTAATGATTTCTCGTAGCGTCCAAGGCACCCAAGATATATCCATCCAACCATCTAGAGATTGATATATATTTCAAGGACTAAATTAACACAGTAGAAAATGCAGAGATGTGCTCATCCACGACACTTATATCTTAATAAATCGCCCATGAATGACCGCTTTATCGGAAAATTGGAGGCAAGCACAATACAACATGAACCACCCACTATCATTAGATTTGCAGGGAAAGAACAATGGTTTTTGAAGTACGCACCCAAGATGCAGGGAGTCAAGACTGGTTATTGACAAAAGAACCAGCTCAAGCAAAGATAATAAACGAAAGGCAGAGTTAAGAGGGTGCAAGGAACAAGGAAGGAAAAATGTAAAATTTATGGGGTTCTTAGGACATACTCGCAGGTGCTCGCACCAAAACTAGACAAGTTAGACCCCAAATAACGAAGCACATACCCAAGGATTACACCACAGAACCCAAACATTTTACCACATTCCAGCTAATGTAAATCCACATAAATTAAACTATTTACACTTGCAAAAGTTAAACATGTGTACCTTAAGCAAAGGAGAAGGTCCCGCTGCTATTGTCTCGTGCTCGCGCTCCATCCCGCTCATGCTTGTCAACCGCTGAGACTTCATCGGCACCTCCGAGCCAACGCTAGGGTACTTTTCTTCCCCCTGAGCCCCCCAAGACCCAAAGGGGCCATGCACACAATACCATATAATTATAGCTTCCCATCTTGCCTCACAAGGTCGAGCTACCACTCATTGTCCGAGCTGGGTATCCCCAACTCCCACAAGAAAATTTCAGTCAAGATAAAATTCCGGTAGCGTAAACTTACGCATACTAGACGTGATCCATACTCCTCCTCCGCCATCCTTTTTAGAGAGTTTTCTTAGTGATTAGTTTCCCAAACCCTCATTAGATTATTTTTATTAAATTTAAATAGGATAAACCTCCCCCATACACATGCCACATGATCCCTTAGTTGCACAAGAAAATCAATTTATTAATTAATTAAATTTTCCTATTTCCCTCACCCACCTAAAAGCATTCTTAAAAGCGTTTTTTGGTGTCCCTTTATTTCCTTACATTTCTTAAATGACTTATGCCTAACTTAAATCCTAGTTGAGTTCATAAATATAAAGTTCTAAAGGATAAATTCCTTACTAAGTTAGACATTCCCCTTTTTCTTTAAGTTTCTCCTTTTATTTAGGTTTCCCTTTTTCTCTAAGCTTCCCCCTCTTTAACTAGGTTCATAATTAGCAAGTTTAGACAAAACAACCATTTACCCATTTAATTAAACCTTCATTAAAAATTTTATTTTAATTATTAATGCTTGAATTTTCTTTACCCCCTTCTTATTACATGTCTATTTAGTTTTTCTTGGATCACGTGTTCTACTTAGACCTAGGTTTTAGTTTCAATAGATTAGGCGACAAGTTTTAAGGGAAAAATTATTTATTAAAATTTACTTATACCATCATCTATTTTAAGGCTGACCAGGTCCTAAGGAGGCATAGTTTTCTAGGTATTAGGTTTATTAACTTACCTGAGTTAGAACCACAACGTTCCCTTCAAGACTCACTACATGCCCCAAGGGTGCCACTCGCCTGCATTCCTGTTTTATTTGCGCGATGTGCCCTTCAAGACGCACTATGTGCTCCAACAGTTCCACTCGCCTCTTGACTACATTCGGTAGATGACAAACCCCTAGAGTTAACACTCCGTCAGGTGATCTTGTGGGAGACTAAGGGCCTCTAAGGAATAAGGACCCTACCTTATTGTGCGCCCCTTAGAATCATCATGAGCGACTGTCATAGTCTTCCCTCATGACATCGTGGGTCTTCTTGAACTAGGTAATCGTTAACGTACATTTCGAGCCATGAAGGGAGTTCTAGTAGGCTATGGCAGGGTTCCTGCCACACCTCTCCCTCAATGTCTCTGATTGTCATGCGAGACCCATTTACTCCACATGTGAGTCTGGTTGGCAAGATATCGTCAACGTGCATCCATCAACGAAACATGTCAGCTATAATAATCAAAATCATAATATCTAGTCGTACGTCACATCTGTAATATCAAAACATTCAAACCATAACAGTCCACTCCATGACTCAATCCAGAGTCTAAGGAGATCCATCGATGGCATCGGCATCCTCTAACGTCCAGAATCTTGCGCACTCAAGAGAACCCAGTCAATAGCACCTGTCGATGTAATTATAGAAAAAATAACATATCATATGATCCACAATATTCCATAATCATAATCAAAACAACTAATCGTATAAAGAACCAAATCACTTGCATGCAAGTGTCCTCAATGAATAAGTCTTCTCAGTGCGCGCAAGAGAAGGATGTTACATACACCCCCTATTGTTTTAAACTTATTCCTGAAGTTTCATGGTATGTAAGTGTAGAATTAATGTGTATCACAATATCATATTTATAGCTATCAAACAAAAATTGGAAACCGTTGGCACATATCATATGCATACTCCGAGGTCACCAAGTGCAAACTATAGTTTTCGGATTGGACCTTGACCTGAACTACTGTTCGATGTCATAGATGTTGAATTTTATGGTCCATGATGTGTATTAGCTCCACTGTGAGTGCACCCTCATCCGATACCTTCAAGGAACTCATGTCAATAACATGTGAAGTATCACTAACATAATGTCTCAAAACAGATACATGGAAAACATCGTTCATATGCCTCAAAGAATCAAGCAAGGCTAGTCGATAGGTCACATACCCCTTCTTTTTCACAATATCAAAGGGTCCCACAAACCTAGGAGAGATTTTAGCACCCTTTCCAAACTTGATCAAACTCTTATGAGGTTTCACCCACAAGAAGACTTGATCGACAACTTCATAACTATGGTCAACATGATGCGCATTGGCATAACTTTTCTTCTGATCCTGCGCTTCCTTTATCCTTTATCTTATTGTTTGCATTTAATCTTCCATTTATCAGATCACTTCTGGACCCACCAGGACCCTATCCTAAATTTGATCTATGACATCCCCCAAAAATAAAATAATTTTATTTTTGAAATAGGTTGGAAATTTATTTCCGTTTTTGGCAAATTCGAATCTGGAATTTTTTTGCCATTTATGGCAATTCCGAATTTCGAAATTAATTATTGTGACTATTGGGCAGAGATCTGATCTGACTCAACTAACTAGTTGACTATGACACTTGTATAAAAACAAAATATTTATATTAACTGCAGGAGGACAAATGGAACAACCATGTTAAAAATCAACTGACCATGACTCCATGAGTGGGGAACAAGTTGGAACTGCCTCTGGGCTGATTATTACAAGTGGAAAATCAGATATTTAGCCACTGGAAGCTCCTAAAAATCAGGGATTAAGAAAGCTGCGAAAATCCCCAAAGGAGGGAAAAAGACCTGGGCAAAATTGATAAATAGCATATGTGAGGAGGCAGGACGTTGCCAAGTATGCTGGGAAAGGATTGCTAGTCCTCTTGCTATTATGAGTACTACGGAGCAAGTGTGAGGCAAGTGGATAACTGCTGAAAAATTTGGAATATTGTTGAGCAGTATCCAAGTTCACCCTCATGGATTCAAGGTCAGGCTAGGGGGTGAATCGAGCAAGTAGTTTTGGCTGCCCTATTCTACGGTTGGGAGGAACGTGGTTGTTCCCTTTGTCTTCCCGCGGTATTGGATTAAGATATGTTGATCTACACCTCTCTATTTTTGAATGGCTATCTTTGATTGATGTCATATATCTGTTGAGTGATTATATCTAATTTACAATAATGTAAACTATTTGAATGATCATATATATTAGTTGTGAGGAATATATGTGAATGAAATCTGTAATTATATATATTCGTAATACGTCTGTTGGAATGTTCACATCTGACAATTGAAATATATATATTTGTTGCGGAAGATAAAATATTTTCGTGGATATAATCTGTCTGTTGTTGCGAAGTTCAAAATTAGACATCCCAACCTTGGAATTGTCCCTCCTGTAAGTAAAATGCTAGGTGGAAGCACCTATAATTTTATTATATACGTAAATAGGAAGAGGGGGAGATTAACGTCAATGGGGCAAATCCTTTCAGTTGTCAAAGACCCAGAAAGCCAAATATAGATCCCACGAAACACCGGTATTTAATCACCAAACTCTTATGGAAGTGAAATTTCATTTATGATGCACAGATCTAGTACTGTTGGCATCTAATACACTGATTAAAGGAGACTCTAAGTGATTATAATAGAAATTACTTTTTACAGAAAAAATGTTGTCCTATTGTACCCTTTTGTAGATTATATGCGTATAAACTCATAAGTTTAGATTTTCAGAATTATGTTGGGTAAGCAGATATTGAATCCTTCTACACCTATTGTTTCACAGAATGAAAGTAAGAATATCAGTACAAGGAAAAATCTTAGAATTATGAAAATAATGTGAATTTCGACATTCGGGACCTGCTGGTTACATTTATGTGAAGTTCCCTTGCTTTTCCAAACCCTGAAACCCCGAATCCCGAAATCCCAATGTGTTGGTCCCACATCCTTCCACTTTTCACATTTTTGGAAGTTGTTGTGTGTTGTTGTTTGGTATTTGAAACCCCGAAACCTCGAACCCCAAAATCTCAAAATGTTAGTTCCACGTTCCTTTTCGCAATTTTGGGAATTGTTTGTGTTTGATGTTTTGGGTTTTGAAGTCGCGGCATTCCGAACCCCGAAATGTCGAAGTGCTGGGCATTTTTTTTCGCATTTCAGAAGTTTGTTTATGTTGATGTTTGGGCACTGGAACTCACGAAGTCCTGAACCCCGAAATCTCGAAATGTGGGTCTCACCTTTCTTTTTTCGCATTTCAGAAGTTCGTATATGTTGAAGTTTGGGGCACTTGAACTCACAAAGTTCCGAACCCCGAAACCCCGAAGTACTATTCCATCCTTCCCTTTGTTTCGCATTTCATAGGTTTGTATTTGTTGATGTTTAGCTTCTGTACTCGCAAAATCCCGAACTCCGAAATCTTGAAGTGCGGGTCACTTTTCACGATTTCGGGAGTTGTTGTGTGTTGATGTTAGCTGTTGTATTCGTGAAATCCCAAACTCTGAAATCCCGAAATGCTGGTCACTTTTCGCGATTTCGGGAACTGTTGTGCGTTGATGTTGGTTGTTGTACTCGCGAAATCCTGAACTCCGAAATCCCGACATGCTGGTCACTTTTCGCAATTTCAGGAGTTGTTGTGTGTTGATTGGAGAATATTCCTCCCGATTAGAGGTATGGAAGTAACAGACCTGTTTACAAGTTGCTCGTATAGTTAAATCTATGCTGGTGTTATAGACATCATCAAATAAGAAAATATTGTTAATTTTTACAAGACTTTAAATAACATTGAAGGGAGGAGTATACACTTATTGTATCGTCGAGTAGGAAGTTTTAAGTTTCATAGTAAAGAAAATCAATGACAATAAGGTCTCTAACAAACTTTCAGACTCAAGCTTTATAACAAAAGACTTAATTTCTTGAATCTCAAAACTATGCAAGGATAATTGTACAAAAAAAAATAAAAATTGTGACAGTTTTTGGGGTACATTACACGATTCCAACTCAAAGGTGTCCGACACGGTCACCCATAAATGAACTCGAAAGACACCATCCTAATGGTGCTTTGATAACTGTTGTTATAAGAAAATTCTACCAGTGGCAAGAATTCTTCCCAACGCTTCTGTTGGTCCATCACATACATACACAATATATCCTCCAATATTTGGTTTGTTCATTTAGTCTTCCCGTCTCTCTCCAAGTGATACGTGGTACTAAAATTAAGTTGGGTTCCCAAGGCCTCTTGGAAACTATTCAAAAATCGTCCCATAAACATCGATCTTCTATCAAATATAATCCTCTTAGGCACACCATGAAACCTCACAATCTCACTGATGAAAACTCTAGCTACGTCAGGTTCCTGATACGTCGTACACACATTGATAGAATATGCACTCTTCATTAAAGTGTCGACTACTACAAAAATCGAGTCATGTCTCCTTGCTGTCAGTGGCAATCCAACAATGAAATCCATCAAAATGACCTCCCATTTCGATTCTAGAATAGCGTGTGTCTATAGTAACCCTGTTGGATGTCTATGTTCAACCTTCACCTGCTTAAATTATAGACATCTTGCCACGTAGTTGACTATGTTTTCCTTCATTCCCTTCCAGAAGAATAAGGGTTTAAGGTATTCCCTCATCTTCGTGACTCTAGGATGAACAATGTACACTTCTCTATGAGCATCGTTTAGGATCAAACTGCTCAACTCCTCATTCGGTGGTACGTAAATCCGATTATTAAATATCAATAATCTATCGTTTTCCACAGTAAATCCCTCAAATTTCAGTACCATCATTGTGTTTTTTCCGATAAAATCTTGGACCTCCTTGTACCAGTCATCATGATGCTATAAAGTTAGAATATTTTCATGTAGATTTGTCTGAAGATCCATCACCAAAAATATGCATGGTCTCTGACTCAACTCATCAACCACTATGTTCATTATTCATTTTATGTAATTAATCACGAAATCATACTCGCTAAGAAATTCTGACCAATGTCGTTGTCACACGTTCAAGTTGCTTTGCGTAAAGATGTGTTGTAAACCACAGTGGTCCATTTTTAGTTCAAATTTTCGTCCAATAAGGTAGTTTCACCATACTCTCAAGGCATAAACAGTTACTAACAACTCCAAATCAAGCTTCTCATAGTTCTCCTCATGCCTTCTCAACTTTCTCGAGATGTAAGTGATCAATCAACCATATTGTTGTTGGACACACCTACCACACTTAGAGAGGGGGGGGATGAATGAGTGTGGGGCTCTTTTTCCCACAACTTCCCTCTTACACAAAACACCTTAGTTAATATTCAATATTTACTCATTACCCATTGCTATCATTTATAACCAGTAATATGTGAACATATATCAACAATATATCATCAAAAAGTCATCACCACAAGGAATAGAAAGAACACAAGATGTATGTACAATTTTTATTTTTATTATAGACAACAATCCAGGGGTTTTCTAGCAACAACTGAATAGAGTACAACTCTACAAGAGCACCAGCTCTATAATGCAAGACTCGGCTTACACCTTCAACACCAACTGAGATGAGGCAACAATCCTCAACATATATCAATCTGTCAATAGGTACACGACCTGTCATTAGTGCATCCAGCATGTGTACGCACTCTGGCTCACTATAGCCCGCATATACACACGACCAATGTATACAACAACCTGCGTAGACCTTCTGAGTTGTTAGGGTTTTTCCTTCAAGATCAACTCAGATTCTCTAACATCAATATATCATTCTCTTATATCTCTGACTGTCCAATCTAGCCACCAACCAGTCACAACATCTCCAATCTCTCAAATAAATTTCTCATGCTCCACAATAAATCAATATGAATGTGATCTCAAACATGTATAAACAACTAGTATACCATAGAAATCATGTCACCACTGAATCCAAAGAGTATTGCTGACTCCATCAACCAAATCATCCAAACTGAACCATATAATAGAATCCATACCAAGATTTCCCTAAGCATTCACAACACATCAAACAATAGTATCCATAAAGACAATAATGTAACCATAGCAGTGTCTTAGTGATAAATCTGAGCCCATAGAATGTAGATCTGGAACCTGCCTCATCATCCAAGAGCTTGGCACCAGCTCAAACACAAGTCTTCATCACTCCATCCATTGTACGTGCCATGTCCTAATACATCTTGCATGTGTACGTTCCCTGGCCCATTACAACCCGTGTATACCTCAGAAACTAGGGTTTTTAAAGCTACGAGACTTTCTCCGTCCAGATATCCGACATTGCCAAAACTTTGATGCGTCCATGAGATCCTCCTCTAGATTTATTCCTCAGAATAGATATGCAATCATGCTCAAGAGATCCACACCAAATATGCTCTTACAAGAAGCTCTCCATCAATACTCCATAAGATAATGTCACAAGAAGCTCTCCATTGATCCACAAAAGGATGATCTAAAAGGGACCATTGCTATCTTATTTATACTTTCATCCTCTTGGTCACTTAACCCATTTTTAGGTTACTTAACCCATTTCTAGGTCACTTAACCTATTTTCCTTATTTTAGGGTTAATCACTTTCCATAAATAGAAAGTTCTCCAATACTTTATCATTTAAATACTCCTTCTTGATTTTGTCACTTCTCTTTATTATTTAAGTAATCCATCTTGAATTTGTCACTTTAGTTTATCATTTAAATAATGATTTCTTCTTTTAGATCACTTTGACTTATTTGACGATTTGGGGCTTCAAGCCAACACATGGGGGTCATTCAACTTCGTAGGGCCGTAACTCTCAAACCGTGAGGAGTTATGTGACATTCGACATACCACCGGAAATGGTATGGCAAGAACTATCCATCCAGGATAGTTTCACCAACAAATTCATTGATCTTCATCTCATTATTCCACATACAATCATGGGTCATCCCAACCACAACTCAACCACAAAGCGTCTTCCCGTGAGGGATTTCACCATAAGGGGACCACTTTGGAGTTCATCCATTTGTGCACCTTATCAATAATGATACGAATATATTGATTCATCTATGCATCAATCCACCACTGCATACTATACATCAACTATGCATCATGTATCAATGAAAATTCATTGATCCATGTTCATCAATTTGTTTCCACTTGACATCTATCATTCTCATCAAAGACAATACATATACTTGTCCATCAATCATCAATCAATCAATCCTATCAAACAATCCATCGCTTGAAATTAATTAATGGCATCAATCAATCACTCATCATCAATCAATGACATCAATCAATCAAACCATTGGCATCAATGACAACATGATCCAACAATCTCCCCCTTTGGCATTGATGAAAATACCAACATTGATGTCAAAACCAATTACCAATTATTGATGTCAACATGTAGATAAGGCATGCTCTACATAAATAATCAATGTGACTATCTCTCCCAAATGTGACTATATCTTCCAACCAATAATCATCAATCACATAAATGTGATTGTCTCTCCCCCTTTGACATCAATGGAAAAGGGCCATTCTCCTCTTGGGGCTGCTCCCCCGGCTTGAAATTTCCTTGGGGTTGTTCCCCCTGTCTGAGTTCCTTTGATCTTCCTCTAAATAATCTCTCCCCTTTTGAACAAGGGATATCACTCTAATGTAATGTTGAAGATACATCAAACATACTCCACCTGTGACCATTACTCCCCCTAGAATTATGATTTTGTGCTCTTTCTTCAAATATATTGATCTTTTCTAGGTATGCATCTGATAAATATCTCCTCCTAGAATCATGGGAAGAAGAATGAATCCCCCTATGGGTATGTCTCCCCTATCTTCTTTGCAATATGAACAATGTACTACCATATAACGATCCTTCGACCTGTTCATGCATCAAACTCATTCCATACCAAGCATCATGACGCAATAGATATGTCAAGAATGAACTAAAGAATCATGAGAAAATATCAACCAAGTACATATTGCACAAAAATGTGTGTTCATCATGTAGAACACCTATGTACATCAACCATGTACATCAAAACCATGCAATGTGCCAAAATATATCATCCATGGAATGTATCAATCATATGCCTTTATCTATATGCCAACATGTGCATATACCATTATGCCAACCATGTGCATCTATCAATATGCCAAACAAATACCATCTATGAGTGTACCATCATGCATCATCTCTTTCACCAAGCAAGTATATCAACCATTCATCAACAAGCTATGACTCTCCAATGAAACTTCAAATATGTACCAGTCATGTACCCCAACATATTATTTTATATAATCCAATAGATGAGCATTTGATCAGCATCAATCCATACTCATGGGTTAGTGCCATGTGCCCAAGATATATTTTACATCGTCACCTTACATGATCTAACATAGAACCATGAAAACCTACAACAAACAGTGTCAAAACCTGCAACAAATAATGTCAGATCCTGCATCACATATTTATACCATCAAATCAAGCTGCAACCCCTATGCATTGCCTTTTTTCCAAGGATTTTTCACATATATGCAGCCTGCTGCACATACATCTCGCGTATGTACGTGACCTATACAAGGTCAGCCTGTGTATGTACGCGACTGATACCAATGTCACCCACATATACCTTATTAGATGACACTTTTGAACTTCCCTTCAGTATTTCATTCTGTGTTGGCTGGTCTGTCTTCTTCACCCACTTTTGTAGAGGTTCTTGCTTCTCAGAAATTGAGCTCTGAGCATCCATCTTTTCAAATATGTCTCCCTTTATTACTTTATTCCTTCTTCTAGCCATGCTATGTGAAGTCATCATCATGGAATTTCTTCTTGTGTTCCAGCACTCCTGGGATTTGTGGCCAAATCCACTACACCTGTAGCATCTCATGGTGTTACAGTTAACAACAATGTGTCCTACTTGATCACATCTCCAACATCTCATGGAGTTATAAAAGCTTCCATTATATCTCCTTTCATAATATCTGCACTCAAAATATTTGTGACCATATCCATTACATGAATAACAATGCCCATGAAAAATACTTTCATACCTTTTCTTTGGTGTCCCAAAAATAGCTTCTTTGATGTCTTCCTTGCTTTGTTCTTTTGAAATTTTCTTTTCCTTGTGTAGATGGTTGTTTTGCAACATTGTCTTCCTTCTTTGGTGGAATTACCTCATGCTTCTTTGAGGTGCTTGCTTCAACATGTGTATCTTCTCCTTTGTATCCAAGATCTAATTTATCACATGATGATCTTTGACTTTCCAAGATCTCATCCAAGATTCGTGAGCTATTCAAGAATTTGTTTGAATTCTCCACCTTCTTTATAAGGTCAACAATTTCAGCTTCTAACTTACAACATGACTCTTCCTTTTCATTTATTTGATTCTTCAATAGTTCCTCTATTCTTTTGGCTTCTTCAATTTGGGTCTTGAGATGGACAATGGTTTAAAACTTTTTGCTAATCTCATCATATACCTTCATATCTTCTTTTCCATTCTTTAGTCTTGTGATATCTTCTTCATTTTCTTCTAATTGAGTCTTATTGCTCTCTTCTTGTTCCTTGATCATTTCTTTTAACTTCAACATGTGCCTTAGACTCCTCCTAGGAAACTTCTTAGTGTTATCTGAAAGATAGTTATAGTCTATATAATAATGATCACTTCTATATCTATAAAAACCCTCTTCAACTTCTTTTTGAAGTTTTAATAGATTTTCTTCTATTATTTTCGTGGGATAATTATAATCAAACTTTACACAAACTATTTATATATCTTCTTCTTCAATTGTAGAGAAAAATTCATCATCATCATTGAAATCAAGGGGTTTTGAGGGTTCTTTACCTTCATTTGAAATATCTTCACTATCTTCCTTTTTTCCAATACCAACGCATAATTCTTTGCCTTCATTTGTGTTACAGGAATCCTACATCTTCAGATAGCTATGAGTTCACCCATGGACCAAAATTACCAAAAGAACATTTCCAAAAGCTCCAAAACTATACAACCAGTCATAAAATCAAGGTATGCTATGACTACATAGGGCGCGCATGCACATGCGCCATCTAGAAACGCAGGAAAAACACACATGTGCACGATGAGTGATTGTGGTCGCTAAAATCCACACACACCTAAAAAACGACGCATTTATGAGATTGGTCGGCCTCCCACCCACTTTTGGTTCAACTTCCAAGTTGATTTGACATCCAAATCTCGGCTGGATCCGACTGGGTGGCTGGTCAAAGACCTAAAAATGCCCTAAATAGCCCCTTTTCACACTAAAAGTTGGTTGCACAATACC
>JZKD02S0101249.1:560079-584060 GCA_000966675.3 Picea glauca
CCTAAATAGCCCCTTTTCACACTAAAAGTTGGTTGCACAATACCTCAAAGTTGTGCTATAAAACAAGGCCATGGGTGCACTACATTTTCAAGGAATTCATTTGCAAGGTTATGCTGCTGCTATTCTCTTAGGGAATCCTCTTTTCTCATCAAGAGCATACTAGCATCATTCCATTTGGGCAAACCACCTCGCCTTTTGAGTGGATTAGCTTGGGATTCTTTCACCATTTCTTTCAAGTTTCAAAGTTGTAAGAAGAGCTCAATTGTGGGGGTCCAACAACCCTCCCTTGGAGGAAGAAGGGACCCAAAGTCCTCTTTCTTCTCGGTGTTTTCTTTTCACTAATACAATCCTTTCCATTGGTGACATGAGTCTTATTGGTTTCTTGTTCTTATGTCCTTATGCTCAATAGTTTAGTTGTTCTTTCCTTTCTTAGTTTAATTCTTAATTTAGTCTTTTATGTTCCTTTTTCTAACCCTTTCCTTCACTGTTGTCCTGCTTAGCTGACCCAAATAAGCTTGTAAGAACCTTTGTTTTGCTCATTTAGGTGACGAAAGAGGTGCAACAGATTGGCAGCTCCACTGGGGAATGGTATCAATTTCCTACCCCATTTGGGTTTTTCTAGCTCTTCTTTCAGTTTATTTAACGTGCAAGTACCTTAATCGACCCAAGACAACCTGCAAAACATCCAATTCAAAGTTGAATTGAGAGAATTCCATTCGGAATTTTCTTCATGGCCATGTGACAGGTGTGCGAGAGATCTCAGTTGGTGCTGAGAGTGATTGGACACGAGATATTCGGAGGTGATTCAGAGATTACGGGAGAATGAGGCAGCCGATTCAAGACTAGTGAGCTTCAGGTTAGTGGTATTATCGTCCTGCATAGAATTAGGTTTTCTATTTGTCGACAGGCCTGTATGAAGGGTCATTCAGGGAGTTTTGTGGATGTGGGCCCCCAAGTGCACGGGCGATCCGGAAATATAAGCGCATGGGTGTGTGCGTGTGATCTCGATATCCGTGCACGGGTGCACCCTAAGGGGGGAAATAGGCACGCATGGTATGCGTGAATGTTAGCTAAACAACTGCTCATGGGTGCGCAGCTGTGTGGTGGACATGTGCACCTGTGTATGTGACAGGGGTGCATGAAGGCGCTTCTGTATGGTGGACTGTTGGATGAACAGGTGTGTATGTGTGTGCGCTTGTGGGGTGAACAGGCGCGCATGTGTGCGCGCCTTGGGGGCTAGGCTGACAGGTGCAAAACTCAGCTTTTTTTGGAGATTTTAATGTGTTTATGTTCGAGATGGCTGATCTAGGACAGGATTATGTGGTTGTAGGTGATCGTTGGGATGACGTCGGTTTACTGGCGAGAGAGAGACTAGTCACAACTTAGGGAGGTTGTGGTTATTGAGGAGCAGGTGGTTCGTGCAACTTTGGCAGCTTGTGTGCTACTGAAGTTATTTGAGTGCCCCTTGATACGGGCCCAGGAGTACCTCCTACAGTTATTGATCCGGATGTGGAGTTGAGATCTACATTGTATTATGGTGCAGAGTGAGCAACTATCCTTCACTGTGGTGGAGGATGTGTATTTTATGAATGGGCCCCCTTTTTGGGGAATTCCCTTACCAGCAGAGCCTGTATTACCTAGGGATGGACAGTTTCCTACCTTAGGCCAGAGGTATTGTTTGAGAGATGATTTTATGTCGGTCTCCGTGGTGAGTATCGGGGCTATGTATGCTATGGTTCATTTTTTTGTAGCAACGATGGTTGTGAGGGTTTATGGGTCCCTTGCGACTCAGTGGATCAGTGGTGGTCAGCTGAGGATTATGGGGAGGGCATTGGCAGGAGAGCATTTTTCCTGGGGCTTGATGTTGCATGCCAAGATGGTAGGGCATCTCGACAGGTACAATCCTCAACAGATATAAATTTGTCAATAGGTATGTGACCTGTCAGTAGTACAACCAGCGTGTGTAAGCGCTCTGGATCACTACAGCCCATGTATGCACGCAGACAGTGTATACAAAAACATGTGTATACCTTATGAGTTGTTAGGTTTTGTCCTTCAAGATCAACTCATATTCTCTGCAATCAATATATCATTATTTTATGTCTCTGACTGTCCAATCTGGCCACCAGCCAGTCAAAACATCTCCAACCTCTCCAATATCTTGCCCATGCTCCACAATAAATCAATATGAATGTTATCTCAAACATGTATAAACAACTAGTATATCATAGCAATCATGTCACCACTGAATCCAAAGAGTATTGTTCACTCCATCAACCAAATCATCCAAACTGAACCATATCATAGAAGCCATACCAAGAATGCCCTAAGCATTCACAACACATCAAACAATAGTATCCATCAAGACAATAATGTAACCATACCAATGTCTTAGTGATAGATCTAAGCCCATATAATGATGATATGGAACCTGCCTCATCATCTAAGAGCTTCGCACCAACTCAAACACAAGTCTTCATCATTCCATCCACTGTACACACCCTGTCCTCATACAACCCGCGTGTGTATGCACCCTAGCCCATTACACCCTGCGTATACCTCAAAAACTAGGGTTTCTGAAGCTCTGAGACTTTTTCCATCAAGATCTTCGATATTGTCGAAACTTTTATGCATCCATGAGATATTCCTCTTGCTTTCTTCCTCAGAATAGATCTTCAATCATGCTCAAGATATCCACACCAAATATGCTCTCACAAGAATCTCTCCATCAATACTCCACAAGATAATCTCACAATAAGCTTTCCATTGATCCACAAAAGGATGATCTACAAGATACCATTCATATATTATTTATACTTTCATCCTCTAGGTCACCTAACCCATTTTTAGGTTACTTAACCCACTTCTAGGTCACTTAACCTATTTTCCTTATTTTAGGGTTAACCACTTTCCATAAATAGAAAGTTCTCTAATACTTTATCATTTAAATATTCCTTCTTGATTTTGTCACTTCTCTTTATTATTTAAATAATCCATATTGAATTTGTCACTTTACTTTATCATTTAAATAATGATTTCTACTTTTAGGGAACTTTGACTTCTTTGACCATTTGGGGCTTCAAGCCAACACATGGGGGTCCTTCAACTTCGTAGGGCCATAATTCTCAAACAGTGAGGAGTTATGTGACATTTCACATACCACTGGAAATGGTATGACAAGCACTATCCATATAGGATAGTTTCACCAACAACTCCATTGATCTTCATCTCATTATTCCACATACAAGAATGGGTCCTCCCAACCACAACTCAACCACAAAGCGTCTTCCCATGAGGGCTTTCACCATAAGGGAACCACTTTCGAGTTCATCCATTTGTGCACCTTATCAATCATGATAAGACTATAATGATTCATATATGCATCAATCCACCACTGCATCATATACATCAACTATGAATCATGTATCAATGACAATTCATTGATCCATCTTCATCAATTGGTTTCCACTTGACATCTATCAATCTCATCAACAACAATACATATACTTCTTCATAAATCATCAATCAATCAAGCCTATCAAACAATCCATCAGTTGACATAAATTAATGACATCAATCAATCACTTGTCATCAATCAATGACATCAATCAATCAAACCATTGGCATCAATGACAACATGATCCAACATTTGCATCAAGAATCCGCCTAAGCCTTTCATGGATGCATTAGTGCAAACCAAGAAATCCTCATCCAAGTCAGGGAACCTTAGTATCGGTGTTGTTGTCAACAACTCCTTGAGCCTCCGAAATTCCTCTGCGCATTTGTTGATCCAAACAAACTTCTCGTTCTTCTTATGCAATTCCATAATCAAATTTTCTATCTTCGAAAAACCCTCGAGAAACCATAGATAATACCTCACTAAACCCATGAAGCTAGGCACTTCTAGGTCATTCGTCAGTGCAGGGCATTCCATAATAGCCTCGAACTTTGTTGGATCCACAACGATACCTTCATTGGAGATGACATGCCCGAAGTAGTGAATCTTTAATTGATAAAACAAGCATTTTGATAGATTCCTAAACAATGTGTTCTCTCATAGAAATTGTAGGACCATGTTCAAGTACTCGTCATGCTTCTCCATTGTCAGAGAGTAAATAAAAATGTCGTCAATGAATACTTGGACGAACTTGTCCAAGTATTTGTAGAACACCACATTCATCAAGCTCATAAATACCCCATGGGAGTGTGTTAGTCCAAACGGTAGAACATTGACCTCGTAATTTCAAAACCTCATCCTAAAGGCGGTCTTAGGGATGTCATCCTCCTTGATCCCCAACTAGTGATACTCTTATCTCAAGTCGATATTCAAAAACATCATCATGCCCTTCATCTGATCAAACAGATCATCAATCCTTGGCAACAGATACTGGTTCTTGATCATTTACTCGTTCAATTGAAAGTAGTTGATTCACAGTCTCCATGACCCATCCTTCTTCTAAATGAAAATAGCAGGCACACCCCACGGTGACACACTTGGACGTATAAGTCCTACATCCAACAAATCCTTCAACTGCATTTTCATCTCCTGAAAATTAGGGGTCGGCATCTGATATGGTGTTCTCGTTATTGTTTCGGTTCCTAGTTTTAGGTTGATTGTAAATTCCAATTCCCTTTGAGGAGTCAATCCTAGCAACTCCTCTGGGAAGACATCCACAAACTCTCGAACTACTGGAAGGTTTTCTAGGCCTTCTGCCACACCCTTTTCATTTAACTCAAGGGTCTCATATAGATTGCATCCCTTGTGCATGATATTTCGTAGCTATAAGGAAGAGATGAACCTCACGGAAACTCCCTAGTTTCAACCTACAATCACGCGTCTCCCTCCCTCGTCATCGACCAAGCTCAACCTTTTCATCTTACAATTGAGTATTTCCTCATCCCATTCCAACTAGTCGATATTGATCACGACGTCATAAGACCCTAAGATCGTGATGTATAGGTTGTACTTTGTTGAAAACTCTCCCAGGTTAAGGATACAACCCGTAACCTTCCTTCCAACCTTATGTTTGTCTCCTGGAGCCATTTCTACAAAGCTAAACTCGTCTTGTTCGACTGCCTTTACCTTAATTCGTTTTAGCGCTGCACTGGAAATAAAACTCTCTATAGGACCTAGATATATCAAAATACTAAAGGTATGGTCAGTGACGATACCTGACATCTTGAGAACAATTGATTGGTGCTCTTCCTGATAGTTATTCTCCGATGCATGAATCCGATGGGCCTTGCCCAAATATCCCAATGTAATGGGTCTGGCTGATTCAGATGCTCTGGTCCTCTAAACTAGGCAGTCATGATGGTAATGTGGCTCTCCACATGTCCAACACCCTTTCTTTTGTCCAATAATCCTGGTACCTGAAGTAGAAGATGACGTCCCACTAGCCTGGAACCCTGGTTTGTTCTGCTGAACAGGCCTAAACTGCTATTGTTGCGGTCAACACTGCTGCTAGTGTTGTGGTCCTTGGTAAGGAGTCTACTGCTGAGGAATTGGTCATTGAGGTGTAGTGAATGTGGATCCTCTCGGAGTGCCTCGATACCCTGGTCCATGCCTAACTAGTGTCTGATGTTTTTTCACACCAGATGTCGCCTGTCCCAATGGTCTCACTGGAGTCCTCCTCTGACCCTCGCTGATAAAATCCTCCTCTACTATGAGGGCCTTTTGGACAACATCATGCAAGATTTGAGGCATCCAAATCATCACCTTTGCATGAATGATAACTTTAAGGACAAACATGAACTTGTTGACCTTAAGTTTCTTGGTATTTAGGTGCGGAGAATACCGAAGGAGCTCCATAAAACGAGCCTCATAGTCGGGCACCGTACGATTGCTCTGTCGTAAAGCATTGAGATCATTAAGCTGTCTCTCAATGAATTCTTGAGACATATACCTCTCCTAGAACCATTCGTCTAACATTTCCCATGGCACGTCTTCTAAGACCATGTTCAATTGCAGCAAGAGCGTCTTCAAAGAGAGATCCCCTTCAGTTGAAACACCCCCATGTAGAACTTCATGTTGGAGGTATATTCGCGAAGTGAAAATCACATCGCTATATTTTCCAACCATTCCTCAATGACTACGTCATCTGGGGCACCAAAGAACTCAGGAAACTTGACCTTCTCGAGTTCGCTTTGAATGCTACCAGTACTTACCTGGGTGTGTAGTGGACCCTCAGGAGGTTTCTATGCCCTAGCCTCATCTCTATCCAAATGGCTAATTAGTGCCTTAGACATCCTTTGAAAGGACCTCATCAACCCAACCACATTGCCCACAACTATCTGTTCCTACCTGAAAACTTGTCCGTCTCCCTGGGGGTTAGACCCCTCGGGCATGGATGCTACTGAGGGCGTTGCACCTCTTCCCTTTGCACCCTATCGTATTCCTCTGCGACATCCTCTAACCATGATTATCTACATAAATACAAATCAATTTAATTAGTGACATTTTATAATCAAGTATCTAATCAATGGAATTCGTAGTGATCCCAAGTCGCGGTTCAAACCGGCTCTGATACCATATGTAACGACCCCTGTTGTTATGACAACATGAAATGCATAACAAGTGCAATTTTTTTTTTTTAAAGTAGGAAAGTAAGAATGACAAACAATTAATCAACTCAACTTGAAAACGAACACAACGCACGAAATTCATGCAACAGAAAACATAATGACATATCATACTATCACATCATGCAACTAGATGCAACATATGAAAATCAATGAAACAAAAATAAAAATGACTCCCTACCCATCCTACCTTGCAAGTTTAGGACCTCTAGGACACATAAGAAACGCTCAAGTCTAGGTTCCCATCATTTTTGACAATTTAAGGTCTCAAGGATGGCGACTGTTCTAAGGAACAAGGAGGTGTCTACATCCCACCTGACACAAGCAAGACAAGCCTATTAAGCGAAGGAAAATCATCAGACCAACCCAACGCAACCATCATCAATGAAACAAGAACATGAACCTTCAATTTGAGTGAGAAACAAAATCACATTCAAGCGTTACAGTACAATTTACAAGACATCCATTTCAATAATCCACATCATCATCATCGAGAAGCACATGACCCAACCAGGTTACCATACACACTCTTCGATCAATGTGCGCATTGATCCCATCAAGCGAATCGTGCCACCTCATTGCGAAAAGTGCAATAGTAACTAAGGCGTAGACTTAAACAGTCCTAAACCTTTAAATCATGACACAAAAACCAAACTCTAGAAGTCCAAACTTAACTGTCATACCTTACATGAAATCTATAAACGAGGGCACTCCAATCATTCAAGCTAAAGAGGCGTAAGATAACTATATTCAATACGGGTTTAGAGTTGCGCAACAATCTATATGTATCTCATTAACATTTTACCATTATAAGACTATTCTAGCACAAAGGGTCATACCGTGACTAAATTAAAAACTCAGAACGATATTCCCTACTTTCCTTAAAATAGAACAATTCTTCCTTATGTTCCTTTCCTTAAGGACAACCCCTGAAAACACCTTAAAGCGGTGAAGCATCATAATTAATAATGGCAGTTTTACAATTTTTCATAGACGGATTTCATTAACAACATCAATGAGTTCATGTTCCTTAATTAGATCCCTGTCGTAAAAAACGATTAAAGTATTAAAAGCGTGAACACAATAATCACAATTGTACAATTAAAATTGTTGCAATATAATTGAACTATTGTGAGACAAAAATCACAACAACACAATTAAAAAAATTAAAACTATGCATAGCAATCGTAATCATAACAACTATATCGCTGCATAACATTCCTATTTATCGCAATAGTAATCAGTTAATGTAAGGATAACCATCAATACATAAAGATCAATAACTGAAATATTATCTTTTGTAATTATCGCAACAGTAACCATATTAATTTAAAGATAGCAATCATTACATCAAGATTTCCATCAAAAGTCATTTCATTCCTAATTATCACAACGGTGATCATAAAGAATTAAGGATAGCAATCATTACATCAAGAATTCCATCAAAAGTCATTTCATTCTTAATCACAACGGTGATCATACTAATTAAGGATAACACTATTACATAAGGATTACCATCTAAAATCTTGTTATTCCTAATAGTTCACTTTAATCATTGTCATAGGTCGTGAAGGTTTTAAATGATTCATCTTTTCACAGGGAGCAATTTTAGTGGTTATGTAAAGGCAGCCATCATAAATCATTATGCGATGTCATTGTTAATAAATCCTAGGGAAATGTACAGTAACTAAATCAATATAACAACTACTCTAAATAAAATTAATTGTTGTAAATATAAAATTGCTGCAAATATAATCAACTCTCCGTCGGTTAACGCCATTCTCCGCAAACCCCGCGCAAGCAAATTGTTTTGAGACAAGGCATCAAATAGGACCGTCGATTCTTGTAGAGCGAGATCATTGCTGCAGAAGGGAAATTTTGTGGACCGTTCCACTGGATGCAGATCGAAGCTGCAGAAGGAGAATTGTCGGTCGTCCCACTGGACACGTGTCAGCCAGGGTTGCCGCACAGTCTAGGGACTACATCTACAGGAGAAAAATCTCGTGCAGGTCGTCGGGGCTCAGGAGAAAAGGGTGTTTTAAAGGTCGATCACCCAATCGTCGAGCCCAGGGAGGAGGGAGACAGCGGTACACGCACCTGCAACATCTTCTTCAAGGATTGATCTCTCCCTTCACCGATAATTTATTTATTGAGGTTTGTGGGAAATAAGGCAACCGGGGTTTGGCAGACATAGCAACAATCTCTATATCCTTGAAATTTTAAAAAGGAGTAGATCAAGAAAGAAAACTTTACCTTGCTATAAGAAAAATAAACTTGCTGAAAAAGTTTGAAATTGTATATTTTTTTTTAACTCGCTCCATTATTAAACAAATAGAAAGGTTCCATCAATTCACATATCTACAAAACTCAAGTACAATAAACTACATACAATATTATCTCGCATAAATAAACATGATCAGAATTCCAATAATCCACATATAAATCATCTGCATTGATTTAAGTTTCACCATAAATCAAATTTTCCAGCTCATACACCAATGGAAAAAAATGTATATGACACTTTCAAACTTTCATGTAAAACATTTACCCCAATTATAACTGGATTTCACTAGTAAGAAACTAGACATATCAATATCTACACCCCTGGGATTTTGTCAATCGACTGTAGAATGTGCATTCTATAAAATGATCCCTAACACATATATTCTCGGCACCCGACTAAACTGATAACAAAATACAAGAACGACCCATGCATCAGAGGGGTTCAACCAAACATCAATATATAAATCGATGGCAAGGGTTAAGGATTTCTCGTAGCTTATGAGGCACCCAAGATATATCCATATAGCCATCTAGAGATTAATATATATATTGCAAGGAATAAATTAACACAGTAGCAAATGCAGAGATGTGCTCATCCACGACACTTATATCTAAATAAATCACCCATGAATGACCGCTTTATCGGAAAATTGGAGGCAATCACAATACAACATTAACCACCCACTATCATTAGATTTGTTGGGAAAGAACAACGGTTTCTGAAGTACCCACCCAAGATGCACGGAGTCAAGACTGGTTATTCACAGAAGAATCGGCTCAAGCAAAGATAATAAACGAAAAGAAGAGTTAAGAGGGTGCAAGGAACAATGAAGGAGCAAGGTAACATTTATGGGATTCTTAGGAAATGCTCGCAGGTTCTCACACCAAAACTAGGCAAGTTAGACCGCAAATAATGAAGCACGAACCCAAGGATTACACCATAGAACCCAAAAACGTGAACGCATTCCAGCTAATGTAAAACCACATAAATTAAACTATTTACACTTGTGAAAGTTAAACATGTGTAACTTAATCGAAGGCAAAGGTTCTACTATTGTTTTCCTACGCTCGCACTCCCTTCTGCTCCGGCTTGTCAACCACTGATATCTCACTGTTACCTCCCATCCAATGCTAGGGGTACTCTTCTTCCCTCTGATCCTCCCGAGACACAAAGAGGCTACACAAACAATACCAGAGAATCTATCTTCCCAATGCGCAACGTCGAGATACCACTCATTGTTCGAGTTGGGTATCCCAAACTCCCACAAGAAAACTTTAGTCAAGATAAAATTATGGCAGAGTAACTTTACGCATACCAGACGTGATCAATACTCCTCCTTTGCCATCATTTTTTTAGAGTTTTGTTAGTGATTACTTTCCCAAACCCTCATTACATTCTTTTTATTAAACTTAAATTAGGATAAACCTCCCCCGTACACATGTCACCCGATCCCTTAGTTGCACCAGAAAATCAATTTATTAATTAATTAAATTTTCTCATTTCCCTCATCCACCTAAAAGCGTTCCTCGGTGTCCCTTTATTCACTCACATTTCTTAAATGACTTGCGCTTGACTTAAATCCTAGTTGAGTTCATAAATAGAAAGTTTTAAAAGCTAGATTCCTTACGAAGTTAGACATTCCCATTTTTATTTAGGTTTCCATTTTTCTTTAAGTTTCCCCCTCTTTAACTAGGTTCTAAATTAACAAGTTTAGACAAAACAACCATTTACCCATTTTAATAATTAAACCTTCATTAAAAAATTTATTTTAATTATTAATGCTTGAATTTCTTTACCTCCTTTTTATTACATGTCTATTTAGTTTTTTTTAGATCACATGTTCTACTTAGACCTAGGTTTTAATTTCACTAGGCTAGTGTTGTGGAAAAGATATGAAATAATCTTACTCAAGCATTTTCAGACGCTTCTTGACCAGAGAAAAGTAGACGAGAATATCACCCTATGTTTATAGCCAATAAAAATAACATCCTAACTCACAAGTATTAATTACGAGTGCTTAGGCTAATCTTTTATGAACACAATCTTGTTGGAAATTTATTTTTTATGTAATTTTATGAACATATCAGTTGACAGATGAGACATAAAGAAATCCTTTATTTCATTCAAATTCACACAAAAGGACCTCTGATAGAAAACCAAAAATCAACTCTAAAAGATGGATCAACTTATTAAAAATTGCTTTCCACTCAACTCTGCACAATATCCTTTGTCAGTCATGAAAACTAATTCACAAACACACAAGTCTACACAAACTATCAAACATAGATCAACACCTCTGAAAAGCAAGTGTCTGAATGATATGATTCGGCCCTGAATATTGTTGTCTACAATAAGACCTTGCTATCATAAAAGAGAATTAGGCTTGTGATGAATCATGAATGAATGAAAATTGAACTATCTCAGCATAAACTCAAAGGGAAAACCTTAGTATGTTTATGCTTCTATCCTCCTCTTGTTCCTCCATTTCCTTTTTCTTTTAAACAAATTATAATTGGTTGAAGTAGTTGAACCAACTCATTAGTTAAGTTAATTAAACAAATCAACTAACTTTATTTAGGGGAAGAGTAATAATTATAATAGGGGTTATAAATAAATAATAACTACTAGGTGGGACCCCTTGTGACTCCCTTTTGTTCATAATAATCATAACAATCATAACATAACCATTAGTTAAGTAAAAAATGTTTCCTTGTGTCTTCCAGCAACATATTCACTCTTGGCAAATTTAGCTCATGAAATTTGAAATTATTTTCAAAAATATTACTCATATATCCAAAATAAAACATGTTGCCCAAAATTTCTTAATGTCAACTGTCATTAACAATGGATAAAAATAAAACTCAAACACCATATTTCCTATTATGAGATGCAACCCTTCCTTGATTACTTTTGTCACCTCTTGATTTTTCTGAATTTTCCTTTGGATGTGCAGAGCCTTTAAGCCTAATATCGTTGATCACGTGAGAACAATTATCCCTCAAATGGATCTAGGAAGACACAGATTTATCAGATCCATTGGAGGGTGAGGAAGGGGTAGCAATGACTTTTCCTTTATCAAGGGAGGTGGGCCTTAGTTTTCAGTCTCTTGCCATCATGGGAGGATTCCATTGGCGAGTTCTCAGGAGTATCTTGGACAATGCAATTAATAGTCAAATGAGAAGGCAAGGACAAGTTGGGCCAACCATGATATTGGGAGACTATCGGGTGGACAATCTCCTGCCATCTATCATTTTCTGGGACCTCGAGTTGCAATGAGACATGAGGAGGTATGGGGATATTGAGGGCTTGTGAGTCTTGGAAAGGAGGCCTTTCAAGCCTAGGTTGGACTACTCCCTACTTAATCCAATTGAAGAATCTAGCCTAAAATAATTTCCCAAGATCTTGTGAGTCAGCATCAAAATGTATGGAGAACTTGGGCCTTCTTGGGCCTCGGTTCCAATTACCTCTACCTTTATTTCCTCGGCCAAGGCTACCTCGACTGGAAAAGCTCATCCTGCATGCATGATTTATGAGAGGGAAAAGAACTCGGTTACTGTTCAATGACAACAACAATCAACTAAAAAGAAAACAAATAAAACATCACTGTAATACACACACCACATTGCCACTTTCAACTTCCTTAACACCGAAATTCTCTTGAATGTAATCAATCTCACAGCAGGGAGTGAAAAAATGAATATGGGAAGGTGATGGGATTTTTAATTAGTGGAAAATAAAATAATGGAAGGGAATAAAACTAGTTATTGTTCGTGAAATTAATTAAGTGAGCCACAAAACATTCTGCGAAAAGAGATGCACCAACCATCAATCATTTTAACCAAATAAAAATTATTGTGCATTTCACTAGTTCAATGTTTGATAATCAACTATCCAACACAGTGCCCTCAGAAGACAGTAAGTTTTCCAGACAATCTGTAAAGGGGTTATCTTCCTTTCATTTATACACTTTGCATCTTATAACGATTTTCAAACAATAACCATTCCTACTCTGTTAACCATCAAAATTAACCAGTTCTGATAGATTACTTCAATCAACAACTATAGTCAAAATTATGTCTAAACAATAAAGTCAGACTATCACTACAATCAGGCCTATCGTTTAAATGCTATGATATTCAATAAAAATATATAGGAAGTAAATCAAATAATCCAGATTAAATTGCAAAATCATAATTTCCACTTAAACAGACAACCAACAACCACGATTCTAATACAAGTTATGCGCAGAATAATTCAATCATGCAAGTGTAACTCTATCACTGTGCAAGACCAATTCAATGTGACTCTAAAAAACTAGTTGATTTATCCAACACGACGAGGTATAAACAACATGCTTGTACTCATAAAACCAATAACCAGATTGCCAGACAATAATACTTAGAACTCTGTGACTATTTTTGAGTGAGAAACCCAATTTATGCATATTATACACAGTGTGGAGCTACCAAAACCCACGATGCAACATCTCCATTTCACAAAACCAAACACACAGTCATAGGAAATAACTCAACCCATCATGCTGAGACTTCAATCTAATACGATATGGCTTCGATTTAGTCAAAATGTAATCAATTATGTTGTGTAAAACTCAGGATTAGCAATCGCAAATCATAAGTATGCAGTGGATGTAGTTGATAGAATCATCCTGGTTTCAATAACCATTGACCCAAAAAGAACTAACACTTACAATAACCACTATTTCATTGTGTAGAAACACCACACACAAACACGGTATGCGTGAGCAACATTAAGCAATTGTAACCAATGCCAACTAAACATCCAAATAGTCCTTAGTGTAGAAATACTAGTGAATTTGTATCAACCAACCAATTCACTACTGTCGTAAAAACAAATCGACCTAACAAGATGTGGCAACCATGCATATCACACATCAATTCGGATCAAGGAAACGACCCTCTCAATTAACAATATTGAGTTATTAACCATAAGGAGAAAGATTGTGTATATTGAATTATGCACTTAACAGTGCATGGCTTACCATTGTTATAACAACGACAGTACGTAGATGTCAAACAAACACGACTGTCAAATGACCAACTGGGCGAGTGTGTATTCAAATTAATCGATAATACATTCAATCCATAATAACCCATACTAAACTTGACAGGCCCGACAACCTTCACAGGGAGAACTAAGCCAAGTCCTCGTAATACTGAAAAATCTGAGGCCAATGGTGCATACACAAGAAGAACCATGACTCATTCTTGGATAGGTAACAAATCTATGAAAAGGGGCTATAACAGAGGAGAAAGAATCCAAATCGGCCAGTAATGATTCTTAACACATTCATGGTATATCCCTTGTGGTTCTCTAGTCAACAACCACAACGTTGAAGTGGAGACAGGGCTGAGAACTTAACCAAATAATCCACTGCACAACCCCTTAGTGGTGGAAACAACTAATGCTCTAGTGAAAAAAACACAGTGATGCAAAGTGTCTCCAAAAATCAAACCTAGAAAATCCAAGGATTGGACAAGTGATGTGAATGCCTGAGCACAACCACTCAACGAAAGACCAAACAAAAACCCTCTAAATGATCAACAACTTCTATTAATTCAAAACTATTGCAAAAAGAACCATCAACGCTTCATTCCAAGAAAACAAATTTACATAGTTGCAATTCTTAAGGAAACACAAATCGATACACCCGAGCCATTAATCATTTCATAACCAGAGCAGATTCATGAATGGACAAAAAATACATACATGTTAAGAAAACACCTTAAAGCACGAGTTGGTGGAGTGGTTCATCTCTGCTAGGAAGTCGGAGCATAACCCCAACAATGAAATCGAGCAATACCTTGATTAGGGTGGTGGCCATCAAAAGAGAAAAGGTGACATGCAGTAAATGCACGTCACCTCCATTCAAAGTGCATTAATTCCCTAGTACATGCCAGTGAGCTTTCCATTGACACAATTAATCAACCATGTATCAAAACCATCACCCATTAAAACCAACACGGGGCCATATCACATTTCTAACTTATGCCATAACATAATTCAACCACGTTCCATATAATTCAAGAATTCGCATTAACATTAGCATATATTGCCTTTCCAAATGTGCCACCAACATTTCATACCATGTGCATATTAACCATATAACTCAATCAAATCACATAACTATTACTTGTTAGCTATGATTTTCTCATAATCATTTAAATCTTTCATGCATATAGTATACCATAACTCAAATTATTCCTTTTTGCATTTGTTTCATTGCTTTCATTTCTTTTCAATTGTTTTCATCTGGTATAGTAAAATTGCAGAACTAGATCCCTCTTCTTTTGCATTTTTTTATAGTTCTTTTGCTTTTCTCCAAACTGCCTTTTATGTATTTTCACTAACATGTTTGATGTGCAGGTGCAGTAAGAACATATAGAAGTGGAATTAATGAATAAAATAGGTTGTGGTAACATAAGGAACCAACACTTCATAATCTCAAATCATAGCCAATAACAATAAGATCTCATCAACCATGTAATCTGTGTTGCACATCATTACAACATAAGAAATGAACAGATTTGATCTTCAATAGTTCAAGGGGGTCCCACCTACTAGTATTATTTAGATTTTATAATAATAGGCTTTAGCAACACTTTGCGAGCGAAACTTCGTTGATGTTTTTTAATCGTCATCAAACTGGCAACTCCACAGGGAAATTTGTTTTCAACGGATTTAGACCTCAAAACTCATGGTTTCGTGGAAAAAAAACATCAGGTCAAGAAGATATAACTCGAACGATTATGAAATAGGGGGAGGAGAGAGGATTTAATGGAAATATGATCGGGAATTTGTGAATAATTCATGAAAAGTGTTAAGTATGAGGTGTTTTTACCACTATATGCATAATCTTTTGAATGGAATCTGCTCTCTAACTTTTAAGGAGGAAAAATTTAGACTTGCTCTTAAAATATCAATGGATGAAGAAATGGAAAGAAGTAGGAGATATCCAATTCTTTATACGACTACAACAGAAATATATAACAATTTCTAGGGACCTTCAGAGGAGACATCATAACAGCTGTGAAATCTTGATTGTTATTGACTAACAATGCTTCGCAGGAGTGTCATTGTGGTAGGATTGATCCAACATCTTTTTTCACCAAACACTAAAAGATGATAAGGACAAAAAATCATAATAGAAGTAACAATGCAAAAATTAAAACAAAAGCAGTAAAAGACTCAATTAAAAACAACAAGGAAAGAAAACTTAACTCAGAAGACAGAAATCAAAGTATTGTAAGCATAGAAAAGAAGCACAAAAATTGAAAGCAAAGCTAGGGTACTAGTATACAGAAATCCAATTAGCATTAGAAATTTTCACACTGGCCCCTCGCAATACTTCAAGCGAGAACTATTAGTGTTGTAGTAAAACAATTGTCTTTGTAATTTCCTTAAAATGTATGAGTTAGTGTCCAAGAAATAGTAATTTAGAAGAGACCCAACACTTGAAATTCTGATGTAATTATCAACCCTTTGATGCACATGATTAAATCATCAATATAAGCATGGAGACTGACCAATTCATTGAAAGTTGTGTGTATAGGACCTTTAAAGGTGGTACTTGAATCAAATAATCCAGAAGGAAGGCATTTGTAAGGCATAGTATCACAATTAGTAATGAAAGTGGTTTTGTGAACATTTTCCCCTTTTACTTCGATTCTCTTGTAACCAAAAAAATCGTCAAGTAAGGGCTCTAACTGTGAATCTACCACATGTTGCAAAAACATTTCCATATTGAGAGGAGGGAAGGGGTTTCTAATAATCGCTTTTCTGAAAGTTCGAAGACTAATACAAGTTATGATATTATCATTGGTCCTTGAGGTTGATTCCCAATTTCAAACCCATTCTGGGTGGATTGAAAAAATCATTCCATCCCTTGAGAAATCTCTTAACTCCCTTCAAAAGGGTGCTTCCAGTGCAAAGTTAACAACTTCTTGTTTTTTCCTAGCTAGTTTCATAATATGTTGAAAAAGACCAAGATCAAAATCACGAAGATCCACATAGGACCAAGCAAAAACCTTTTGAGATTCACCAAGTAGGTCGGTGGACCCCATCTCTTCTTTAACAAAACACTGGACATTTATTTGAACATTCGTTCAAGATTCATGTTTCCTAATGTTCAGGACGATGGCTTCAACCATCTTCTTTTGTAACTCCTCTTCTTTCTGTTTTTTTTTATTTCCTACGACACTAAATGAAAACGAACTCTCAAGAGGATTCAAGCCCTTAGGAATCTTATTATTTTCTATGGATATAATCTCCTTGGGCTTAAGAGGTTCCTTTTGAATGACAACAAAAATTCTCTCATCTTTATAATTGACCTTCCATGATCCTTCATTTTTAGGAATTAATGGAGGATGTAGATATTGAAAAGCACAACCAGGCCTGTGAGGAAAAATTTTCTAATTGGGAGAGCCTGCAAAGACAACTAATCGATCAGCCATTGAATTCAACTCCTTAACATGAGTGATGTTGAAATATAGAAATTTTGAGAAAAGTTCCCAAACAATTTGGGAGTATCGTTCCATCAGCTTGTTTCTAGGAGACAATATCTTACGTATCAGGTTCACAACAAGCTCATAATTTCTTAAAACTGAAAGGTGACCACAACCGATATTAAGGGCGTTCTCAATTAGGGATGATTTTAAGGATGGAAATTTATTTTTAAATGTAAAAACCTTGGCGAATCTTACTAATCCCTCATATGAAAACTATAAATGTTTGGCGATACTTTTCTAAAAATATTCAAATTTCTAAGGATTTTATATAGTTTGTATAAACTTTTGGTCATTTTTAAGGTAAAATAATTGTATCCTATAGAATTTGGGTGAATCATTTTTAGAATAGAGAATCTTTTTTTGGGAAAAACCATGGAAAATTATCCCATGAGAGAAATTTAGCCCCTAAAATCATCCATGTTCTTAATGCCTAGTAATAAAGATTTGAATTCAACGACATTGTTTGAACAAGAAAAATCTAACCAGTAAGACATATTATGAATTTTCCCTACAGGTGAAACCAAGATAACGACATCCCCATTACCTTAACTAGATCATGAACCATTAAAGTGAATATTCCCTATATCATCATCTAAATCAATTTTTTCCAAAGGAATATTATCCTCTTTAGCAAAGATGGAATACACTCCTAGGGCTTCTTCGATATAGTTTATGCTAGGTTGTGGAACACTCTCTATGTAGGGTGAAATTATTCCCTCTCTAAGGACTATAATATTCTTACCATTCCGAGGAACAGAGACATGTATCCCGTCGAGCAAGAGGTATACACATGTTAAGGCTTGCCAATCTCTCCCTAAGATAATTGAGTAGTTTCTTACAAGCATACCAATTACCTGGATGTTGAGGGTTGTCCTTATCTTAGGATGAGCACATAAAACCAATGTTACATCCTTAATCTCACCTATGGTTGTTTGTTGTAGAATTTTATAGGAGAGCATGTTTCTAGCGTTTTCATTTGTACAAGACAAGCCTATCTCTTCCATAATAATCTTTGACATCACACTTGGGCCTGAACCACCATCGATGAAGAAACAATGGGAAGTCTTATCCATGATCTTTACAAAAATATAAAAAGGGGGATTTTTTACAAGGTATCTAACGTTATGTACACATACTTTATTTACAGAATAATCATGTTCATTTACCTCTTCAAAAAGATTGGCTACAATGAAAGATTTTCCTTCCATGAATTGTTTCAGATGCATCTATTGTTTATGGAAGACAACCATGTCTAGGAGGGTTTCATCTACTTTGATGTTGGACAATTTATTCAAGATATTGTATTTGGAAGAGGGGAGAGGGGGAGTGATTACTTGACTCTCAGGAATTTTAGAAACTTGGGGAGTAGCAGTGGGTGAGGATGAGCTTTGGGTAGAAGAACTTCGAGGAGAATCAAATTTTCCCTTGGGAGGATAGGATTTGTTCCTAGTGTTGATGACCATGACATCCTATGGCTCTGCAAAGTCTAGGAAAATGATAGTAGCTTTTGGTATTTTACCAAATATCTTATCTCTGGCACTCTTCTTTACCTCACATGTGGTTTCCTCGTGGTGTTCCTCTCAAAATTTACACCAACTCCGAGGTAGGATAACTTTAGGCTGAAAATTGTTCTCAACCGAATTTCTAAATGGGGGTGCATAAGAGGATGAAGCTCCAGGGGCGAGAGGGAAGACAGTACCCTTTCGCTTAAATTCCATCATTCGATTTTTCATATCCTATACTAGTTGTAGGAGAATGAACATGTTTGTCTATCTAACCAATTCTACCTAGGGAAGACCATTTCTTTCAAGATGCTCTTCATGCTCTGAGAAAGTATGTAGAGTGGAACCAAGATTATCAGTGACCTTTTCTTCAAGCCTATGACAGTATGGGGAAGGAAATGCATTGTCGTAATGCATGAAAGCAGCTTGGTTCTGAGGGAAGATAAGTTCATGGATTCATTTGTACAACTTGGTGAAGCGCAAGTTGAAAGACTTGATGGTCTCATCATCCTTATAGGTGACATTATTGTATTCCCTTAACTTCTTGGCGGGTCTTTTGTATTTCCCATAAGTGGATCAAAACCAATAAATTAACTCCTCCCAAGTAGATAGTATCTTAGGGGGCATATCAAATAAATCATCCGCAACATTTCCTTGCAACAAATTGAAAACAAGTGAATGCAAGTGTCATTGTCATTAGACCCTATGTTATGACAAGCATTGGAAAATGCCACCGGGTGTTCGTTTGTGTTGAAAGTGTTATTTCCTGAAAACTTAGGCAAGTTCTCTTTAAACTTAGGAAGTGGATGAGTAGCAGGTGCTATGTTAATAGGAGAGGACACATGCCATAGTGTCGTTGTGGTATCTTCCTTGAATTGAAAAATCCCATACTTTTTAATGACTTTGGTGGGGTTTGTAGTGGATTGGACAGGGATATGGTGGCTATATAATCTACCAAACACTGATGATGATGAATATTGAGAACATGGAGCACTTCCAGTGCCACTAGAGCCACCACTAGATGCCATCTTGTGGATGATAGATGAGGGAAATAAAGACAAACTAGATGAATCAAATAAATTTCTCCATAGAGAACTTTGTTGGGAAGATAAAACAACTGCAACATCCCTATCCACCCATGTTGGGCCACGCTATGCCAAAGAACTCTGACTGTTCTCTCTGCGGAATATACTATAACATACCCAATATTCAACTGAGCTATGGCACATAAAAAAAATTCTTTGAAGGACTGCATGCAATTAAAATATATACACATAGAACTCTAGCGGAAATATATATACATAAAATGTAAACAATTAAATACATATGTAAATGCATAGATTCACACTGAAATAAAAATAAACGTATACATGGATCATATACAGGAAATACCCATAAATATATAGACAGTCATAACCACACATACGATAAACCCATAAAAATAAACATGTAAATAACAATGCAGCATGTAAATTCATCACACAATTGGAACTTATCTTTGTAATACTGTCACCAATTGCGTGCAAACCTTCCACGAACCTTCCAGCCTTAGACCACACTGTTCATCACTCTCAACAATGAGTCACCCTCGAGCTAGGACTAAACTCCACCCAGGTAAAGGGATTCCTAACCAGGCTATAGGCTCATAGACAACAAGAAAGACTTTGTCTCAGATGCCAACTCAAACTAAGAACCTACAGTCCCTCATTCCCCACATGCTTGTCCCATCCCAGGAAGTGTGCACTTTCTCTTCTCAACAATCATTCAACTTCCCCACTTTCCTTCTAGAGATTCATCAATAGGTCAGACAGGAAGTCTCTGATCCCTATAGCTGCAATTTAGCACCTTCAGGAAATCAATTCTCGAACAATTCTCTCAACCAGAGAGAAATTTCACACGGGCCTAACAACTTGCCTCTTCAATATCCCATAAGCCTGACAACCCGCTACTTGATTCCAACGCCCAAGTTAACCAGATACACCAACACAAAATGGCTATGGATACAGGTTCAAGTACAGTCATGAAGATACAAAGGATAGCTCAATGGTTGTGTGCATGCTCATGGATTATTGACTGGATGACTGAATGATGGAAGGAGTGATGGGAAGAATGATGGAAAAGATTATTGGAAATTAACTAAGTCCCAACAATATGTATGTATGTCTCCAACTTGACACTTGTCATGTTGGGAGCTACTTTGGCCCACTTGTACCTAACTTTAGAACTTAGGATAAAATAATTATCCATACTTTATGATTCAAGAAATATTAATATATTATTCCTTTTTGTCTTAATCTCTCTAGCTTATCCCCTTTTCCTTAACTTTTAGGTTGCTCCCTTTCCCTAACTAGTGGAGTTTAGTCCCCCATATATTTTATTGTGTTTGGTTTACGTGCAACGATGTATTTTGTATTAATTATGAGACATATACATAAATAGGTGCACTGACCTTTAACATATAGGATCTCCATCCTAATCAAAACATAAGCATCCTAACTTATAATAATTGGCTCACCAGCCTATAAAACGTGGCATTTATACAAAAGGCTCCCTAGCCTCAAAATCACGCGCACTCAAGTTGCTATGAATGGTATCCAGGAATGTGCACACTTCCTCATTTTATTGCGCAGTACATGCACGCACTATGCTATGAAAGGTGCATAAAAAAATTATATTGAAAAACCTCACCAACTTAAGTACATTTTCATTTACATTTACAATTGGGTTCAGCCTTAGGGATATTACAATCCCCTTCCCTTATTTATTCACTGTCCTTAGTGCATCATGTACACATATACAACAAAATTTCAAAAGTCCTCAAAAAGATGTGGGTATTATGCCCGCATTGCATCCTCATGCTCCCAAGTAGCGTCCTAAGGATCGTACCAGGTCCATTGGACCTTTACAAGCCCTATGGCTCGATTCCAAAGCTATTTGATTTTTCGTTCCAGAATGCATACCTGATGCACTTGAAAAGAACCTTCTTGATCCAGCTGAATCACATTCCAATCAATAACATGATTAACATCAGATATATATTTCTTGAGTAATGATACATGGAATACATTATGAATAGATATAGAGGTAGGAAATGAAATCATATAAGCTACTAGACCAATCCTCTCTAGGGTTTCAAATGACCCACAATAGCGAGATGCGAACTTTGAACAATTTCCCAACTTTAAGGAACTTTTTTTGGCTTTCACTTTCAAGAATACATGATCACTCACTTTGAATTCCCTGTGAGTTCTTCCCTTATCAACATAGATTTTCTACATGTCTTGGGAAACCTTTTAATTTTGTTTTATTTTTATCATTTTCTCCTCCATTTCCATGAAAAATCTTGCCCAACCGCTACTCTATCTTTTGGGTTATCCCAACTTACTAGTGTGTTGCACTTTCTACCATAAAGTGATTCAAATGGGCTCATCTTTAGAGATGCTTGGTACCCATTGTTATAAGAAAACTCTGCCAAGTGTAGGTAGTCTTCCTATTTTGATGGTTTATCCATCACATACATCCTCAACGTATCTTCAATCACTTGATTCACCCTCTCTTTTTTTCCATCTAATTATGGATTATAAGTTGTACTAAAATTCAAATTTGTTCCAAATCCATTAAATAACCCTTTCCAAAATTTCGAGGTAAATTTTGGATCTTGGTCAGACACAATCGTCTTAGGTATGCCATGTAATCTAGGAATTCACTTCATATAAACATCAACGATGTTGTTTTCCTTGTGAGTAATCTTAACTGGAATAAAATGGGCAGCTTTAGTAAGCTTATCCACCACTAACATGATAGAATCATGTTTCTTGTTTGTTCTGGGCAGTTTAGTGATGAAATCCATGGTTACAACTTATCAATTCCACTCAGGAATGGGTAATGGTTGTAGAAAACAAGCTGGGTGTTTATTCTCAACCTTTACCTTTTGACATTCCAAACATCTGGCAATAAAAACAACAACCTATTTCTTCATGCCTGACCAATAATATTGGCTTTTGATAGCTGCAATAGTTTTATGATATCCTGGGTGCCCAACATAAGGTACATTATGCATTTCTCTCAATATCAAATTTTCCAATTCCTGAGAATTTGGTACATAAATTCTTCCCCTGAACATGATAAGTTCAACATTATCTAGCTTATATTCCTCAATTTTCTACTGCAAAATACCTTGTTGTAATTTTCCCACTAAATCCTTGTATTGCAAATCAGTTTTGGCAGCCTCTGTAATTTTGTCTTTCAAATCTGATTAGTGCATGCTAATGGTTGTAGCATGCAATTCATGTACTCTTCTGTTGAGTTCATCAACCACTTTGTTATCTTTCCCTTAGATATGATTTATATCAAATTCATATTCACTTAAAAATTGTAATGCCCATCAATATATATATCTAACATTGTTATATTCACGAGCATCTATTTTTTTTAACAGCATAATACAATATCTAATCAACATAATATCAATCTGCTTATCAGCAACTTAAACAGTTTAGATTCATCAAATAAATCCATAGCAAAATAAATAATTACATAACTCAACAAGGTACCTGATTCTGATGCTATTTCCGTTGCCAGCTGCCTTCCTTCTGCTACCTGCCTTCCTTCTGCTACCTGTTACACAGTCCAATCCTGCAAACACAGAAAATAATTKCCCAAAMCCTCYTGTCCACCCTGCCAACTAGGAAAAACAACCTAGCTCCAGGATATCTACGGATATCCTGGCCCTCCGAGCCCAAAACCTCTAGCAACCCCGGTCCAATGTGTAAATCCCAAACACAAATCTCTCCTTGGTCCAAGACTCAGAGTTCTTCCCCAAAATCCTTCTCCCCCTCTCGAATGAATGCCTCCCATCATGAATCCCTCTCCCTTATGCCTCCATCACCTTCCCGAACCTTCCCTCCTCACCAAACCTTATCCATGCATTTATGTCTCTTTACTAGTCTTATCCTTTAATTAATGGTTATTTTAAGTATGGGTCACGTTATCCCTTATGGGATACGTAACCCATTTAAACTTATATTTTTATTTTCCCCTTTTTTAATACATCAATCAATTACTTTA
>JZKD02S0101249.1:584186-629399 GCA_000966675.3 Picea glauca
AAAATAATTAATTAATAACTTGTAATCAAATTAAGGTTATATCATAATTAATGATAATTTAGCTAGTGTTTCAGATTATTTATGAAATTATTTACAGTAATAAGAAAAGGGTCATTACAAAAATTCTAACCATCTGCTTTGCATAGAAATTAGAGTTGGTTGATCAAATAAATATTTCAGACCATTATGGTCTTTTCTTATCTCAAACCTTTTCCCCATGAGGTAGTATCTCCATTTCCTCAAGGCATGCACTATGGTTGTTAACTCCAAATCATGAGTGCTATAGTGTCTTTCATGATCCTTCAACTTCCATGATTCATAACATATAACAAACACATTTTGACCGAGAACTCCACCAAGGCCCTCTTTACATGCATATGTGCATACAATGAATTCTTCATTTGGGTATGCAATACTTAGTATTGGAGCACTTGTTAATAATTGTTTGAAGTGTTGGAAACTCTTTTAACAATCCAATGTCCACTGAAACTTCACACCCTTTCTTTGCAAGGAAGTGATTGGCATGGATGATTTTAGGGGCTAAATTTTGCTCATGGGCTAATTTTCCAGGGTTTTTCCAAAAACGAGATTCGCTATTTTAAAAATGATTCGCCTAAATTCTATAGGATAAAATTATTTTACCTTAAAAATCACCAAAATTTTATAAAACTATATAAAATCCTTAGAAATTTGAATATTTTTACAAAAATATCGCCAAACATTTATAGTTGGCATATGAAGGATAAGTAAGATTCACCAAAGTTTCTACATTTTAAAATAAATTTCCATCCTTAAAATCATCACTGATCATCATATTGAAGGATTTTCAAAGATTGCACACCCAATCACGTGTGAAATCTTTGAAAATCCTTCAATAAATCTCCTATAGTAGCCTGAAAGGCCCAGGAATGATCTTACCTATGTCAAATTCTTTGGCGTTGTCCATTCTCTAATGGATTCTATCTTCTCAGGATCCACTGCTATCCCATCATTTGAAATGATATGCCCCAAAAAATGAATTTTCTTTTGATAAAATAAGCACTTTCTGAACTTGGCATACAACTAATTCTCTCTTAATACTTGCAACACCATACTCAAATGATGTTCATGCTCTTCTTCTAACTTGGAATATATAATAATGTCATCCAAAAATACAATGAAAAACTTTTCTAAATATTCTTGGAGAACACCATTCATTAAGTACATGAAAACAACTGGTGCATTTGATAACCCAAATGGCACCACTATGAAGTCATAATGAGCATACCTTGTCCTGAAGGAGGTCTTCCTAATATCTTCCTCTTTAATCCTTACCTGATGGTATCTTAACCTGAGATCTAACTTTGAAAAGATCCTTGCATCCTTCAATTGATCAAAAATATCATCAATCGTTGGTAGAGGATACTTGTTCTTAACAATCACCTTATTCAGCTATCTGAAATCAATGCACAATCTTAATGTTCCATATTCTTCTTTATGAAAAATATTGGGGCACCCCAAGGTGACACACTTGGGCGTATATACCTCTTCCTCAGAATCTTTGCAATTTGAATTTGCAACTCCTTCAACTATGGTGTACTCATTATGTAAGGATTCTTTGACACCGGAGCTTCTCCAGGCATTAAATTTACAGAGAAATCAATATCTCTCTTTGGGGGTAGTTCTGGTACCTCACTGAACACATCTTCAAAATTTTCCAAGACTACATAATCTTCCAAATTTGGCACCTTATCTTTAGTTGTCTCTTCCATATGAGATGCAAATATTTGACACCCTTTTCTGTAACATTTATTAAGCTACAATGATGAAATTTCTCTGATGGTTACAACCCTAGGAATTCCCTGCACTTTCCTTAGGTTCCTTTCCTCATCCAAGCAAGTAAATTCCATTTTATGACAGTCTAGGACAACATGATTTTGGCCCACCAATCCATCCCAATTAGACAGTCATAGGAACCTAAAGGAAAGATGTTCAAATCTTCCCTGGTGTTCATTCCATTCATGTCCATAAGACATGACTTAACCATCGCATTAACTTTTCTTTTGGCTATGGTATCCAACTGCACCAGCCAAGATTTTTCATGCTTGATTCTTGGAAAATCAAAACTTTCCACCATGTTAGGGTCTATATAACTATGACTAGCTCCTGAATCAATTAAAATAGCAATGGTTTGGTTGTTGATCATACCTTCCACTTCAATCATATGTGATTGATATTCTTCTTGCTTGTTGTCTAGGGCTGCATAGATCCTTGGTACATTTATGCCCATGCCCTCCATTGTTTCAACTTGTTGTACATTGTGAACAGTTCTAACATTTTCACCTCTATGGGGACAATCTCTGTACATATGATCTCCTTTACAACCCCAACATTGAATAGGTGGTTTCCTTGACCTTTGACCCCCTACCTCAATTGTTCTAGGTTCTCTAGAAGTTGTTTGTGCTTAAGTATTATTTCTGAACAATGGTGTCTTAGATCCCTTCTTCCTCTGATCCATCTTGAATTTATTTTTGTCTTCCCAAGATTTTTGGAAAGTTGGCCTTGATTTTTGTTGATCGTAAAGGCATTTATCTCTCCTTATGGTCTCCTCCAATCTCTTTATATCATCATATTGTATTTTTCCATTGATGAATTATGGAAATCCACTCAAATACCTTTGAATCTTAACTGTCTCATCCTTGATGAAAGAGACATACTTCAACAATTGTAAAAACCTTTTCTCATATTCATCTATTGTCATACTCCCAAGCTTATGTTCAAAGAAATCTTTCATTTTCTTGTCATAGTAACTCTTAGTCAAGTATTTCTTCTCAAAATACTTCTTGAATTCCCTCCAAGTATGATGTAGGAGCATCACTCCAAGCCAGCTACGCGTCGGCCAGCCAACACATCAAAGCACGTGTCCAATGGAGAGGAGAGGCGTAGCCCTCTCACTTTCAAATTTTGAATTTCGAAAATGTATTAATGATTGTAAGGATGGTAGAGCCAAAATCCATGCATGCACGCAAGATTTAGATAAATGGTGCCTTAATTGGTTGTAAGGATGAGATCTAGATCTGATTCAGACTAGACAACCATTCAATGAAATTAATGAGAGTTGGTGAGGATGGAGGGAAGCGCTCAAGGAGTCCCCTTTTGTAAAAAGATCTTCTTTTGTTTTTCATAGAGGATAGTTAGTAAGTGGAGGAGAGAAGAGAGTTAGGAAGAGGATAATAATAGAGAGATAGGAGAGGATATTCGAGAGTCTGTGGCAGTCCGAGCTCAAACACATTGTAAGGAGGCATTTCAGATTAATACCAACAGAGTAGTTTTTCCTGCATGTTATTCTATGTATGTTGATGAATGTCTTTATATTTTTATGATATGTTGTATATGTATGTTAAGTTACATCTGCAGGGATAGATAGATTTCCTATCTGTAAGTTATTTGATTTTAGGTTTGGGTTCTTTGAGGCTTCATGCAAGAGGTTGCATGATAGAATACTGCGGGTTATGTAAGCCAATGCATGGAGTGCACTTCTGAATTCTATATAATTTCAGACAAAGACATGCCAGGAGGGTGCACCAACTGAAGTCATTAACTCAAGGAAGAATCCTCAGGGTTGTCTAACACCCTGAAGGAAGAACTATGTAGAGGAGAGAACAGAGAGGGAAGAAGTAGAATTGCTGAGAATTCTGTAAAGACTCTGCCAGAAGGGCATTGAGAAAATGCACAGGATGCATTGAGGAGAACTCTATTTTTAGTTCATTGAAAAGGCAGAGTCACTGAAGATTCTGGAGAACTCTTCCGGGTGGGCATTGAGTTGGTGCAAGTGTGCACAAAAGGAACTCTTGTCTGAGTCTAGAGAGAAGAGAAGTAGCAAGGAGACACACTTACAAAGTTACTAAATACTTTGTTTGTTCAACAAGGATTGCTTGAGTAGGAGGTTGCCAAGAGGAAACAAAATTCCTCTTTGCAAGGAGATAAAAGGGTTGAGTTCCTTAGAGGTTGAATTTTTGAAGCTCAGGACGGATAACACAATTGTGTGCAGGGATCCTACAAGGATTGTATAGCTCGAGAAACCTTTTTAGGTTTCAGAGAGAAGCAATCTTAGGAGGGACAACGCTTCTAGAATTAAGGTGATTTCATCAAAATCAGATCGAGCTCAAAGAGGAAGCAAAGGATGAGGCCTTGAAACTTTGAAAATCTCCCGAGGGGAAGGAGGAAGTTCTCAAACTCAATAGGGAACACAACTGTCATTAGCTCAGCTGGAGAGATGAGATCTAGATCGTCGATTCTATGTCCAGACACACACAAGAAAGCTCACAAGGAAGAGAAATTGATTGGGGCTGTCAGATCTAGTGAAAAGGACCGATCGCCATCGGATCTAGAGGAAGGCGCACAGAGTTTAACCTCTGGGAGATCATGCAAGAGAGGAGATGAAAAGGATGGTGGGAACACTTCATGGAGAAGTGTCGAAAATCTTGTGGACCTTCGGATCTCACAAATCTGTGAGAAGGTTAAGGCTGAGTGTCTTCTAGCACTTCATCATTTAAAAATTTTGGGGTTCGACATTTCGGAAATCCCGATGACAGGGAGATGGGGAACTTTACATTGAAAACCTCGAAGTCGTGAAACACGACGTGTCTTTGGAGAAAGGTTGTGGTCACGGATGAAGCAACCATTTTAGATTTTGGTATTTCGACATTTTGCGGTCGGGGAGGTTGAAGGACCAAGAATGGTCTGCAGCCGGAATCGTAGAATCGTGAATTCTGAAATCCTGAAAAGTGGGACGTGGTCGGGTAGATTTCATCATTTCCAGACACAAATGTTCAGTAGACCTGGAGTTGGGAGACATGGAATCTCGACTCACGAAATCGCAAAACCCTGAAGCATTCGAAAGGATAGCATGATCCATATCCATTGAGCATTTTAGCATTTCAACATTTCAGGGATCGGGAAGCAAAGGAGGTGAGCTTTAGGAGGCACTGCATCGTGAACTCTCGGTTCACGAAGTCCTGAAAATATCTGAGTCCATTTCGACATTGATCCATTTCAGGAATTCGGGGAATGGAGTGACCAATGGTTTGGGCCACTGCATTTCAAACTCCCAGTTACCAAAATCCCGGTATAGCCACAACATCGTGGTCACGTGGAGGTGAAGCTCGCACCTAGTTCTTTTTCATACAAGTGGGGTTTTCTTGAAAGGACCTGTGGATCGAATTCGTGGGGTTCCAGAGAGGGCCTGAAAGAACTAATACAGTTCTTCAGATTCGAATAAGAATGATCCTGTGCAGATCTCAGCCCGAGGGTCGAGGGTCTACGTCAGTTTTGGTATCAGAGCCTGATTCTTTGTCTTTATACTGCAGGAAGAGGGAGGCAGAGAAGGAAAAGAAAAATAGTCTGATACACATTAGTGTGGTATCAGAGCGGGATTTGACATTTGTAGGCGACAGAGGTAGGGAATGCCAAGTTTTTCTTACAGAACCAAGAAGGGAAAGATAGAGTGTTGAAGCTATGTGATGATTGTTGCAAGGTGTGAAACAGTCAATAAATAGTCAAGAGGAATGTAGCATATGCTGGAAGCACTCATGGTTGTAGAGTGATAGCAACAAGTTTGCCAGGAGGGCAGATAGGAATAGGAAGATGGCTATTGAAGGCCATCGTCATGGTCACAGGGAAGACCACAAGCAGAAGAGAAATACAGAGGTGGATTTGGAACTCACTGAGATAAGGGAAAGGATGGAAGAGCTTGCACTGCGAGTGAAGAAAAACGTGAAGACACACTGAGTGTATGAATGGCCTCTAAGGAGGAAAGCAAAGTGGCGAGTCAAGAAATTGTTGGCCAGAAGACAACAAAGGTTGTTGAGGAGGTGGCTGAGTTATGTGAAAAGCCTCAGGGTCACAAAGGAGATGGTTCATTCCTATGAACCAGAAGCTGGGAGAAATCTCAGTGATGATGAAGAGGAGAGATCGAGCAGAGATCTCATAGACTGCCAAGTGGGCAGAGATGGACTTTCAAATTTCCAGGTGGGCAATAGAAAGAGATCAAGTGAAGGTTTTGTATGCTTCCAGGAGGGTGGTGCTAAAAGTTCAAATTGCTAGGATGGCACTGAGATGGGATCAAAAAATCTCATAGACTGCCAGGTGGGCAGCAAAAAATTCCCAAATTTCCAGGTGGGCAGGGGAAAATAAGTGAGACTCTCTGAAAGTCTCAAGGACTCAGGAGTGAGTTCAGTTCAGCAAGGAGTGTTGAGAAGTGAAGATTCATGTGGTTTTGTAGACCATGTGAATGAAGATGATGACAAGTTAAAAACTTGCCCCATCCAGGAGGAGGATCAGAAGAGCATTTTGATGATTGGAGGGATAAAAGTATTCCTGCTAGATAGCCTAGTTGAGGCCAGTGTGTGTGTTTCCAATGAAACAATAGTAGAAGGATAGCCAACTGTGACTGTCAAAGAGATGGAGAAAATGTCAGAAGTTTCACAAGGAAAAGAAGAGGAGCACACAATTGAGATGCTCACTCCATGGGAGAAGGAGTTAGAAATGTTGGAGGATTGGTTGAACAATCCAGAACCAATAAATGCCTGCCATGAGAAGATAGTCATGCAGATGTTAGCAGAGGAGAATTCCGAGGAATCGTTCAGAAATTTCAGCTAGGGAGTTGAACAGATGATGATGACTGCAATGACGAGGAAGACAACATAAGATGAAGGGAAATTTCAGTCTGAGGAGCAGTTGGAGGAAGCTAGAACTGAACCAGCACAAGGAGAAATGGTAGAATCAGGTTTGTTAGAGAAGGTGATTGAACAATAGGTCAGTCAAGAAGATAAGACTGCAGAGCTGAAATTTGCAGCAGAGTGGAAAGCTGAGACCATAGAGGAAGAAGATGGCATGGGAGATCTAGTTGATCTACCTGTTTGTAGGAAAGAAGTGTAGTGGAGTAGGCTGCAAAAGAAGAGCCAACCATTGGACCAACTGGATGAGGAGATTGAGGAGATTAGAGGGCTCATGATTAGATCAGCAGAAGCAGTCAACAAAGGGAAGTTGAGAAGAGGATAACTTTCCATAGCAGCAGGGCACCAACAACAGTGAAGCAGTGGAGAAGATGGACAGCTACAGAGAATTGTTTGGGATCCAGGTGGATTTCGACAGCCATGCTGGGAAGCTCATGAATAGGAGCTCATGAATTTTTCACAGCAGAGGAGTATGATGTAGGATCATTTCTCCAAGCCAGCTACACGCTAGCCAACCAACACATCAAAGCATGTGTCCAATGGAGAGGAGAGGCGCAACCCTCTCACTTTCAAATTTTGAATTTTGAAAATGTATTTAAAGATTGTAAGGCTGGTAGAGCCAAAAGCCATGCATGTATGCAGGCTTTCGATAAAGGGTGCCTTAATTAGTTGTAAGGCTAACATCTAGATCCAATTCGGACTAGATAACCATTCAATGAAATTGAATGTAAAATTAATGAGAGTTGATGAGGATGGAGGGAAGCGCTCGAGGATCCCCCTTTTGTAAAAATATCTTCTTTTGTTTTCAGAGAGGATAGTTAGTAAGCGGAGGAGAGAAGAGAGTTAGGAAGAGGAGAATAATAGAGAGATAGGAGAGAAGAGCTGAGACTCTGTGGCAGTCCGAGCTTGAACATGTTGTAAGGAGGCATTTCAGATTAATACAAACAAAGCAGTTTTTCCTTCATGTTATTCTATGTATGTTGATGAATGTCTTTATGTGTTTATGATATGTTGTAGATGTATGTTAAGTTCCATCTGCAGGGATAGATAGATTTCTTATCTATGAGTTCTTTGATTTCCGGTTTGGGTTCTTTGAGGCTTCATGCAAGAGGTTGCATAACAGAATACTACGGATTCTGTAAGCCAGTGCAGGGAGTGCACTTCTGAATTCTACAGAATTTCAGACAGAGACATGCTAGGAGGGTGCACCAGCTGAAGTCATTAACTCAAGGAAGAATCCTCAGGGTTGTTGAACACCCTGAAGGAAGAACTATGTAGAGGAGAGCACAGAGAGGGAAGAAGCAAAATTGCTGAGAATTCTGTAAAGACTCTGCCAAGATGGCATTGAGAAAATGCACAAAATGCATTGAGGAGAACTCTATTTTGAGTTCAGTGAAAAGATAGAGTCACTGAAGATTATGGAGAACTCTGCCAGGTGGGCATTGAGTTGGTGCAAGTGCGCACAGAAGGAACTCTTGTCTGAGTTCAGAGAGAAGAGAAGCAGCAAGGAGAGATTACAAAGTTACTGAATACTCTTTTTGTTTAGCAAGAATACATGGAGTACTGACTCGGGAAATCACGAAACCCCAAAGCATTCGAAAGGATAGCATGATCCAGATCCGTTGAGAATTTTGGCATTTCAACATTTCGAGTATCGGGAAGCAGAGGAGGCGATATTTAGGTGGCACTGCAACGTGAACTCTCGGTTCGCGAAGTCCTGAAAATATTTGAGCCCATTTCGGCACTGAGCCATTTCAAGAATTCGGGGAATGGAGTGACCATTGGTTTGGGCCACTGAAGTTCAAACTCCTGGTTATTGAAATCTAGGTACAACCACAACGTCGTGGTCGCATGGAGGTGAAGTTCACGCCTAGTGTTTTTTCGCACAGGTGGGGTTTTCGTGAAAGGACTTGTGGATCGAATTCATGGGGTTCTAGAGAGGGCCCGAAAGAACTAATTCGGTTCTGCAGATTTGAAGAAGAATGATCCTGTGTGGATATCGGCCCGAGGGTCGGGGGTATGCATCAAAGTAACACTTTTCTCTTTAATGTGTTTCACTTGCACAAGCTGATCCCGCCACATGGATGCCTTTCCCTTCAGTTGATAGATATAAATTCTACCTTCTGCATGAGAAGAATAATTATGCAATTGAAAATATGTTATCCTTCCAAAAAACCATGTTTCTGCATCTTCATCCTTCTTGTGCTCAACATCAAATGTAGGAGGCTTGATTTTGTTCATTTCTCCTCGTAGCTCATCCATCCCAGATCTCTTAGGATTTCTAATAGGGGATGCACTTGAGATGTTGTGTGCTCTCTTATTGGAATGCCTTCAAGAGTGATGGTGATGTCTTCTAACACTTCTTTCTTTTCTTTTCTCATCAGGAGGCCCGTGACTTACTAATTTGCTTGAGCCACTCTCCTTATCCAAATTCTTTTCAATTGTGTTCAATATTTGAAATAACTTCATGTTGAAGTCATCATGTTGTTCCTTGGCTATCATAAGCCTTTAATTATCATATTTAATTCTTTGGACATCCTTTTGCAAATTTTTAATGGTCTCTTCCATATTCATGTTTTCATTCCTTTCATCTCCATGTCCATTGGAGTTTGTTTCTTCAATGCCCAAATGGACATCCATCCCTATAATATCATCCTCCTGACTTTAAGTCCCCTGTGCCTCTTACATTACTATGGAATTTATGTTGATCTTGATCTGATCTAGTTGTTTTTAACGTTGCAAAATGTGCAGCCAAAAAAACTTTGTGAGGCTAACTATTTTAGCAATCTCATGAAAAATATGAACTATTCTGGTTCAATAATATATATCAGAATTCTTTCTTCTGATTTCCTAAAACATTGAATGTCCAAATCAATTTTTTGGGTGGATGTTTAGATTCCACTATTAAATACCTTTCCAACGCCTACTCCTATGCTCAATTCCAAGTCTCAAGCAGAAAGTTATGGCTACTTGAAATTTTCCCATTAATGTTTCTGTTCATTTTTCAACTTGGCGCATTTTTGGTCTGTAATTATGCATTTTTGCACCAACTCCTTTGGAATTTTCATAGGATCTCAATTGGTTTTCCTCATATACATATTATGGACACTCTATCCAATTTTCACCTCTTTTTGGGGTTCTTGGATGCTAGTTACACCCTGCTGAAATTCCAAACCAAAGTACCATATTGTAACTGGTATAATACAGGTACCTTCTTTGCCATATTAAACATCTTTAATATGCCCAGAAATTTAATTCATATCTGTTACTATAATGTATGGCTCAATATATTTCCATTGAATACTCTTGTGCCTCATTCGGATTCCGGAGAAAAAAGTTATGGCTCTTTGAAGTTAGTTGGGTCTTAAAATTTACCCTTCACTGTTTGTGTTGTAACTTCCTCATAAAATCTCCATTTGATGAAAAGTTTACACCATTCGAAAGCTCTCTCTGATATCTTTCATTTGAGCTATAGAGACATAGTTTACCTTTGGTACACCTCTGTCTCATGGTTTTTGACTTGCTAAATATGCTCTTAAGGGCCTAAAAAATGCACTGCAAAAAGATGACGTTCAAATGATATAAAACGTCGTAGAAAATCATTGGTTTTTTGTTGTTGTTCACCCTTCAAAAAACTTCGTGCACACAAATTTGAATCTGTTCACCCGTATTCACCATGCATAACAATATCACAAGGTAAATCATGCTTCGCGCACCTTAAAACCACTGTGTATCACTTCTCTGTTGGGATAATAGCTTGCGGGCACTACTTTTGTGTCTCACGCCAATATCCACCACGTACAGTTTTGGGACCGCGTGTTGATATTTCATGCACATTTCACTCGACACGTTGTGAAATGCCAAAGTTTAGTATGCCCCCACTGCGCACCCATATTGTGCACACACCACTAACTAAATGGTCGCGCAACAACATATACCCACATTGTGCATGCACCAACAAAACTCCTATGCGCTCTGCCAACACTGCGCACACCACACATGTCATTATTATGTCTGTGCAAACCACGTAATGATAAATTTATCGCGTGGTCCTATACACCAACATTTTTCCGCGCGATGAAGGTATTTAGCACGCACACCCACACACCAACATTTTTCTGCGCAACACCAAAATTTAGTGCGCACACTTGCACACTAACATATTTCCGTGTTGTGCCCAAAATTAAGTGCGCACACCAGCACACCATTATTTTCCCACGCGTTACCATATTTTAGCACGTGCACCCACACGCTAACATTTTTCTATGGAGTGTCCAATTCTTACATAACTCAAGCTATTACTGCACAACATGCATTTTTAGTGCGCCCACCTGCGCACATTCCTTTTTATACGTATACATTCCTCGTGAATTCCACTGTAGAAATTGGTGCTTTTGCTTAGATTTTTCCCCCAATTTACCATAGACATTCTGAAACCATGAAATTCATTCAATTTCACCCCAATAACACCAGTTCAACCTATTCAATAACAAATCGTTGTAAGTTGACATTTCTGGAAGGAATTTACCCACAATCAACTCACGATTTGAGAATTTTAATTACTAATTTCGCTCCAACTATTATGGCTTCTCTGTAACATCACATTCATCCAATTTTGGGTCTGAGTTTGTTTAGAATATATATTAACTCAATAATATCTTAGCACATGGCCAAATGTCTTAATTTTCCCATGAATTTAACAACCAGAATTAGGGCTTTTTCCCAATTCTATGTTGTTTCTTCTAAATATTACAATGGATGCTCTGCAACTCAAAATTTGGCCATTTAAAAATCAATCCTCTATGAAATTTCTCTTCAAATCAACTTTCTCAAACCATCCAGGCTCAGTGTTGAAAACTAAAGCTCTGATACCATGTTGTAATGTCCCCGACCCCCCATGTCGAGAAACGCTATGCCAGAGAACTCTTATTGTTCTCTCTTCCGAACATACTGCAACATACCCAACATCCAACTGAGTTATGCCACATAAATATTTTTCTTTGAAGGACTGCATGCAATTAAAATATATACACACAAAACTCTTACGAAAATATATATACATAAAACGTAAATAGCCAAATACATATGTAAATGCACGGATTCACACTGAGATAACAGTAAACATATACATGCAGAATATACATGAAATGCCCATAAATATACAGACAGTCATAACCACACATAAGATAAACCCGTAAAAATAAACACATAAATAACAATGCAGCATGTAAATTCATCACACAATTGGTACTTATCTTGGTAAGAATGTTAGAAACTGCATGCAAACCTTCCACGGACCTCCCAGCCTTAGACCACATTGTTCATCACTCTCAACAGTGAGTCACCCCAGAGCTAGGACTAACTCCGCCTGGGTAAAGGGATTCCTAACTAGGCTATAGGCTCATAGACAACGGGAAATACTTTGTCTTAGATGCCAACTCAAACTAAAAACCTACAGTCCCTCATTCCCCACATTCCTATCCCACCCCAGGAAGTGTTCCCCTTCTCAGCTCAACAATAATTTGGCTACCCCACTTCCCTTCTAGCACTTTAAAAACAGGTCGGACATGAAATCTCATAGCCCTATAGCTGCAGCTTAGGACCTTCAAGAAATCAATTCCCCAACAATTCTCTCAACCAGAGAGAAATTGTTGATGGGCTTGAAAACTCGCCCCTTCAATATCACATGGGCTTGACAACCCGCTTCTTCATTCCATCTCCCAAGTTAACTAGATATACGAACACAAAACTGCTATGGATACAGTTTTAGGTACAATCATGAAGATACGAAGGATAGCTCAATGGTTGTGTGCATGCTCATGGATGATTGACTGGATGAATGAATGATGGAAGGAATGATGGGAAGAATGATGGAAATGATGATTGGAAATGAAATAAGTCCCAACAATATGTATGCATGTCCCCAACTTGACACTTTTCATGTTGGGAGCTACTTTGGCCTACTTATACCCAACTTTAGAACTTAGGATAAAATAATTATCAATACTTTATGATTTAAGAAATATTAATATAATATTCCTTTTTAGCTTAAGATCTCTATATTATCCCCTTTTCCTTAAATTTTAGGCCCCTACCTTTCCATAACTAGTGGATTTTAGTCGCCCATATCTTTTATTGTGGTCGGTCTACGCATAGTGATGTATTTTGTATTAATTATGAGACATATACATAAATAGGTGCACTAGCCTTTAACATCTAGGCTCTCCATCCTAATCAAAACATCAGCATCCTAGCTTATAATAACTGGCTCACCAGCCTATAAAACACAACATATATACAAATGGCTCCCTAGCCTAAAAATCACGCACACTCAAGTGGCTACGTGTGGTATCCAGGAATGTGCACACTTCCTCATTTTACTGCATAGTACATGTGCACACTATGCCATGAAAGGTGCATACAAAAGTTATATCAAAATAGCTCACCAACTTAAGTACATTTTCATTTACATTTATAATCGGGTTCGGCCTTAGGGATATTACAACAACATTTCTCCTTCCTATTTCAGCAATAGGATTAATTTCAGGTGACAAGCCTCTCCTTCTTCTAAAAGCACGAGAATCTAAGGACATGAAAGAAAATCCAAAACTGAGGAAAAGGAAGGTTAGTGCTGATTTCTAGGTTGTCTACATCTAGCTTCCAATTGTTCTTGAACACTAATATCTCATTGAATTGGTGCCCAAGAATGGTTAAGCTCAACATGGATCCTGGCAGTGTCTAAAATAGTATGAAACAAGTTCAAAGCAATGTTATTCTGGTCTTGGATATCGAGCTCAAGATTGGGATACCTCGCAACAAGAAAATTCATTAATAGAAAAATAGTCAAAGAATCAATATCAGAAAAATAAAGATGTATCAATGAGAATCAAGCATAAAAATTAACTAGAGAGATATCGAAGATCTCCCTAGTATGGTCGCCAAATAAATGTTGAGGAAAAGATATGAAATAATCTTACTCAAGCATTTTCAAAATCTCCTTGGATAGATCAAAGTAGAGGGGAATATCACCCTATGTTTATAGACAACAAAAATAACATCTTAACTAACAAGTATTAATTACGAGTGCTTAGGCTAGTCTTTTATCAACAAAAGTTTGCTAGAAATTTAATTTTTATGTAATTTTCTGAACATATCAGTTGCTGAAATAAATGTAAAGATAGAAGAAAAGTCACCAAGATGATAATCAAGACATATGAGACATAAAACAATCCTTTATTTCATTCAAATTCACTAAAGAGTCATTTTATTTACAAAATCTCATACAAAAATTTTGGACCAAAGTCAAACTTAGACATCCTCGATGGAAGATATTGTTGGCATAGGGGCATACCTAGGGTTCATCTCCTAGAGAACACAAACAAGATCTAACTATTGGCCCTTTCGACAACACCTGAGACACAGATGCACTCTCACACGAACCAAAATGAGGGGGTTGCAGGACAAAGATGTCTACAACCAAGGGGATTATCGAGTGGATCTGATACTAGAACAATACAACATGCATATATCACTTATCATCTTAGATCCACTCCACATAGTTATCTATCAGATCTAACAAAGTAATGCAATATTAGTATATCAAATGACAGAGAACAAAGCATCAATCACACATGACACAAGATATACCAGGTTCACCCTCTCTTTAGGGCTACGTCCACAGAAATGTGCTTTATAATATATTAATATGAAGCATACAGTTCCTGTCTCCACTCTTAGCTAACAAATCTTCTCTCTTCTCCTTGCTATCTCTCCCCTCCCTATGCACCGAGCTACAGGGTTGATCTTCGCACCCAGCTGAAGATATACAATACAAAAGGCTCTCGTACTCAACACTTCTCTCTCACTCGATCACACAATGACAAAGACAAAAACAACCAACCCAAACCAGGTCCTCTAGACCTATATTTATACATTATAATCACTCATCGACATCCTTAGGCTAAAACCTAGGTGTCAAAACCCTAGATACCAAAACCCTAGGTATCTAAAAACCTGGGTTTTCAGGGCTTTGCCAACCTGTCTTTCCTTCCTTCTCATGTGGTGCTCCAAAGCATCCAACGGTGACTTTTTCCGCTTGCTGAGTTGTCCACAATCCTTCTTGCTCGGTGATCTATCATCCTCGATCTCCTCATCCAACGACTTACATCCTTTTACTTCGCTCTGTGTTTTCTTCTATTTTTCTCACTTTGACCTAGTAACAATCACTTTGTCTTCCACGCAGTTCGCATTATGCCTTTTCTTCCTTGATCTTCGCTTACTTTCATAACCAACGCCCAACAAATACAAAAGGACCTCTAACAGAAAACCAAAACCAAACTCTAAAAGTTGGATCAGCTTGCCACAAATTTCTTCCCACTCGACTCTACACAATATCCTTTATTAGTCATGAAAATGAATTCACAAATAAAGAATTCTACACAGACTATAAAAGATAGATCAACACCCCTGGAAAAAAAAGTGTCTGAATGATGTGATTCAACCCTAAATATAGCTATCTACAATAAGACCCTGCTATCATAAAAGAGAATTAGGCTAGTGATGAATACCGAATGAATTAAAACTAAACTATCTCAGCATAAACTCAAAGAGAACACCTTAGTATGCTTCTGCTTCTATCCTTCTCTTGTTCCTCCCTTTCCTTTTTCTTTTAAACAAATTAGAATTGGTTGAATTAGTTGAACCAACTCATTAGTTAAGTTAATCAAAAGCCTCAACTAACTTCAGTTAGGGGGAATAATAATAATTATAATAGAGGTTATAAATAAATAATAACTAGTCGATGGGACCCCTTGTGACTCTCTTTACTTCATAATAATCATAAGAATCATAACATAACCATTATTTAAGAAAAACACACCCCCTTGTGTCTTCCATCAACATATTCACTCTTGGCAAATTTTTCTCATGAAATTTGAAATTATTTTCAAAAATATTACTCATATATCAAAAATAAAACATGTTGTCCAAAATTTCTTGAAGTTAACTGTCATTAACTATGGATAAAACTAAAACTCAAAAACCATATTTCGCAGTCTGTGATTAATCCCTTCCTTGATTGTTGTTGTCACCTCTTGATTTTCCTGAATTTGTCATTGGCTGTGCAGAGCCTTTAGGCCTAATATCATTGATCGCATTGGAAAAATCGTGCCTCAAATGCATCCTGGAAGACACGGGTTTTTCGGAGCCACTGGAGGGTGAGGAAGGGGAAGCAATAAACTTTCCTATATGAAGGGAATGATGGGCATCAGTTTTCAATATCTTGCTAGCATGGGAGGATTGCACTGGCGATTGGTCAGGAGCAACTTGGACAATGGGGTTAATACATGGAGGAGTAGATAAGGACAAGTTGGGCCAGCCACGATGTTGGGAGACTGTCAGGTGGACAATCTCCTGACATCCATGATTTTTAAGGACCTTGGGTTTCAATGAGACATGAGGAGGTACAGGGATACCGGGGGCTTGTGGGACTTGGAAAGTAGGCCTTTCAGTCCTAGGTTGGACTACTCCCTGCCCAATACAATTGAAGAATCTGGCCTGAAATAATTGGCCAAGCTCTTATGAGTCAGCATAAAAATGTATGGAGAACCTTGGCCTTCAAGGGCCTCAGTTCCAATTACCTCTACCTCTGTTTCCTCGGCCATGGCTACCTCGACTGAAAAAAATCATTCTGCATGCGTGATTGACTATCAAATAGTATTTTAAATAACCATACATGAAAAAATCTTAAAAATATGAAATAGATTTGGCTCAACAATGTATTAGACTCATGCAATCCAATCCATACAAATCCTTTTATTGTTTAGCAATGAGGAGGGGGTGAAAAGGGTTCTGGGATATGTGAGGGGTTTGTATTGAACAAAACATGATATAATAAGAGGGAAAAGAACTCGGTTACTACTCAATGAAAACAACAATCAACTAAAAAGAAAACCAATAAAACATCACTGTAATCCACACAAGACACTACAACTTTCAACTACCTTAACACCAAAATTTTCTTGACTGTAATCAATCTCAGAACAAGGAGTAAAAAAATGAATATGGGAAGGTGATTGGATTTGTAATTAGCAAAAAATGAAATAATGGAACGGAATAAAAAAGGTTATTGTTCATGAAATTAATTAAGTGATCCATAAAACATTCTGCGAAAAGAGATGCACCAACCATCAATCATTTTGAACAAATAACAATTACTGTGTATTTAACTAGTTCATTGTTTGATAATCAACTATCCAACACAGTGCCCTCACAAGATAGTATGCATTCCAGGCAATCTGTAAAGGGGTTATATTCCTTTCATTTATACACTTTGCATCTTATAACAATTTTCAAACAGTAACCATTCCTACTTTGTTAACCATCAAAATGAACCACTACGCATACATTACTTCAATCAACAACTATACTCAAAATCATGTCTGAAAAATGAAGTCACACTATCACTGTAATTAAGCCTGTCATTTAAATGCAATGATATTCATTGAACATATATAGGTAGTAAATCAAATAATCTAAATTAAATTGCAAAATCAGAATTGGCACTTAAACAGACAGCCAACAACCACCATTCTAACACAATATATGCATAGAATAATCCAATCATGCAAGTATTACTATGTCAATGTGCAAGTCCAATTCAATGTGACTCTAAAAAAATGGGCGATCTATCCAACACGATGAGGTATCAACAACGTGCCTATGTTCATAAAACCAATAATGATATTTCCACAAAATCATGCTTAGAAATATGTGACTATTTATGAGTGCGGAACCCAAGCTATCCATATTATACACAGTGTGCAACTACCAAAACCCACAATGCAACATCTCCATTTCACAAAAACAAATAAACGATCGTAGGAAATAACTCAACCCATCGTGTTGATCCATCAATCTAATACGATATGGATTCGATTTAGTCAAACTATAATCAATTATGCTTTGTAAAACTCAGGCTTCACAATCGACAATCATAAACATACGGTGGATGTAGTTCATACAATCATCCTGGTTGCAACAACCATTGACCCCAAAAGAAATAACAGTTACAATAACCACTATTTCGTTGTGTAGAAGCACCACACACACAAACACAGTATGCGTGAGCAACATCAAGAAATTGTAACCAATGCCATATAAATATCCAAATAATCCTTAGTTCAAAAATACCAGTGACTGTGTATAAACCAACCAATCACCACTGTCGTAAAAATAAATCGACCTAGTAAGTTGTGGAAACCACACATATCATTCATCAATTCGGATCAGGGCAACAACCCTCTCAATTAACAATATTGAGTTATTAACCATAAGGAGAGCGACTATGTGTATTGAATTATTCACTTAACAGTCCAGGGTTTACCATTTTTATAAAAGTGGCAATCACTATTTGTCAAACCAACATGACTGTCATATGACCAACTGGGTGAGTGTGTATTCAAATTAATCGACAATACATTCAATCCACAATAACCCATCATAAACTTGACAGGCTCGACATCCTTCTCTATAAACTACAACTTGGAGGGTTAAGGGTTTTATCTATAGCCAACACAGGGAGAACTGAGCCAACTCCTCATAATGGTGAAAACTCTAAGGGGAATGGTGCACACACAGGAAGAACCACGACTCATTCGTGGATAGGTAAAAAATCTATGACAAGGGGCTATAACATAGGAGAAGGACTCAAACTCTGCCTGTAATGATTCTTAACACACTTAGGGTATAAACCTTGTGGTTCTCCAGTAAACAACCACAACGCTGAAGTGGATATAGGGCCGATAAATTAACCAAATAACCCACTGCGCGGCCCCTTACTAGTGGAAACAACTAATGCTCTAGTGAACAAAACACAGTGACGTAGAGTGTCTCCAAAAATCAAACCCATAAAATCGTGGGAATGAACAAATGATGCAAATGCATGAGGAAAGCCATTTGGCCCAAGACCAAACAAAAACCCTCCAACTAAACCAGCCAGGATACCTCGGATGATCAACAAATTCTATGAATTAAAAACTATTGCAAAAAGAACCATCAACACTTATTCCAAGAACACAAATTTACAAAGTTGCAATGCTGAAGGAAACACAAACTAATGCACTCGATCCATTAATCATTTCATAACCAGAGAAGACTCATGAATGGCCAAAAAAATACATACATGTTAAGAAAGAACCTTAAAAGGTGAGTTGGTCGAGCAGTTCTTCTCTTCTAGGAAGTCAGAGCATAACCCCAACAATGAAATTGAGCAATAGCCCGATTAGGGTGGCGGCTAGTGAAGGAGAAAAGGTGATGTGCAATAAATGCACATCACCTCCATTCACAGTGCATTAATTCCCTAGTACATTCCAATGAGCTTTCCATTGGCACAATTAATCAACCATGTATCGAAACCATCATCGATTAAAACCAACAACGAGGCCATATCACATTTCAAATTTCTGACATAACATAGATCAACCAAGTTCCATATAATTCAACAATTTACATAATGATTAGCATCTATTACCTTACCAAATGTGCCACCAACATTTCATACCATATGCATATTAACCATATAACTCAATCAAATCACATAACTATTACTTTCTAGCTAGGATTTTCTCATAATCATTTAAATCTTTCATGCACATAGTATAGCATAACTCAAATTATTCCTTTTGCATTTGTTGCATTGCTTTCATTTCTTTTCAATTGTTTGCATGTGGTATAGTAAAATTGCAGAACTAGATCCTTCTTCTTTTTCATTTGTTATAATACTTTTTCTTTTCTCCAAACTTTCTTTTATGTATTTTCACTAACATGTTGGATGTACAGGTGCAGTAAGAACATATAGCAATCAAATTTATGAATAGCATAGGCTGTGGTAACATAAGGAATCACCACTTCATAAGCTCAAATCATATCCAATAACAAAAAGATATCATCAACCATGTAAGTCATGTTGCACATCATCACAACATAAAAAATGAATAGATCTGATCTTGAATAGTTCAAGGGGTCCCCACCTACTAGTATTATTTAGATTTTATAATAATAGGATTTAGCAAGACCTTGCGGGCAAAAATTTGTTGACATTTTTTAATCGTCAACAACTAGGAGACAATTTTTAAGGGAACAATTATTTATTAAACTTTACTCATACCATCATCTATTTTAAGGCCAACCATGTCGTAAGGAGGCATAGTTTTCTAGGTACTAGGTTTATTAACTTACCTGAGTTAGAACTGTGGCATTCCCTTCAAGACATACTATGTGCTGCTAGGGTGCCACTTGCCTGCATTCTTGTTTTATTTGTGTAACGTGCCCTTCAGTACGCACTATGTGCTCCAAGGGTGTCACTCGCCTCTTGACTGAATTTGGTAGATGTCAAACCCTTGGAGTCAACACTCCGTCAGGTGATCTTGTGGGAGACTAAGAGCCTCTAAGTAATAAGGACCCTACCTTATTGCGTGCCCCTTAGAAACATCATGAGTGACTCTCACAGTTTTCCCTCATGATAGTGTAGGTCTTCTCGAACTAGGTAATCGTTAACCTATAGTTCAAGCCATGGAAGGAGTGATAGTAGGCTATGGAAGGGATGTTTCCACACCTCTCCCTCAATGTCTCTAGTTGTCGTGCATGACCCCTTTACTGCACATGTGATTCTGGTTGGAAAGATATCATTAGCCTGCATCAATGAATGAAACATATCATCTATAACAATCAACATCTTAATATATAGTCATATGTCACATCTATAATATCAAAACATTCAAACGATAACAGTCCACTCCCTGACTCGATCTGGAGTCCAAGGAGATCCATCGATGTTGTCGACATCCTCTAACATCCATATTCCTGCACACTCAAGAGAACCTAGTCAATAACATTCGTCGATGTAATTATAGCAAAAATAACATATCATCAAATCCACAAATCTCATAATCATAATCAAAACAACCAATTGTATAAAGAACCAGATAACTTGCATGCAAGTATCCTCAAAGTATAAGTCCACTTAGTGCGCACAAGAGAGGGATGTTACACATGTTATTTGTATTTTTGAGATATAGAGGATTTTGATTATGCTAGATTGCAACAAAGAAAGTGATAGAATTCGGGCATCTCTATGTACATAGATCCGTGTATGTGTATATTATAGGGATATCAAAAAATCTTGTCTTAAGGACAATTATCCAACCCCCTTCATTGACTAGATCGTCGAGGATTGTGCCGGGAGAGAAATATTCTCCTTAATGGACGGTTTCTCTGGCTATAATTAGATTAATATTTTTCCCGTGGATCAACACAAGACTACTTTCATTTGTCCTTGGGGTAATTTTGCACACCAGAAACTACCTTTCGGTTTAAAGAATGTTGGTGAGACTTTTCAATGCACCATGTCTTATGATTTTCATAATATAAAGGACATCGTACAACCATATCTCAATGATATACTGGCCCATTCCATGCATCGCCAAAATCACCTGGCCCATTTCATGCATCACCAAAATCACCTGGCCCATCTCCGAGCCATTTTCATTCACTATCATTACTATCGTATACGTTTAAACCCACACAAATGTGTTTTTTGTGTAGACTCTAGCCAACTTCTAGGTTTTATTGTCTCACTTCATGGAATTAGGGTAGACCCTTTGAAGGTTGAGGCTATCCTTAATCTACCTCCTCCTTCCACTCTATGCCAGCTTCAAATTTTGCAAGGGAAGGAAATTTGTTTGCGTCGATTCATCGCAAATTACATCGCGTTAACACAGGGTTTTAGTTGACTGTTGAAGAAAGGTTATGAGTTTGTATGGGACGATACCGCCAATAAAACATTTGAAGCTTTAAAACTTTTCTTAACCTGTACACCACTCCTTTTCCCACCCGATTATAGTCGATACAATTTCCTTTACCTCGCCTCTTTGGACTCCACCATTGCCATGGTTTTACTCCAAGAAGATGATTCTCATGAAGAGCATGTAATTTATTATTTGAGTCAGAGTCTCATGACTACCAAATCTAAATACCTACATGTGGAGAAACTGGCCTTGGCAGTTGTTCAAGTTGTCCAACGTTTTCTTCATTATATATTATTATGTAAGACTACTGTCATTTCTGATTGGAACCCTATGTAGCATATCCTTACACGCTAATTTCTAGTGGGCAAGTACTCCAAATGGATAGTGATTCTCCAAGAGTTCAACTTAGAGTTTGAACGTGATAAGTCTAAGAAATATTTGGTATTTTTCCAAATTGATATGTGACCTTCCCTCAACTGATAAAACAAATGTGGCAGAGGATTCCTTACTTGATGAATCCATTTTTCTTGTCAGTTTTGATGACATTTGGTACAGATATATCATCATTTATCTCCATAATCAAACTTTTCTACCCGACATTTCTAGTGCGTATCTTCATCGTATACGGTATCAAGCCCATCAATACATAATTCTCAGTGACACTCTTTATCGCCGTGGTGTTTGTTAGCGATAAAAAATGCACTAGCATTTTGTTTGAGAAATGATGCTTAATATTGCAGGGAAATTTTGACTACCTTCCCAAGCTCCAAATTTAGATTTGAAAGTAGCATTGAAAATATTAGGATTTCCTGATGTCAATCGACTATTCAAGCATGTAAAACGGACTCTCCACGACTCAGAAATTCGATTTTTCCCAAGGTTGTTTTTATTTAAAAAATCTGCGCTTTCACCAGTTATTCCGCCTTGAACTTTGCTAGTTAGTTGGTGAAAGCTCTTCTTTTCACCAGCTAAAGGGTCGTATTTAGGGAAAATTAGCTGGTGAAACCTGTTACATGGCAGGAAGGTTGTATTTTTTCCCAGATTTGACTTTTTCTCAACCAAATCTTTTGAGGTTGGTTTCTAAAGACGCATAATAATTAAATACATCAGATTTAAGGTTTTATCTTGATGTATTTAATGTTTAAGAAGGTGGAAAAGTGAAAATGGTGACCTAGTTCATGAGCAAAAAAATGTCTTTTTTGCCAAAGGTGGCAAATTCGAATTTCTTATGAAGATTCATTAGCCTTGGAAGGTCTTCTACATATGAAGGCTATTAAGATAGAGTTTGACTCCTTAGATAGGATCTTTTCCTATTTTGTTTTGACTTTCCATTTTTAGTATTCTAGATCCATTTTTATAGGATCTCATGCTACACTTGTTGTATCTATTTGGATTTGACTATTTTTAGCAAATCTGATCCATATTTCAAGGATCTAGATTTCATCTTGTAAGACTATAAAGCCAAAGACATTTGGAGCACTAAGGGTTCGATTTTGGATACAAAAAATGCCTTATTGTAAACAAACCTTTTGATTTTAATACAAATCCCAGGTTCCTCTCTCTATTGATGTCAGTTTTCCACCTTCTTTCTGCACTTTAATTCATGTTGTTTTAGCTACAGATGATTGTTATCTCATTGGTTAGCTCATAACTGAATTAATAGTTTCTTCAATGTTTATTAAACCCTACCTTGTGTACTTGGTTTATAAGCATTTGTTCTTCGCCCACTTCAAGTAATTAACTAATTATTAATCCTTGAGAGCACTGTTTCATTTGATTCTCATTTTGACTATCTATATACCATATTGTTGTTGAGTTATCCCATTGATCCACATACACAAAACACAAAAAAAAAAATTGACTTGAAGTTACCAAGCACCTTTGGTCTACAACCACAAAGGGTTTCTTGGAGTGATAACAGTGTTGACTCAATTTTTTGTCTATGTATCACCTACGATGTGGCTGAGAAAGATTTGAATGAATGCCACTCTGGAGCATGTGGTGGTCATATTTATGGGTATGCCACTGTCCAAAAGATATTACGAGAAGGGTACTTATATCCTTCTTTGTTTAAAGATTGTATTACTGTTGTCCAGAAGTTACATGCTTGTCAAACGTATAATAGCAATATATGATCTCATTACACTCCTTTACACCCTATATTTTTTGTTGGTCCTTTCGTAAAATGGGGCATTGACTTCATGACACTTAACCCTCACTCGACTGGGGGGCATGGATACATCATCATAGACGTGGATTATTTCACTAAATGGGCCGACGCAATGCCTACATTTGATAATACCGAAAAAATTGTATCCTCGTTCATATTCAATCATATCATCACTCGATTTGGAATCCCACATGCTATCGTCACTGATCACGGTAGCCATTTTCAAAATTTCATGATGTTCGAGCTTACTGAAAATTTGGGTCTTCGACATGAAAAATCAACCCCATATTATCCATAGGTCAATGGCTAGGTTAAAGAAATAAAAAAAATTCTTATTATTATGCTTCGACGGATAATAGGAATTCACAAGACAAGTTGGCACATGATGTTGTTTTCAACATTATGGGCCTATTGGACATCCATGAAGTCTGCCACAAAATTTACGCCTTCCCAATTAGTGTATGGTATCGAAGCAGTCCTGTCGATTGAATGTGAGATACCATGTTTGAAGCTATCCGTTGAAATTCTCCCCAACACCTCTGTTGAAGAGAAATGTCTATTGTACTTGATGCAATTAGATGAAACCCGTCGTGATGCCACCCTAGTTATTGAAGCTAAAAAAAAATGTGTCAAAGCCCAATACGACAGGCATGTCAAGCCAAGTGTTTTATATGAAGGTGATCTAGTTCTCCTCTACGAACAAGATCATGATTTACTAGGGGCCAGAAAACTCGAGGCTATGTGGTGAGGCTCTTATATTGTCAAATGAGTCTTGGAGAAGGGAGATTATGAGTTAGTGTATAATGATGGAATTCCTTTGAGTGAACCCTAAAATGGGATTTACTTGAAGAAGTACTATGCTTAGATTGTTTTTGCATGAGTGGGCCTATATTTTATTGTATCATACTCTTTGTGTGCTACTTTTCATGTGCTTTTTCGTTATTTGGTTTTGAACCGCAACTTCTTACCTTACATTGTTCTTGGTTTCTAGATGTCAGTGTTTTCACTACCCCACTTTGGCTTCACCGATGGCGCTAGTCATAGTACTGAGAACCTAGCATCTACTTCTTGGGAAATCTACGCACCCACGAATAAATTGATCAGTCTACACGGTGTTTTCCTTGGTCGTGCAACTAACAATATCACGGAGTACAATGCAATCATCGAATTGTTGACCGACGTTGTTTCACTTGGAATCATTCATATTGTTGTATGAATTGATTCGCAGTTAGTGGTACTACAGTTGAGTAATGTCTATGTCATCTGAAGTCCTACATTGTTAAGGGTATATTTATGAATTCGCGTCTTGGAACTTCATTTTGACTACATTGAATATCAACCCATTCCTAGATGTCTAAATACATTAACATATGCATTAGTTAATTATGTGTTAGACATAAATTTGAGATATTTATAAATCTAATCATATTTTGTATATAAAGAAGGTAAGCTGGTAGAAGCCTCATATATATATAACGATAAAAGTTTTTACAAAAACGTGTTTTTGTCAGAAGACCAAAATTTCAAAATGTGAATCAGATGGCTTCATTTACAAAATAACATCAAGGATGTTGCTCACGATAACACACAACTTCTCGTGCCACCCTACGGAGCATTCAACAAAGAGAACCAGATATGCCTACAGTATGGTGTTGATATCGTCTCGATATATCATCGATAGAGATATCTGAGACACCTGTTGTCAACCCCTCCAGGCTCTACTCGATCGCCTTGTAATCATCGACATCCCATCCTTCTACCTTGACTTCTTCACCTCATCTCTAGATGGGGGATGTACCTAGAGTCTGGTTCAGTCCTACATCTGCATTTTCAAAAGATAATTTGACCATTCATCGGATCAAAAACATATATAAAAAAAAAAATTTCATATTTCAAAATTTACAACAACATTATGGAAACAAAAAATGTTCTCCTTACCTAAGTTCCCCCATTTATAAACCTCAGGTAGAACCAACTCTAGGTCACCTCTAAAGTCCAAACCACCATAAGCATAATCATCTACCATCAATAGTTGAGGCCTCAACCAATCAAATAACACATCATTATATTTGACAATGGGTCCCGCCACTTGCCAAGCCATGAGGTCACACCATATTTTCATCCCTAGATCCTGTGGGGCTGATAGGCCCCACTCTACCTATAAGAACAAATGAGGAACCCTCTCGAGGAATAAAGACACTAAAATGGATGCATACCCGAATTACTTCAGGTCACCTTTCTTGCACTTTGTTAGTTGTTTCTTCATACTGCGAAGAACCATGTCACTCCAGTTAAATACCCAAGGCTCCATGCACTCCAATTCATAATGGAAGTAAATTTGGAGTGCCATGTGAGGAGATGCACTCCCCGCCATACGTGACATACTAAACATGATAGTCCATAGGGGTAAATATCGGACATCCTTAATGGAAACTTTTCCCTTATGTCTCTCAACATTGGGATCACAATACCTACGAACATACTCACTCATTGGTAAACTGTCACCTCTGTCGCCTGTCAAGGTCACATGGGATCCATGGTGTGATAATCCCATCAGAAAATAGATATCCTTGATATATAAAGAGAGTATGCGGGCTCACACATGAAAAACCTGTTGATCCACATCCCACATGTGGACTAAGTACTCAAGCAACCTTAGTTGGGCCCTCATGCCCTGGATCTTGAATAACTTTAGGAGCCCACATTGCCAGAGGGAATTAACTGTGCCTGGGTCATTCCTGACAATGTAATCATAATCCTTGTATTCCCTCTCCCTCCACTCCAACATCTTGATAGTCAAAAACCTACATGGGAACCATAAGGAGTAGTCAAGACCTTTATTTCATTTCCTTGAAATTTTTTATTGGTTAAATGCACATAAAGAAATTTTGAGTTTCTCCCGCCGCAAGTGGGGTTTTATACATAGTGAGAAACTTCTGCAAGTGAAACAAATGTCGCATGAGGAAACCTATAGTTTTCGCAGTTCTCAATACATTCCACCTGCGGTGGCCCCTATGCACACCTACCGACCTAAAATCAAACGAAAAAGCTATTTTTAAACCAATGAAAAAACAATCGATCCATGGAAAAGGAAGAGGACGAGAATATTAACTCTTTAGCAAAATCCATTCATCGAATGGATTCTTATGACTCCCACAATCGACAGAGTAATTCAGAGGTAAAAAAGGGTTTTTTGGACAAGTTTTGGGTAAAATGACAATGAAATGGTAAAAACGAGTTTTCACCTATATTTATTCCCTTTTTACTTTTTCATTGATATTTTATATTATTTTATTCATTTTATCTAAAAACTAATGTTCTTATGGTATTGTGAGTGTTGTAATTTTTTCACAGATGAACGATCTTGGAGCCTGAACGATGAAATACAAATACTTTTCTTAATTTGTTTTTTTACGTTTGTCACATGTACAAATACATTTTAGGTTTTTCAGAAAAAACGTCGAGATTCGTCTTTGTTCGTTATCGCGCTTGTAAACCAATGGGAACACAACCAAGTATACTTTTGTCGCCTTTTCGTACTCGTCACAGTAACACAAAAAATGAAACCTATGGAGTATCCTTTAATATTTTTTCACGCTCCATAAAAACAAAAATATTGTCGAGCAACCTTGTTCTTTTCATGCTCGTAAAAATATTCAAAGGAAACATTTGATGGGCGATATTTTAACACTTTTTCAGTCTCATTAAACTAATTTATGAAAAATAAACTGAGAGAGTCCCTTTTAAGTGTTTTTCTGACTCTCTAAACATGAAAAACTCTCGAGTTTTCTCTCTTTGGACTCATTAAACAAACATTGAAAGACCCATATGGGGCTGAACAACTCCTTCTTAGGGTTAGTTAAACATACTTTGAGGGACTCATCCAAAGGATGAGATTACATCAAAAAGCATATGTTATCCTCCTCAAGCTTGTGTAAAAATAAAGAGGTACTCGCCAGAAATGGTGGGGGAAAATTTGGGAAATCAATGTATCTTTGTATTCGTGTTAGTGGTAGTAATAGTCACTCTTGAACATGACACCCCCTGTATCATTATATCTGGGTTTGAAAATCCATTTGTCTCTCATTTTTCCTTCCACAAGTTACTATCTTGGGTCATATTTGAGTCAATGTTTCCAAGACCATTGTCGTGTCATTCATATGTTCAAGAGAAGTCCAAACTTGCACAAGACTTCTATCGAGTCTTCCATCTGGAGTTATCAATTCTTACCATGTCAGCCTTCCCTGTGCCAATTTCAAATCATCTTCACACTTTGATCTACCTTAAATTTGTTACTTATTTCATGTCATTGATGGGGGATACATCAAGGCCTTCCTATGATGAGTCTTTTCCTGTCGACTTCAACTCATCATCCAGAACAAGACTTAGAAATCGTTTGGTACCTTAGAGCCTGCATGCCTCAATGGTAGGTTTCTTCTTTTTCAATAGTGGATTCACATCAGTAGTCCTGATTGAGAGATTCCATCTAGTGTTCGACTTCAGATCATTTATTCACTTTCAATGGATTGTACTGATGTACCTTGGGAGTCATTGACATCAATGGTGATTTCCCTCGCACTTGTTAACAGTTTTCATCAATGAACGGTAATCAAGTGGTTTATAGCATGTTCGACTTCAACACCTGTAATCGCATGGATATATTCATACTTATGGATGATGGGATTCAAGACCCTTGATCTCACCATATTGGTTCAGGTTGCTATGGAGTATTTACGATTTTCATTGACACATAGATGCACTTTGTATGTCTCTTGGCTATGTCCTATTTTGAGTTTTGTAGAACATAGATCCATAGTGTATTGTTGGTGGCTATGTAGAATCTTGATGACATGGATCCACGGTGTATGATAGGTGGCCATGACTCACATTTATGATTTAAATCACTTGTAGTCTGATCATGGGAATGCCTACCTCAGAAATGGCATAATATTGCACAAATGCTTGGTTGTTTGCAGGTTTCCAATCGATGTGCTCCTTGTTCCCAACACACACATGCATTTTACAAAGTATTTCAGCTGTCACGAGTTCTAGCATCATACTTTGCGGGGAATTTTGTTACACATTATTTTTGTCACCCTGGTGATGTTTCTACAAGAATGTGTTTAGGATCCCAAAAGTATATTTCTCATGAGAAAAGTGACTAGTTTCTCCCTCTACAAAAATTGTTTTTAGAATGATGTCACCGGCTAGACATAAGACATAGTGCGGAAATTCTTGATTTCTACAGGATGTCCTAAACTTGTCTTTAGGGATGATTTTAAGGATGGAAATTTATTTTAAAATGTAGAAACCTTCGCGAATCTTACTAATCCTTCATATGCCAACTATAAATGATTGGCGATATTTTTGTAAAAATATTCAAATTTCTAAGGATTTTATATAGTTTTTATAATTTTTTGGCGATTTTTAAGGTAAAATATTTTTATCTTATAGAATTTGGGTGAATCATTTTTAAAATAGTGAATCTTGTTTTTGGAAAAACCATGGAAAATTAGCCCATGAGCGAAATTGAGCCCCTAAAATCATCCCTGCTTGTCTTGCGGAGTTTTCGCAGGCTACTCTATAGACAGGGTGCGGCGACGTTTGAAGACTAACGAAAGGATGAGGTTCATGAAGGTTCTAGAAGGGAATCTTATAGAATATGCGGTAGCATCTGTATGGTTGGGATCCTATTGGCTTCTCTGATTTGGTGGGATCGTCCTAATATCTTTAACCATCTCTCCTTCTCCTATATAATGATGGATTTCTCATGGAAAAGGTTCAGCAAGTAAGCAAGAGAAAGAAACATCAAGTAAGGAATTTATAAAGGAATAGGCTGAGAATTGTGTGAAGAACTCTATTTCAATTGATTTTTGAGGTCTCCATTTTACCACCAAGCTATTGTGAATCATATTCATACAAGTTTTGAGAAAGTGTGTGTGTTGGGGCAAAGGGCCACTGAAAGGGAACCTTGCAACATCAAGGTTGTTTGGTTGCATCTTCCACTTTTAATTAATATAATAAAGTGGCATGTTTCTCTCCCATAAAATCATTATCATTTTATTACATGACTCCTTGATCACATGTGTAAGTTATTACTGAATATACTATTGTTGCTTTCACATTGGTTTGTCAGTGTTTCATTGCGGATTCAATATTACAAGAGAAATGAAGCAGAGCAGTAACAACAAAGATATAATGAAGCGATATTCAAAGGTATGTCATCCATCTCTTATTTTATAGTAAACTCAGTGATTGAATCTTAGGTAAAGTGTCATGTCATGTCTTTTTTTGTTCTAGATCTAGGTGGATCTAGGGAGATCAATTTATGTCCGCATTCACCGATTTATCCAATAACACAAACAATTTAATTATGGAGGAAGAAAATCCCCACAATGGACAGGTGGAGAACCATTTGATGAGTGCATGCAAGGAAACTGAGACGGAGACACCTATGCTCTCCCCAAATAGACTCTCAGATGAGCACCTCCAAATCATTTTTGAAATGCGACAGAAGCAGGATGACCAGTTGCACATTCAATGCATCCTTGGTCATAGAATGGATATCATGTTTGATGGTTTGGCAGATGATCCAGTGAATAATCACTTCCCAACTTGTGGACAAATGTTTGTCCCTACCTACAACATACATGGAACCCTGAGGTCGCACAGGGAATAACACCTCCATGTTTTTTTTGTTTTCTCTCCTTCTAGTTTTGTCACCTCTCAAAAGATAGGCATAATCTATGCCTCATGACGCAAGATAGATAGTCATGGAGACCAATTTATGATCATTGTTTTGTTCATACTATTTTTTTAAGTTGTGATGCATCAAACTCTAAGATTTTGATGAAAGCCACTTGTTTTGGTTTCCCTTTTATGGAAGAATGGGTGGCTAATAGGTGGAATTGTATAGACATAAGTAGTTATTAATATAAGGATCCTACTTTATTTACAAAAAAGATAAAAGGTTAATTTATGTTTTATGATACGGTGCTAAAATTAAAAATGTTTTATTTCATTTTATTTATAAATACCATTGTATATAAATCATTTTACTATGTGAAGTACAACTGATTATGTATACAATGGAGTTGATTGTGTAGTGATGGCAGATCTGGGTAGTTATCAAATTATTTTTTTTGTTTTTTTTGTTTGTACTATCTGGAATACAGTTGATTATGTATATAGTGGAGTTGATTCTACAGTGATGAGTCATCTGGGTAGTTATAAAATTATAGTTTCTAACTTATAATTTAAATTTTGTTTGATTTGGAAATATGGTTGAAAATACTCAAAAAAGTCATCAAATTATAGTTTCCCACTTTGGAGCCCCTTAATCCAAACGACACTCAGATATGAGGGTTGAGGACTAGAGGGTTACTCAAGTTAGGTTTCAGACTTCTCAATTTCCTCCTACTAATAATATTAGAATGGAAAAAACAACAGAAAATATTGTATATTAAAAATATATGAGAGATTCTTATGAAAGTGAAAACATAAAAATAAATTTTGAGTTCATGGTGATGAAAAATTAGTATTAGACTATCGACATAAAAACCTGCTTTCATTGGGTGATACGGGTTTTATTCCATTCCATTCAAGTGATAATAAATTTAATTTAACAATGAAAATTGTAAATTTAAGCATATTGATCATCACATCAATCTAGGCATTTCTTTTATTTTGATAGGGTGTAGACTCCTATCAATCCAAAATTTAGTAAAAGCTATGAACTCAAAATTGAAAATTTACAATGAAATGACAACACATAACTAAACTGGTTATGTTCATCCTTGGTTAACCCCTTTTATTTCTATGATTTATAACCCACTCCCTTTGGATAGAGAATTCAAGACAATTCTTTGTTTCTTTATTGAAAATTCACAATGAAATGCTAGTCCAACACTAAACCGATTATGTTCGTCTTTGGTTTATTTTCGATATTTCAATATATTTATTCAAGAAACTGTGAAATACAAATATGTACTTTGAAATAAAAATTGAAGTAAAAACATGATCTAGAACTTATTTTAATATGTAAAATTGAAATATACTTTAATATAAGCAATTTTCATTAAAATGTATATTGATATAAATTTTTTATGTATCGAAAATGGTAGAAAAGGGTTAATGGATTATCAATCCTCTGCACATTGGAAGTATTCACTAGTTCCATTAATATGACACCTACCATTAATGGAAGTATTCACTAGTGCTATTAATTTTTAACTAGGATTTTAATCATACATTACCTTGAATTGTGAATATACTCCAAATTCAATTAAAAAAATAAAACTCTAAATGCAAGAAACCAAGCCTTAGTAGATGACCCGCTATTTTTTATTTTTTGTTATCAGATCCCAAAATCAAATTCTTTTGCAGCTTAAGTTCCTTTCAATCAAACTTAATGAAAACTATGCTTAATGTGTAGAATATAATTAGTGTTAGCTTCATCATACACATTTTTCAAGTAGCTCATAATTTCAATTTTTCTTTCAATTTGCTTCAAGATATTGAAATCTAAATCCAGAAATTTACCAATTTAATATAATATCAACACTTTTGGAATCAAAATTCACAATTTCATAATTAAAATTTATACTTTTTAAGATGTCTTTAATTAGGATGTTAATCTTACTTTTTAAGTCTTTATAGTTTTTTTAAGCCATCAATAGTCTCTTATAATGACATGGAAATGGGTCCTAGATTTGATATGAAGTTATACTCTTCATATGAAAAATCATTGAACAATCATTGAAAATAATGAACGCAAATCCTATATATAGTAAATTGGTTACATGCATTAAACGATTTGTGTATACGATCTGGATAATTTGTAGGGTTAAAGTATAATCATCCAAAGTATAGGTCATTTTAGGTTCCCTAGATACAATCTATATGTTCTTCCCTAAAATTGTAAATAAGGCTTGGTAAAATTTATAATTCATAAAAAAATATAACTTTTGTTAATTGAATGGACCATGAAAGTAAACTAAACTGGAAATGATTATAGAATCCTAGATATTTATAAATGCATGTACTTTTAATAAAAAATATAAAGTTATGGAATGTACATGTCACTTGTTTAAATAAATTGTAATGGTATGGCATCTTCAATTATTATTTCATGATCATCTTTGGACATTTTCCATTTTCTAACTTTTGTTTTTTTTTCTTGATTGAACTTCTATTAACTTTATGCGCGTTGCACATACTAAATGACTATATTGACAACTTATGAAATGTGAGTGGTAGTCTTGAAAGTGAACATGAGTATCAGTTTGAAGTGTTTCTTGAAAAAAATATCCTTTCAATATGATGGGTCCTCTTTCATATATAAAACCGTTATCATCAAAATCTTCTAATAACCTCATATTTTGTTTTGTGCATCGCATCAAATAATATTTCACATTTTCAGTGTTGTCTACTAGTGCAACCACAACAAAGACATTTGGAAATAATTCGACATGTTGGACAACATGTAGTTAATGTTAGATTATGACACAAGTACATCTACAAGTTATTTGAAAAAATTTAAACATAAAAATTGCCTTCTCTAACAAGATCGGAAACTATATCGCCATCAACTGAATCTATAGTTTCATTTGATTCCATCTCTTCTGATCTTGCAAGTGGAATTTCCCCTTTTATTTTAAGTTTAGTATGTCTCAAAGATTTAACATATTCCGCATTTTCATTTTCACAAATCTCTATGGATTTTGTGTCCTCTATGCAAATTGAAAAAAACAAAACTCATTTATTCTATCAAATGCAAACACATTTTTATAGTGTTTTGTTTTAACTGAATGCATTTTTCGTGTCCCATGTATTGTACCGGATTCATATGGGATCGATCTATCTACATCTTGGATTCCAACATACCAAAGAAACATTCACAAGAAAATAACTTGTCGACTTGAAATCTCTGAAGGAAATGATTGAAGATCATATAAATTTGAATACATGAATAAAAATATCATGTGTACATGTGTAACATGTGTATATAGACACACCTGCACACATCCCTTGATGGATTATTTTCATGTATTACCGCCATTTTCACCATTCAACAACTTCATCAATGAATTCAACTCAATTGGCATGAGGGTTCATCTAATACCTTTGAGGTGCTTGGTTTACACATGCCTCTGCACCCTCGTGCTCTCCTTTTCCATGACCAGTCTCAAAAAAATTCCAACAACGTGTAATGTTTGATTTTTTATGAAGACGAAACAACCAATAGAATGATCATGAATATTTGAGTTGACTTGCACACCCATATAACGTTATTCAATGTCGATCGAATTTGATCCCTCGTTATTTCAATGAATCATAAAATTTATTAAAAGAATGTTGCACATAATGTGTGTCGTGTGCTCGATCATCACTTATATAAAAGTAATATTCTTTAATAAGATGTCAATTTCTGTTGGTTTTTTCTATGTCATCAAGACTCCATTGAGCATGTCTATATAGAACATGTACAAATACAATTACTTGATCAGAATGATAATATTCACTATATATTTCTTTTTGTGCAACAAATGTGTAATTCTCTACAAAATCAACTACAAACAAAATTGTCCCTAGTGGAAACACTTCATGCGATTGTTTGAATTGTAGGTCTTGTCATCGAGATCTATGTGAATGCTTGGTGTATATATAATTTTTTTCCTCAAACTTTTTCAAAGAATCTATCACACATATTTTATCTTCTTTGAAATAAATCCTTTTGTAAATAACATTTGAAGAATGTGGAGCCATGTTGTTGATATATTCATATATCTTCCAGTTGATTGTTATATTAGAAAATGATTGATCATTCATATCAATAGGATACTTAGAGTGAAAAAAACTTATATTTCCACAACGATCTCATTTCTTTCCACCAACACATTGTTTTTGGTAAAATAATTCATCACCTTATCTTTCTCATAGAATTTCAGATATAAAATCATGGAATTTGGAAGGAGGAGATGAACTTGGCCATAAAGTTTTACCAAAATAAAGAAAAGTGTTGTAATATAACTCAAATTCTACATGATAATGACAACGACAAGTGTCACACACAATGATGGGTCTAAAAAACCATGGTTTTTGTTGCACAAAGGTATTGATGAAAATTTTAACTTATTTGTGCTCTTCTTTGAACTTATTGAATGATTTTATTTGTGTCATTAGAAATATATGTTTTGGATGTTCTTAGTATTTTTTCCATGTTATTCTTCATTGAAACACATCCCTTGTATGTGGTGAAACATTTTTTTTTTTTAACCAACAATTACGGGCCAATTCTTTACCATTTTCTACAAGTTTGTCTTTGTAGGGTTGTCTAGAAATCATTGAACAATTCTTTACCAGTAACTAAACGGTCACGTGACAACATATACCCACATTGCGCATACACCAACAAAACTCCTATGCACTCTGCCAACACTATGCATACCACACACGTCATTATTATGTGTGTGCAAACCACACAATGATAAATTTATCACGCAGTCCTATACACCAACATTTTTCCGCACTACGCAGCTACTTAGCACGCACACCGAAAAACTAACATTTTTCTGCGTAGCACCAAAATATAGCGCACACACTTGCACACTAACATTTTTCTGCGTTGCGCCCAAAATTAAGTGCGCACACCAGCACACCATTATTTTCCCGCGCGGTACCATATTTTTTTTTTTTAAGTAAGAGGTTTAATATATTAAGTTCTTGCTAGAGGCAAAAGAAGTTTCAAAATACATAAATTGTCCTGATGTAATTACTAGGCTGCCCCAACAGAGGGGAAACCAGCCCAGTCAGCAGATTAGTCAGCATATGCATAGCTATAAATCATAAAAAAACAATGTCTAGGACAGCTTGGACAACCATAAAAAGGAAAACCTGACTGGCTCGGCTTTGGACACGTCATACGTCTAGGCACCAGATGCGTAGCCCGGTCAGGTGGCGTTGAGATCCCCTGGCCAAGGTTCCTCTTCGACAACTGTCGTCCCATCCCCCCACTGCATCTCGTCCTGCTCCGTGGTCGCAACACCAAGGTCGTTCCTCGCTCTATCCTCCACTTCCCTGGTCGCATTTCCACTTCGTTCTGGTTCCGACCCTGCTGCACCCTCCTTTGCGGTATCCTCGCCTGTAGTAGCTGCCCACTGCATTGTGGTATCCCCAGTTGTCATCGCGCTCACCTTGTCTTTTTCTTCTGTGGCGTCTGCTGCAGGTTCCTGCCTGGAGGTCGCTCCTTCTGGGGGTGATAGAACCACCTCGTGCAAGGAGGAAAGGAGCTTTAGAAAAAGTGCCATCTTGTCATTGGTGAGTTGCAGCCTGAAATGCAAGTCATCCACCCCCTGGTGGAGTTCGAAGACAAGGCCGTAGAGAATGGCCACCTTGTCTTTCATCTTCTCGTTGTTAGTGGAATCAAGGGTGGGGGGGCCAGAGTGCCCAGTCTTCTGCGTAGGAGGAGGTTGGTCGGCTCCTATGTCTCTTAAGAAAGCCAGGCTTGGAGGGTGGACTGGTTCATTGACCGATGGAGCGGGGAGGAAACGCAGAGAAGAGTTGGGTAGCCGCGGAACAAGTTCCAAGCAATTGAAAATCATGGTCGGCGGGTTGAGAGAAGTAGAGCTATGGGGCTCGGCCTAGGGGTGGATGGAAGAATCAGTGGGAGGCGAAGCAGGAAAGGAGAGAGACGGTCGACGCGGTCTCCAGGGAGAGCCCCGCCGTGGCCTCCCTCTCAAACGTTTTTTATGCTTGGGCATGGGTTGCGCAGAACTGTGGTCACTAGGCTGAGTGATGAGAGGAGCCACCGAGGACCAGTGATCACAGTCAAAGGAAGGGCATGGCTACGAAGGGTAAAGCCCAATGAACCACCAACAGAGACAATGAACAAAGCCAAGTAACAACGCCATAATACACTGCGGAGGCCGAGTGTGGGCATTAACACTCTTTCCCATCTCGCGGTACCATATTTTAGCGTGCGCACCCACACGCTAACATTTTTCTGCAGAGTGTCCAATTCTTACATATCTCAAGCTATTACTATGCAACATGCATTTTTATTTTTCCCACCTGCGCACATTCCTTTTTATATGCATCCATTCCTCGTGAATTCCACTGCAGAAATTGGGGGTTTTGCTTAACTTTTTTCCCCAATTTACCATAGACATTCTGAAACCATGAAATTCATTCAATTTCACCCCAATAACATCATTTCAACCTATGCAATAACAAATCATTGTAAGTTGACATTTCTGGAACGAATTTACCCACAATCAACTCACGAATTGAGAATTTTAATTACTAATTTCTCTCCAACTATTATGGCTTCTTAATGTCACATTCATCCAATTCTGGGTCTGAGTTTGTTTATAATATATATTAACTCAATAATATCTTACCACGTGGAAAAATTTATTAATTTTCCCATGAATTTAACAATCAAAATTAGGGCTTTTTCCAATTCTATGTCGTTTCTTCTAAATATTACAATGGATGCTCTAGAACTTGAAATTTGGCCATTTTGAAATCAATCCTCTGTGAAATTTCTCTTCAACTCAACTTTCTTGGACCATCTAGGCTCGGTGTTGAAAACTGAAGCTCTAATACCATGTTGTAATGTCCCCGACCCCCCATGCTGGGCAACGCTATGCCAGAGGACTCTTATTGTTCTCTCTGTTGAACATACTGCAACATACCCAACATCCAACTGAGCTATGCCACATACATATTTTTCTTTGAAGGACTACATGCAATTAAAATATATACACACAAAACTCTTGAGAAAATATATATACATAAAACGTAAACAACCAAATACATATGTAAATGCACGGATTCACACTGAAATAATAGTAAACATATACATGCAGAATATACATGAAATACCCATAAATATATAGACAATCATAACCACACATATGATAAACCCATAAAAATAAACATGTAAATAACAATGAAGCATGTAAATTCATCACACAATTGGTACTGATCTTGGTAATAATGTCACCAACTGCGTGCAGACCTTCCACAAACCTCCTAGCCTTAGACCAGACTATTCATCACTCTCAATAGTGAGTCACCCCCAAGTTAGGACTAAACTTTGCCCGGGTAAAGGGATTCCTAACTAGGTTATAGACTCATCGATAACAGGAAAGACTCTGTCTCAGATGCCAACTCAAACTAACAACCTACAGTCCCTCATTCCCCACATGCCTGTCCCACCCCAGAAAGTGTGCCCCTTCTCAGCTCAAAAAGCCTTTGGCTACCCCACTTCCCTTCCAGGGCATCAACAATAGGTCGGACATGAAATCTCATAGCCCTCTAGTTGGATTTTAGTACCTTGAAGAAATCGATTCCCTAACAATTCTCTCAACCAGAGAGAAATTGTTGACGGGCCTGACAACCCGCCTCTTCAATATCCCACGGGTTTGACAACCCACTTCTTCGTTCCATATCCCAAGTTAACCATATATATGAACAGAAAATGGCTATGGATACAAGTTTAGGTACAGTCATGAAGATACAAAGGATAGCTCAGTGGATTATCAAGTGGATTTGATACTAGAACAATACAACATGCATATATCACTTATCATCTTATATCCACTCCGCACAGTTATCTATCAAATCTAACACAATAATGCAATAACAGTATATCAAATGAAATATAACAAAGCATCAATCACACATGACAAAAGATATACGTGGTTCACCCTCTCTCTAGGGCTACAACCACAGAAATGTGCTTTATAATATCTTAATATGAAGCATATAGTTCTTGTATCCACTCTCAGCTAAGAAGTCTTCTCTCTTCTCCTTGCTATCTCTCCCCTCCTTGTGCACCCAGCTGTAGGGTTGATCTTCGCACCCAGCTGAAGATATTACAATAGAGATGGCTCTTGTACTCAACACTTCTCTCTCACTGAATATTACTCACTCGATCACAGAATGAAAAAGACAACAACAACAACCAACCCAATCCAGGTCCTCTAGACCTCTATTTATACCTTATAATCACTCACCGACATCCTTAGGCCAAAACCTAGGTGTCAAAACCCTAGATACCAAAACACTATGTGTCTAAAACCTTAGGTCAACTTGACCTATGTTTTCAAGGCTTCGCCAACCTGTGTTTCCTTCCTTCTCATGTGGTGCTCCAAAGCATCCAATGGTGGATTTTCCTTCTTTTTGAGTTGTCCACGATCCTTCTTGCTTGGTGATCTATCATCCTCGATCTCTTCATCCAATGACTTACTTCCTTTTACTTCACTCCATCTTCTCTTCTCTTTTTCTCACTTCAACCCAGTAACAATCACTTTGTCTTCCACGCAGTTCACATTCTTCCTTTTCTTCCTTGATCTTCACTTACTTTCATAACCAAGGCCCAAGACATACAAAAGGACCTCTAACAAAAAAACAAAACCGAACTCTAAAAGTTGGATCAACTTGCCACAAATTTCTTCCCACTCGACTCTACACAATATCCTTTATTAGTCATGAAAATTAATTCACAAACAGACAAGTCTACATAGACTATCAAAGATAGATCAACACCTATGGAAAAAAAAACGTGTCTGGATGATGTGATTAAGCCCTGAATATAGTTGTCTACAATAAGACCTTGCTATCATAAAAGAGAATTAGGCTTGTGATGAATACCGAATGAATTAAAACTGAACTATCTCAGCATAAACTCAAAGAGAAAACCTTAGTATGCTTCTTCTTCTATCTTCCTCTTGTTCCTCTCTTTCCTTTTTCTTTTAAACAATATAGAATTGGTTGAAGTAGTTGAACCAACTCATTATTTAATTTAATTAAAAGACTCAACTAACTTCAGTTAGGGGGAAGAATAATAATTATAATAGAGGTTATAAATAAATAATAACTAGTAGGTGGGACCCCTTATGACTATCTTTAGTTCATAATAATCATAAGAATCATAACATAACCATTAGTTAATAAAAACACCTCCTTGTGTCTTCCATCAACATATTCACTCTTGGCAAATTTGGCTCATGAAATTTGAAATTATTTTCAAAAATATTACTCATATATCCAAAATAAAACATGTTGTCCAAAATTTCTTGAAGTCAACTGTCATTAACTATGGATAAAACTAAAACTCAAAAACCATATTTCCCATTCTATGATGAATCCCTTCCTTGATTTTTGTTTTCACCTCTTGATTTTCCTGAATTTTCCTTTGGCTGTGCAGATCTTTAGGCCTAATATCATTGATCATGTGGGAACAATCGTCCCTCAAATGCATCCTAGAAGACACAGGTTTTTTGGAGCCATTGGAGGGTGAGGAAGGGGCAGCAATAAATTTTCCTTTATCAAGGGAATAGTGGGCATTAGTTTTCCATATCTTGCTAGCACGGGAGGATTGCACTGGCGATTGGTCAGGAGCAGCTTGGACAATGGGGTTAATAGGTGGAGGAGCAGGAAAGGACAAGTTGGGCCAGCCACGATGTTGGGATAATGTCGGGTGGACAATCTCCTGACATCCATCATTTTTTAGGACCTTTGGTTTCAATGAGACATGAGGATGTATGGGGATACCGAGGGCTTGCGGGACTTGGAAAGGAGGCCTTTCAAGCCTAGGTTGTACTACTCCCTGCCCAATACAATTGAAGAATCTGGCTTGAAATAACTGGCCAAGCTCTTATGAGTCAGCATCAAAATGTACGGAGAACCTTGGCCTTCTTGAGCCTCGGTTCCAATTATCTCTACCTCTGTTTCCTCGTCCATAGCTACCTCGACTGAAAAAAATCATCCTGCACGAGTGATTGATTATCAAATAGTAATTTAAATAACCATAAATGAAAAAATCTTAAAAATAGGAAATAGATTTGGCTCAACAATGTATTAGACTCATGCAATCCAATCCATACAAATCCTTTTACTGTTTAGGAATGAGGAGGGAGTGAAAAGGGTTCTAGGATATGTGAGGGGTTTGTATTGAGTGAAACATGATATAATGAGAGGGAAAAGAACTCGGTTACTACTCAATGACAACAACAATCAACTGAAAAGAAAACCAATAAAACATCACTGTAATCCACATAAGACACTACCACTTTCAACTACCTTAACACCCAAATTCTCTTGACTGTAATCAATCTCAGAACAGGGAGTGAAAAAATGAATATGGGAAGGTGATGGGATTTGTAATTAGCGAAAAATGAAATAATGGAAGGAAATAAAAAAGGTTAATGTCCGTGAAATTAATTAAGTGATCCATAAAACATTCTGCAAAAAGAGATGCACCAACTATCAATCATTTTACCAAATAACAATTATTGTGTATTTAACTAGTTCATTGTTTGATAATCAACTATCCAACACAGTGCCCTCACAAGACAGTATGCATTCCAGACAATCTGTAAAGGGGTTTTATTCCTTTCATTTATACACTTTGCATCTTATAACAATTTTCAAACAGTAACCATTCCTACTCTGTTAACCATCAAAATCAACCACTGTGCATACATTACTTCAATCAACAACTACACTCAAAATCATGCCTAAAAAATGAAGTCACACTATCACTGTAATCAATCTTGTCATTTAAATGTAATGATATTCATTAAACATATATAGGAAGTAAATCAAATAATCTGAATTAAATTGCAAAATCAGAATTGGCACTTAAACAGACAGCCAACAACCATCATTCTAACACAAGATATGCACAGAATGATTCAATCATGCAAGTATAACTATGTCAATGTGCAAGCCCAATTCAATGTGACTCTAAAAAAATGGGCGATCTATCCAACACTATGAGGTATCAACAATGTGCTTGTGTTCATAAAACCAATAATGATATTTCCACAAAATCATTCTTAGAAATCCATGACTATTTATGAGTGTGGAACCCAAGCTATCCATATTATACATTATGTGCAACTACCAAAACCCACAATGCAACATCTCCATTTCACAAAAACAAACACACAGTCGCAGTAAATAACTCAACCCATCATGTTGAGCCATCAATCTAATATGATATGGCTTTCATTTAGTCAAACTGTAATCAATTATGCTCTGTAAAACTCATGCTTCACAATCAGAAATCATAAGCATATGGTGGATGTAGTTCATACACTCATCCTGGTTGCAATAACCATTGACCCCAAAAGAACTAACATGTGCAATGAACACTATTTCATTGTGTAGAAGCACCACACACACAAGCACAGTATGTGTGAGCAACATCAAGCAATTGTAACCAATTCCATCTAAACATCCAAATAATCCTTAGTGCAAAAATACTAGTGACTGTGTATCAACCAACCAATTCACCACTGTTGTAAAAATAAATCGACCTAGCAAGTTGTGGCAACCACGCATATCATGCATCAATTTGGATCAGGACAACGACCCTCTCAATTAACAATACTGAGTTACTAACCATAAGGAGAGTGACTATGTGTATTGAATTATTCACTTAACAGTGTAAGGTTTACCATTGTTATAAAAGTGGCAGTAACTATATGTCAAACCAACATGACTGTCATATGACCAACTAGGTGAGTGTGTATTCAAATTAATCGACAATACATTCAATCCACAATAACCCATAATAAAATTGACAGGCTTGACATCCTTCTCTATAAATTACAGCCTAGAGGGTTAAGGGTTTTCTCTATAGCCAACACAGGGAGAACTGAGCCAACTCCTCATAATGGTGAAAATTCCGAGGGAAATAGTGCACAAACAAGAAGAACCACGACTCATTCGTGGACAGGTGAAAAATCTATGACAAGTGGCTATAACAGAGGAGAAAGACTCCAACTCTACCTGTAATGATTCTTAACACACATAGGGTATAAGCCTTGTGGTTCTCCAGTAAACAACCACAACGCTGAAGTGGATACAGGGCTGATAAATTAACAAAATAACCCACTGTGTGACCCCTTACTGGTGGAAACAGCTAATGCTCTAGTGAACAAAACACAGTGAAGTAGAGTGTCTCCAAAAATCAAACCCATAAAATCCTGGGAATGAACAAGTGATGTGAATGCATGAGGACAACCATCTGACCCAAGACCAAACAAAAACCCTCCAACTAAACGAGCCGGGATACCTCGGATGGTCAACAACTTCTATGAATTAAAAACTATTGCAAAAAGAACCGTCAACGCTTCATTCCAAGAACACAAATTTACACAGTTGCAATGCTTAAGGAAACACAAACTGATACACCCAAGCCATTAATCATTTCATAACCAGAGAAGACTCATTTATGGCCAAAAAAAGACATACCTATTAAGAAATAACCTTAAAAGGCAAGTTGGCCGAGCAGTTCTTCTCTTCTAGGAAGTCAGAGCATAACCCCAACAATAAAATTGAGCAATAGCCCAATTAGGGTGGCAGAAAGTGAAGGCGAAAAGGTGACCTGAAATAAATGCACGTCGCCTCCATTCACAGTGCATTAATTCCCTAGTACATTCCAATGAGCTTTCCATTGGCACAATTAATCAACCATTTGTCGAAACCATCATCGATTAAAACCAACAAAGAGGCCATATCACATTTCTAACTTATGAGATAACATAATTCAACCAAGTTCCATATAATTCAACATTTCGCATAACCATTAGCATCTATTACCTTACCAAATGTGCCACCAACATTTCATACCATATGCATATTAACCATATAACTCAATCAAATTGCATAACTATTTCTTTCTAGCTAGGGTTTTCTCATAATCATTTAAATCTTTCATGCATATAGTATAGCATAACTCAAATTTTTCCTTTTGCATTTGTTGCGTTGCTTTCATTTCTTTTCAATTGTTTGCATGTGGTATATTAAAATTGCAGAACTAGATACCTCTTCTTTTTCATTTGTTATAATACTTTTTCTTTTCTCCAAACTTCCTTTTATGTAATTTCACTAACATATTTGATGTGCAGGTGCAGTAAGAACATATAGCAATGAAATTTATGAATAACATAGGTCGTGGTAACATAAGGAACCACCACTTCATAAGCTCAAATCATATCCAATAACAAAAATATCTCATCAACCATGTAAGTCATGTCGCACATCACCACAACATAAAAAATGAACAGATCTGATCTTCAATAGTTCAAGGGGGTCCCACCTACTAGTATTATTTAGCTTTTATAATAATAGGCTTTAGCAACACTTTGCGAGAAAAACTTTGTTGACGTTTTTTAATCGTCAACAACTGGGAGACAATTTTTAAGGGAACAATTATTTATTAAACTTTACTCATACCATCATCTATTTTAAGGCCGACCATGTTGTAAGGAGGCATGGTTTTCTAGGTACTGGATTTATTAACTTATCAGAGTTAGAACCATGGCGTTCCCTTCAAGACATACTATGTGCTCCAAGGGTGCCACTCGCATGCATTCTTGTTTTATTTGTGGAACATGCCCTTCAAGACGCACTATGTGCTCCAAGGGTGTCACTCACTTCTTGAATGAATTAGGTAGATGTCAAACCCTTGGATGTAGTAACCTTATTAATTTAACATCAATAATTCCACAAACAAAACAATAACTTCTACTTGATTTATGAAACTCAGTAATTTCTTATAAATTCAACACATACGCATATAAATTTATCAACGAACAATAAAATTCATAACAGAATAAAAAAATATTACCTCTTGTTGATGCTAGTTTCTCCGTCGACCCGGTTGTACAGCCCGCTGCTTTGTTGTTTCCTAATGTGTTTCCCAACTCTACCCAAACCGAGTTTCCACCCTGCCAACTAGGACAACTTCCTAGCTCCAAGATACCATATGGATATCCTGGCCCCCGTTTCCAAAACCCCCAGCAAACCGGTGCCCCCTGTACTAATCCTTCCCGACTACAGAACTCAAACTCTCCTGTGCAAATCCAAGAGAACCCTCCAAAAAAACCCCGTAGAATAATAATCCCCGCCAACGTAAACCTCCTCCCCTCATATCCCTCCTTCATCACCCTTTCACCTCATTTATTTTTTTTACCTACACATTTTTTACCTTATTCACCTAGTTAATGCCCCTTATCCACTTATTAATGTTCCTTATCCGTTTATTAATGCTCCTTATCCGCTCTTCCATAAACCCTTAATTTAAACAATATAATTTATTAACCCTCTTAATTTAATACCCATGTCAATGAATGTAACAGGTAATTAATTAATCAAATTATAACCATTAATTAATTAATAAATATTTAATTAGTATCATTATACCAATCTTTGTTTAATTAACAATATGTTAGAAAAATTAATTACCTAATAAATTTTTTACTTAATAATCCCTAAACATATATTCTACTAGGGTTGTTACATAGAACCACCCTTCAGGAAACTTTGTCCCGAAGTTAAGGTATCTTATGGTCAAAGGAAAAGAAACATGGTTCATACATTCATAAGAATTAACTGACATTATCAGTAAGTAAGTCAAGAAAACTCATACATACTAGTGTATATGTACAAGAAATGCATGTGTAGCTAGTACATACAAGTCTCGTGCATGTACTAATAATCA
>JZKD02S0101249.1:630736-647352 GCA_000966675.3 Picea glauca
ACTATCACAAGAATGGCATTGTGTCTATGAGATGTGAGCGACAACCCCACAACAAAATCCATGGAAATGACTTCCCATTTGGACATAGGAACATCATGTGGTTGTAGGAGGCCTGGCGGGTGATGGTGGTCGGCTTTCACTTGTTGACATTCTAGGCACTTGGCGACAAAATGGACTACATCGTGCTTCATGCCTAACCAGAAGAAGAGTTTCCTTATATCTGTGTACATCTTCTTCACACCTGAATGCGCACAATAAAGTGCTCTATGGGATTCCTTCAGTATGATGCTTCAAATATCCCCATTCTCATGGATGTACATCCTTCCTCAATATCTTAACAGTCCATCTATTCCAGAATATATCCTTCATACTTTGGATCTAAATGCCTCTCACTCTAGAAGTTTGAAGTAACTTTTAAATACCAACTGTCTCCTGGGAGTTGTGTCAACACATGTTCCCTTAGATTGACCTTTAAGGTTACCAAGGAGAAGATACGTGGTCTCCTACTCAAGGCATATGCGACCACATTTTCCTTTCCCTTGATGTACGAAATACCAAAATCGTACTCACTCATAAACTCACTCCATCTCCTTTTCCTGGAATTTAGATCTCTTTGAGTGAAAAGATGTTTTAAACTTTGATGGTCTCTTCTGAGCTCAAAGTTTCACCTCACAAGATAGTGCCTCCAAATTTTTAGAGCTAGCATTACAGCTGCCAACTCTAAATCATGAGTCACGTATAACTCTTCATGTTTCTTCAACTTCCTTGATGCATAGGCTATCACTCCTCCATCCTGCATTAGCACGGCCCCCAACCCTTGCTTCAAGGTATCCGTGCAGAGTACGAAGTCCTTTTCCATATCCGGTAGTCGTAGAATTGGTGCACTAGTTAGTAACCTCTTAAGCTCAATGAATGCACTATCACACTCTTCTGTCCATTCATACATGACCCCCTTACGCTGCAAGGTGGTGATGGGTTTCTCTATTTTGGAGAATCCACCCACAAATCTCCGATAATAACCTGCTAGCCCCATGAATCTTCTCACCTCATGGGAATTTTTCGGCACTGGCCACTTCATAATGGCCTTTACTTTTTCTTGGTCCACAAAGATTCCTTCGCCGGAAATGATATGAAATAAATAGTGAATCTCTTTCTGGAAGAAGGAACACTTTGACAGCTTCCCATACAATTTGTTTTCTCTAAGGCAGGACAACACTATTCACAAGTGTTCCTCATGTTCTCTTTCATTCTTGGAATAGATGAGGATGTCATCTAGAAAGACTTGTACAAATCGATCTAAGTACTTTCGGAATACGCCATTCACGAGGCTCATGAATACTGCTGGAACATTGGTCAATCTGAAAGGTACTATGACAAATTCATAATGTCCAAACTGAGTTCGAAAGGCAGTTTTTGGGATATCACCTTCCTTAATCCTTAATTGATGATACCCTGATCACAAATCAATATTTGATAATATCGATGCTCCTTTCATCTGATCGAAGAGGTCATCTATTCACGACATTGGGTACATATTTTTCACTGTAGCACGGTTCAAGTCTTTGTAGTCTATACACAGTCGTAAGGATCCATCCTTCTTCTTTATAAAAATTACTGGTGCGCCCCAAGGTGAGACATTGGGCCTTATTATCCCTAAGTCCAGTAATTTTCAACTGCATTTGCAATTCACAAAGTTACGGTGTTGTCATCTGATACAGAGTCTTGGAGATTAGTTCTGCACCAGGTTTTAGCTCAATAGTGAAATCAAGCTCCCTCTTAGGAGGTAACCCTGGTAACTCGTTCGGAAAAACATCCTTAAATTCTGACAATACAGGGTACTGATCCAATGAGGGTCCCTTCCTTTCATTCCCTGCTTCCACTACATAAAGTCGACACCCTTGCCTCAAGCACCGCTTAACCTTCATAGTTTATATAAAGCGTAATGACACTTTTCTCTGTACACCTTGGATCTCTACTCGTCTTCCTTCATAATCAACACAAAGCACCCTCTTTGCGAAACAATCTACCAAAGCTCAGTGAGCTGCTAACCAATCCATTCCAATGATTAGGTCATATGCCCCGAGAGCAGTGACGTATACCTTCAACCTGGTAGTACACACCCCCACGTATACTATACAATTATCGACAAAGGGCCCTACTACTTGTTTTTCCCCCGAAGCCATATCGACTTGTTTAAAGTCATCGTTCTCGTAGGCTGCCGACCCACTCTTTTCTAATGCAAATGGTGAAATGAAACTATCTGTCGCACCGGAATCAAATAAAATCTTAACATTGATATGATTGAGCGTACCTGATGACTCCACCACCGCGGATTGATGTTCGGCCTGGTGATTATTTACCACTGCATAAATCTGGTGGCTGCTACTTGCTTTCCCCATCGGTGCCTTTCCTTCTCTATGCATGAACCCTGATTGTAACTCTGGGCAGTCATGGTAGTAATGGGGTCCTCCGCACCCCCAACAGGTAACACAAGATTCAACCTGTGCACTGTTATGTGACTACCTCTAAAATGAGTTCCTTCCCCTGGAACCCCTGCCCCTACTAGTTGTTCCTTGAGATGGTTGTGGACCTGTCTGCATTGTTGGCGATGAATGAGATGCTGCCCTCGCTGCCATTGAAATCCATGCGGCTACTGTCCTTGGCGTGACTCTGTTACCATATGGTGGTGGCCTTGAGCCCCCTCCCCTAGGAAATGTCCTCGGGGCCTTTCCTACAAATCCAGGATGACTCGGAAATGTTGGTCTTGTACCCCCGGTTAAGGTCATGTGTTCCTCTGCATAACATGTATTTTCCACTGCTTCCACTACCGAAGATGGTTTCCACATCCGCACCATGGATCTTATCTTAGGGTTCAATCCATAAATGAAGCGCTCTGCTTGTCGTTGGTCATTATCCATATACAAAGCATATTTGACAAGTTCCATAAATTTGATCTCATATTCTTCCACAGTTCTGTTTCCTTGTACTAAGGCATGAAATGCCCCTACCTGTTGTTCCTCATAGTATGCTGGTAGATATTTCCTTCGGAACCTCTCCTCCAAAAGTTCCCAAGATACTGTGTCTGGGGTAAGGTGCAGTTGTCTTTCCAGCTTGCCCCACCAGTTCAAGGCGCTATCTCTTAACTGAAAAATTGTGATCTTTTCCTTTGAGTTGGACACATAGTCCCTTAAGGTAAAACACCTTATCATGCCTTCCAACCATGCTTCCGCGCATTCATTGGCGTGACCCCCGGCAAACACCAGAAGTTTGATCTTCTGCAATTCTCGCGTGATGTCTTCGGGTGGAGGTCCTCCGCCTAAATACCTTGACTCTTCTGGGTTACCCATTCCAGACAGTGGGGGGTCCACTTCAGTCCCTTCCAGTTGTCTCCTCTTTAAAGTCTCATTAATGGATTCCAACGAGCGCAGTATGAGAGCTAGTTCGGGTGATGGTGGTGGTGGCACTGGTGGTGTTGGCGGTGCTTGCAACGATGCTCCCCTGCCTCGATTCCCTCGAGTCCTGACCATCCTGTATGCTTTAACCTGCATCACCCAAAGTTGTCAAGGTGAGTTCAAGGACGTTTCAAATTGGTGCTACTCAAACTAGAAACAGGATTAGGCGTAAGTTTTCTTTACTTGTCTGTAAACAGGCATTACTTTTTTAGGGGATTGGCTAGGTTAGGATTAGGATTAAGCGTCTGAGCTTGATTTCTTCTCCCCTATAAAAAAAAAACTATTGGTTCCCTTGCCCTGTAGCTACGCTAGCCTTGCGCCATACTCTCCAATTCCTATGCTTACTCTCCTAGTGCATATGATGCCTCCTTCCCACTTGTCCTAGTCTAAGTCCTTTTAACTTTTTGCTTACAACTAAATATCCTCTGATGCTTGACTCAGGAGCTTTTCCTTGGGGTGTAGTGTTGGCATTGTCGAATGCTTCATTGAGATTTAGCGTTGACTTGACTGGTGGAATGGAGTGGAGGGACTTGGCGCTTGGCTCAATGAGTTGTGTGTACCGTCTCGTGAACCTGATGCTTGGACAATCAGAGTTTATACATGGGATACAAAGTTCAACAACGCTAAATAAGCCTTTAACTTGATTTCCAGTGCATTCACTAATTATGATTCAACTCGGTTAGCTAGCTCCGGATCAATAGATTAGTTAATAAGCCAGTTAGTCTTAATCTTCATACTGTATCTTCCTAATAATAATACCACTCTAATTCCTACAGTGTTACCATTAATCTAATTAAATATAAGAATTTATTTGTAAAGACTTATGAGGGGGCATTGGTGTTAGTGTTCTTCTTAAGGCTTGGGCTTGGTGGGTGGTCACGGGTTCAAAACCCATGGACCCCAAAACATTTCAAATTCCTTTTATAACTCTATTTATTAATATTATATATTATATATATATTTTTTGTTTCTATTAAATTCTATTTGTTTTAAATCTTTAAAACTAATGTTTAAACTTTAAACATCTTAATAGATATAAAATTTATTGAAACCTTAATTTTATCCTCAATTTTTTTTTGTTAATAATTAATAAAAAAAATTAACGATTTAAACCATTGAAATTTAAATTTAGTAAAATTTAAAAAAAAAGTTAATTTAAATAAATAATAAAATAAATAAAATATAAAATTAAATTAAATAAATAAAAATATTAAAAAAATAAAAATCAAATCGGGCACGGATGAAGCCCACGTGCCCGCTTCCTCCAAAATAATCCTACACCTATCTCTCCAAACCCTAAACACGTCCTTCCTCTACCGCCTCTCCACTTTCTCTATCCCTCTCGACAGACTCAATGCCCTTCTCTGAGCACTGGTGCTTGGGCGATGGCTTCTGCTATCTTTGAGATGGCGAACACAAAAGTCATCGCAGCTGTATATGGGCCTCATGAGGTTCAGAACAAATTGATCTTCACAGGAGGAACCTCACATTTTACTGTTACATGTTAATAGTTTATGTATGACCCTGCCACTACCCAGGCTGTAGAACATCGCGTTTCTTGAGGTGCACTTCAGTTAAGGTTGAGATGGAATTACATAGGGTTGTAAAACTAAATTTGAGTAACGGGCAGGAGTAAGGCAGCTTGTTTCTTCGCCACATATTGTCTTTCTAGGACGTTTGCTCAGGTAGAGCCACCTTGTATTTCACGTCCACAAACTTTAAGAAGATGGGTAAAGGCTTCTTTCTGCTTCCTTCCATACTGTTATCTTTCATGTAGAGTACAATATCTCCTTCCACATTATTTCTTGCTGCCTCCACTGCAAAATGAAATTATTTTTGTTGTGCAGCTCGGGTTCTCTTCGGCGTGGCTTTGTGCTCAGCGTTTGTCGGCATTTGGTGCTGGGCGAGTGGCTCTCGGTCCTACGTTTGGAGGTTAGGGTGCGCTGTTGTTGGCCCAGTCTTGGTTTTTATAATGGTTGGGGGCGGGGGGGGGGAGATGTCCCGGGGTCAAACCCGTGGGCTTCCCCTCTGTACACATATATTTGTTATACATTTGATGCGCGCGATTAGTGTTTTTTTTTTTTAAATGAATTATTTGAAGGGAAAGGCTAATTCAATGGAGGAATCTTCATATGTCATGTTTAAAAGGATTTGGGATGTCTTAATGTTTTCAATTTTTGTTTCCCATATGGTAAATTGTAATCTCTTTTCGCAATTTGGATATTTGTTATAGAGTTGTCTCAGAGTTCCTAGGATTTTTCAGTGCGTAGGGTTTGCATAAAGGGTGAAAAACATAATTTTTAAGGGAAGCAATGCACCTCACTGAGATCATGCAGAGTTACACTGTGAAAGTGATGAATTTATCTCCAAATGCAACATAACAACATGTCCTAGATTTCTTCTCCCACTCTGGAACGATCGAGTTTCAGATCATAACATTTTGTAGGGCCTGTTGACATTTTATGGGCTTCCAAATCGTACTGGGCCTGTTCAAGTTCCAACTGTAGGAGCGCCTTCACAGAAATGGCTAGAAGGGCTAAAGTATGAGTTGCATACTCTTCAAGTAAGACACGAACGCAATCATCTCAATATATAGTATATACTAATTAAATTCTTCCTTATTGCTTCCTTATACTGAAAGGTTGCATCTCTACCAGGTAGATGCTAAAGATGTTGCAGATGGTGATACCATCAACGTGTACGTGGATACTAAGAACACTAGAGAAGCTGTGAATGTTCCTACCTCAGTATAGGAGGTAATGATTCAAAGGCGTGAAGCTTGTTCAAGACGGGATTATAAGACAACTGATGCATTAAACAAACAAATTACCAGTGCAGGATATAGGTTTGTTTTCCTTTTGTTTAGAAAGTATATATTACCATATTCATGTTTAGAATGTATATATCACTATATTCATTATGATGTCATTTTAGGATGTATATTCATTATGATGTGATCTGAATGCATGTTGCTTTTAACACCATTGAGTTTTACAACAAAAAGCATTGAAACATGAGACGAAATCTGTCTTCTTGAATAGGGTATTTGATGCGTCAAGTATTGGTCGTGAAGACATTCTTTCTCACAAATATAGAATTAGGCTGAGGTTAATGAACATACAGCTTTTGGATTTTGTTGTTTACTTTTCAACTTTCTGATGCAAAATATACATTAATATGATTAGCAGTGGTGAAATTCTTAACGCTAGTAGTCTAAAAAAAATTGCAGAGGAGTTGATGCACCCGAGAGCCAAATTCCTTATGGGAAGGAGGAAAAGAAAGTACTGCTCAACCTGGTGGAGGGTAAATATCTACGAGTCCTTGTGTATGACTAAGACCGTTATGGTCGCACCGTGGGAGATATTTACAGTGGGAGACCGTTATGCATTAAAGAAGCAACATGTCTTTAGGGGGTTTGAACCTCGGTCTGAGTATTAAGATTGCTTAAGAACCTAAAATATCATTTTTTTTTTATTTTTTTTTTGGAGATTTATGTATAAATTGTGTCCAGCATACTCTTTTTTTTTTTTAGTTTAACAATTTCTTATTTATATATTTTTTTATTTTTTCGGATTTGCGCAGGGGAGTTGAGTTGGAGTTGGGAACTTGGCCCTTAAGGCCCCAGTGCTTCAAGTTGAAGCTCTAATACCATGTGTAGTAACCTTATTAATTTAACATCAATAATTCCACAAACAAAACAGTAACTTCTACTTGATTTATGAAACTCAGTAATTTCTTATAAATTCAGCACATACGCATATAAGTTTATCAACGAATAATAAAATTCATAACATAATAAAACAATTTTACCTCTTCCTGATGCTAGTTTCTCCGTCGACCCGATTGTCCAGCCCACTGCTTTGTTGTTTCCTAATGCGCTGCCCAACTCTCCCCAAACCGAGTTTCCACCCTGCCAACTAGGACAATTTCCTAGCTCCAGGATACCATATGGATATCCTAGCCCCCATGCCCAAAACCCCCAGCAAACCAGTGCCCCCTATACTAATCCTTCCCAACTACAGAACTCAAACTCTCATGTTCAAATCCAAGAGAACCCTCCCAAAAACCCCCGTAGAATAATAATCCCCGCCTTCGTAAACCTCCTCCCCTCATATCCCTCCTTCATCGCCCTTTCACCTCATTTATTTTTTTTACCTACACATTTATTACCTTATCCACCTAGTTAATTCCCCTTATCCACTTATTAATATTCCTTATCCGTTTATTATTGCTCCTTATCCCCTCTTCCGTAAACCCTTAATTTAAACAATATAATTTATTAACCCTCTTAATTTAATACCCATGTCAATGAATGTAACAAGTAATTAATTAATCAATTAATTAATCAAATTATAACCATTAATTAATTAATAAATATTTAATTAGTATCATTATACCAATCTTTGTTTAATTAATAATATGTTAGAAAAATTAATTACCTAATAATTTTTTTACTTAATAATCCCTAAAAATATATTCTACTAGGGTTGTTACATTGGAGTCAACACTTCGTCAGGTGATCTTGTGGGAGACTAATGGCCTCTAAGTAATAAGGACCCTTCCTTATTGCACACCCCTTAGAAACATCGTGAGTGACTCTCACAGTTTTCCCTCATGACATCATGGGTCTTCTCGAACTAGGTAATTGTTAACCTATAGTTCGAGCCACGGTGGGAGTGATAGTAGGCTATGGCAGGGATGTTGCAACACCTCTCCCTCAATGTCTCTGGTTGTCGTGCATGACCCCTTTACTCCACATGTGAGTCTGGTTGGAAATCTATCGTCAACTTGCATCAATGAATGAAACATGTCATCTATAACAATCAACATCTTAATATATATAGTCACATGTCACATCTGTAATATCAAAACATTGAAACCATAACAGTCCACTCCCTGACTCGATCTGGAGTCCAAGGAGATCCATCGATGTTGTCGACATCCTCTAACGCCCATATTACTGCACACTCAGGAGAACCTAGTCAATAGCACTCGTCGATGTAATTATAGAAAAAATAACATATCATCAGATCCACAATATCTCATAATCATAATCAAAACAACCAATTGTATAAAGAACTAGATAACTTTCATGCAAGTGTCCTCAAAGTATAAGTCCAGTCAGTGCGCACAAGAGCGGGATGTTACACATGTTATTTGTATTTTTGAGATATAGAGGATTTCGATTATGCTAGATTGCAACAACGAAAGTGATAGAATTCAAGCATCTCTATGTACATGGACATGAACAAATTTGGTTGTGTCCATGTACATGAGAAGCCCTGAATTTTGCCCTGCCCATGTACAAGGACAAGTTCAGATTCAGGCCTCTCCTTGTACACGAACATGCTGAATTTTGTCCTGTCCATGTACACGGACATGCGAGATTACTACATCACATATTACAATATCACATATTAAACTTATTACACATATTACACATATGTCCATTTAATGTTAGTTTTGATAGTTTTGTTAGAGGTAGAGTTAGTTTAAATTAATTAGATATTTTTTTGTTAGAGTTAGAATTTGTTTAAATTAATCTAAATTTGTTTAAATTAGTTTATATTGAATTATGTCCCTGTTGAGTTTAGTTTAGTTTAGATTGAATTATGTCCTTGTCGAGTTTGGTTTAGTTTAGATTGAATTTGAGTTAGAATATTCAATCCATGTACATGGACAAGGAAGAATATACATTTTCTCTAATATTTTCCCCACCCCCAAATTAATATAGAGTCATAATGTGACGTTAAATATATAATAAATGGAAAGAAAACCAATAATATTTTTTTCATGAATGGAATTAGGATTTGTAGATTGTCAATCTTAGTTTATACATAAAATTAAATGGACAATGTTTCTTCAATTTGTTTGATTATTTGTGTCATGTTTCCTTGAATATTTAATGGATGTGCATGAAACAATTTCAATTATGGTAGATTATAATAATTAAAGTGGTACCATTTTTTGAATATTTAATGGATGTGCATGTTATTTGTATTTTTGAGATATAAAGGATTTCGATTATGCTAGATTGCAACAACAAAAGTGGTAACATTCTTTTATCAAATTGTAGAATATAGAATATGTTATATTATAATATGTAACAAATGTTATATATTATAATATATAACATATGTTATATATTATAGTATATAAAATATGTTATATACTATAATACATAACATATTTTCATGTCCCTGTACATGGACAGGGTCGTATTCATCTATGTCCATGTATAAGGACATGCCCAAATTTGGGCTTGTCCCTGTACATGGATAGGGCCGAATACGACCTTGTCCATGTACAGGGACATGCTTGAATTGGGGCATGTCCCTGTACATGGAAAAGGTAGAATTCGTCCCTGCCCATGTATAGGGATAGGCCTGATTACAACATCACATATTACAATATATCATATTATACATATTACACATATGTCCATTTACTATTATTTTTGTTAGTTTTTTTAGAGTTAGAGTTAGTTTAAATTAATTAGAGTTTGTTTTGTTAGAGTTAGAATTTGCTTACATTAATTTAAATCTTTTAAAATTTGTTTAAATTGACAGGGTCGATATCCATGTACAAGAACATGCCTAAATTTGGGATTGTCCCTATACATGGACAAGTACGAATTCAGTTGTGTCCATGTATAGGGACATGCTCGAATTTGGGTTGTTCATGTACATGGATAGGGGATGGCCCTGCCCATGTACATGGAAAGGCCTGAATTTGGGACTATCCATATACATGGACATGGTCGAATTAGACCCTTTCCATGTACATGGACATGCTCGATTACAACATCACATGTTACAATATCACATAATGTGTGATTTGTTTCTCTCTTGGGATGGTCCATGAGACCTAGGAGTAGTTAAGAAGACCATGATCACATTATTGATCTTCCTTGTATGATGGTATGATAAACGATTATAAGTAATATAATGAGAATCATGTGGACATTTTTCAATTAAATAATAACTTAATGGTTGACTTTGTTTTCAAAACACCCTTTCTTGACTTACACCCCCCTTATTTGTTATTAGAGTTAGAATTTTTTTAAGTTAATATAAATTTGTTTAAATTAGTTTAAATTGACAGGGTTGAATTCAAGCATGTCCATGTATAGGGACATGCTTGAATTTGAGGTTTTCCCTGTACATGGACATGGTCAAATTCATCCCTATCCATGTACAAGGGCAGGCTCAATTACGACATCACATATTACACATATTACACATATGTCCATTTAATGTTAGTTTTGTTAGTTTTTTTAGAGTTGGAGTTAGTTTAAATTAATTAGAGTTTGTGTAGTTAGAGTTAGAATTTGTTTAAATTAATTTAAATTAGTTTAAATTGATAGTGTTGAATTTTTACATGTCCATATACAGGGACAGGCCCAAATTTGGACAAGTCCTTGTACATGGACAGGGCCGAATTCGGCTCTGTACATGTATAGGGACAATCGCGAATTTGGGTTGTTCTTGTACATGGACAAGCTCGATTACGACATCACATATTACAATATCACATAATCTGTGATTTTTTTCTCTCTCCAGGATTTCCCATGAGACCTAGGAATAGTTAAGAAGATCAGGGTAACATTTTTTTATCTTCCTTGTATGCTCGGATGATAAAATATTATAAGTAAATATCATGCGAATCATGTGGATATTTTTCCATTAAATAAGAACTTAATTGTTGACTTTTTCTTGAAATCACCCTTGCTTGACTTACGCCCCCCCCCTTATTTGTTGTCTGGGTTTTTGGTTTTGTTCTTTTCTTTTACCGAAAAAAAGTTAATCGCCTTGACTTTGGAAGAATTTAATTGTTGACTTTGTCTTGAAACGACCCTTTCTTGAGTTACACCCCCCTTAATTGTCATGTCGGTTTTTTGTTTTTTTCTTTGCTTCTGCCTAAAGAAAGTTAGCTTCCTTGACTTTATACCCCCTCTCTTGACTTGTTTTTTTCTTTATGATTTTCATGATTTAACAATTAATATTTTATGATATATAATATTATTTGTCTAAATTATTTAATTATTTACTTCAGTGGTTGCGACCCCTCTAGGATAGTTCTTCTTGGTCTTTTCCATTTTTCCGCGGATATCTTCTTGGTTATTGTTTGAGAATTCTAGTTCTCCTAGTTGGTGGCTCCCTTGTCATATTTTTGTTGGTGTCTCCCTCCTCATCTCCTTGCTAATTCCACCCTATGTATGTTGTCATTATCTTCTATTGTTGGTTCCACATGTGTATGTTGTTGGTTAGTCTATTGATATTTAACCCTAAAAGTTCTTCTTGGCAATTTGTTCTAGGTGTCATGATGAGATCTTCCCTGAGGGTTTGGTTAATGATCCCTTGAATTTTTCTCTGAGCATATATCTAAGAGGATAGCAACAACATATCATGTAATATTGTTTCTTGTTTTAGTTTCAAGTATATATATAGATTATATTCTACATGTCACATGTTTTTTATATTTAAATATTTTCATGTTTATTATATATAGAATCTTAGTAAAAAATACAGTTGTTCTAGTGTTTTCAATATATGTTTACCATGCATTGAAGTTGTTATAAATGCTTAAATTATTGTGTTCTAAATTTATTATTTTCATTTAAAGTTTCTATAACTTATGAAATTTCATATTCATGAATTTTAAAAGGATACATATTGAGGCGAGATGTGATGCAAACCCCCGACCCTCGGGTCAAGATCCGCTACAGGATCGTTCTTCCTATCGGATCTACAGAACCAAAATGGTCCTTTCGGCCTTCCTCGAGACCCAACGAACCCAATCCACGGGTCCTTCAAAAGCTCCACCTGTGCGAATGAGCACTAGGCATGAGCTTCCCCTTTCTCCGAGTGACCATAGTGCTCTGAGAAACGCCTTAACACAAGTGCCTTTCTTAAAATCGTGATCTCGCGAGTTTGCGAGTCAAAGCCCTCGACTCCTCCTTCTTCAAACCTTCGTAACTGAAATTGCGATATGGGTATGTCCCTTCTCCTTGGTGCCCTTTACATACAACCATAGGCTAGAGCTAACCGTTAGCACCTCTTGCTACTCGCGAGTTCACAATCTCAGTTGTTGAGCCTTTGTGCTCCTCTTTCGCGAATCCACGAGATGCGATAAGTCAACAACGGGTTGACTCCTTTGACCGTACTCGCAACTCACAGCTTTGTGAGTTGAAGAGTCGAACCTTCATGATCCTCTTTTGTGAAACCCCGAGACACGAATGGTCTATGATGGGTTTGCTCCTTCCACGGTGACACGTGTATGCCACCTGTCACATGCATCTGCCTTTCCCTTGGCATATGTTATTACGCCACCTGTTCACCATGTGACTTACCTATCACACGTGACACATGTTCACCCGAGACCTCGGTCCTCGTCTCTTCGTGACTTACATAGTCGAAAATTGATTCCTCCAATCTCCAAACCTCCGATATGCGAGGTATCGAGATGCCAGATCCTACGACTCTCCTTCTTCCCCGATCAACAGTTCAGATCTCATCGCCATCTCACGGCTCAAGATTTTGCAAAGCAAAGGCCTCCGTCTTCCATCTCACGATACCCGAATCCACGAGATGATCATGATCCCTAGTCCTCTGAGTTCCCCTGATCATGCCACGTGTCCTCCAAAGGTGGACAACCCTGATCTCTTCACAGTTTCGTGAGTCGGGACTTCCTGTCTCACGACCCTTGCCTCTTGGACTCCTAATGTTCAAAACCACGATGGGCTCCCATATTTCTGCCACGTGTCCTCCCAATGGACAATTATGATTCCCTCGGGATTTTGTGGGTCAAGAGATCCAATTCTTTCCCTCTGTGTCTCCTGAACTCTGAGATGCTGAAATAATCCTTTTAGGGCTTTCGCTGGGTCCTCTCCTTTGCATACGAGGGTTAAACCTCGTGCATATTCCCTAGATCTGATGGCTATCGGTTATCCACACCTAGATCTGACGGCCCATATCTGTTCCTCCTGCTTCTGCACTTTCTGCTTCTCCTGGACGTAAAAATCCAATGGTCCAGATCTTATCCTCGGCCTGATCCGATGACAGTTGTGCTCCCTCCTAAGCTTGCATTTTTTTTCTTCCTGCTCCTTGGAAGATTTCAAGTTATCAAAGGCCTCGGCCTTTTCTTCCTCTTGAAAAGCTTGTATCTTTGTCTCTCGCCTTCGTTCTTAAGACACTTTCCCTCCTGAGCTTCCTCGAAATCAAACCCTCCAAAGGGTCTCCTTTCAGCCTCGACGATACTCATAGGACTCTGTGCATAAAAGCACTCTCCCTCCTAATCTTCTCTTTTCTGAAACCTTGAAAGGTTTCTCGACCATTGTGATTCCTACAGGGTCTCTACACACACGAAGGTTTTGTCTGTCCTGAGCTTCTCAATTGCTCAGACCTTTAAGGGACTTAACCTTTTTCTCTCCCTCAAATGGAGAATATGATGCCCTCTTTGAAGTCTCTTTCTCAAGCAACTCCTTGCTGAGCCTGCAGGGTATTCAAAAACCCTGTGAAGGTCTTCTTCTTGACACTTCTCTTGTTCCAGAACTCAAAAGAGTCCTTTCTGTGCACTCCTGCACCAACTCAATGCCCTCCTGACAGAGTTCTCTAGAGTCTTCAGTAACTCTGTCTTCTCATTGAACTCAATATAGATTTCTTCTCCTGTGCACTCTATGCACTTGCTCAAATGCCCTCCTGGTAGAGCTCTACAAAACCTGCAGTGGTTTTGTCTTCCTCTCTGAACTCAAACAGAGTTCTCCTATGCACTATCTGCACTTTCTCAATGCCCTCCTGGCAGAGCTTCCATAGAATCCCTCAGTGATTCTATCTTCTCTTTGTGCCTTCTATGCACCTGCTCAAATTCCCTCATGGCAGAGCTCTCACAAAATTTCTCAGAATTTATGCATGTCTTGTGCCCTCTTCTGCACAGTCCTACCTCCAAGGTGTTTAGAAACCTTGAGTATTCTCCTTTGAGTCTAAGACATCAGCTAGTGTACCCTCCTAGCACGTCTCTGTCTAAACACGCAGAACTTAGAAGTGCATCTCTGCACTAGCCTTCAGAAACCGCAGTATTCTGTCACACCCTCTTTGCATGAAGCCTCAAATATCCCCAAACCTAAAATCCAAGAACCCACGTATAGCATAACCTATATGTCCTTGCAAATGCATACTTAACATACATATACAACATATATAAACAACACATGAAGACATTCATGTACACATAAATACACACATAAACTCATGCAGGAAAATCTTCTCTTTATATTAATATGAAATGCCTCCATTACAAGGTGTTCTTGAGCTCAAACTTTGACAGAGTCTTGGCTCCTTCTCTATCTTCTCTTCTCACGCAGATATCTAACTGATTCTCTTCTACCTCTACCTCTACCTCTACTCAAAATGAGATCTCAGATATCTCTTACATGAGGGGATCTTCGAGCTCTTCCCTCCAAGCTACATACTCTATTCAATTTACAATTGAATTTTACAATTAATGGCTATCTAGTCCAGATCTGATCTAGATTCATCCTTATAGCCATTAAAGGCTATATTTTATCTACATCCTTCTCAAAGGAATGAATTTATGTCTCCATGGCCTTACAAACATTAAAGTCATTGAAATTAAATTCAAAATTTGAACCGAGAGGGTTGTGCCTCTCCTGCCCATTGAATGCACACTGAGTTGGCTGGCTGGTTGGCACATGGCTAGCTGGAGCAATGCTCCTGCATCATACTCCTCTACTATGAAAATTCATGAGCTCCTACTCATGAGCTCTCCACCCTAACTGTTGAAATACACATGTATCCCAAACAACTCTTTGGAGTTGTTTCTCTGCTCTTTTGTGTTGTTGTTGTTGTTGCTTCCACTGCTCTGTTGTTGTTGTTGTCTCCCTTATTCTCATCTTCCCTCTGTAGGAAGTCTCCTATGCTGAATTCAACATCAGCCTCTTGATGTCCTCTATCATCTCGTCCAACTTCTCTAGTGGTTGGCTCTGTTCATGTAGTCTCCTCTGTTGCAATTTCTTTCTGCAAATGTGCAGATCATCATGATCTCCCATGTCATCTTCTCCATCTCTTGTGGCATTGAGTTGCCACTCCACTACAGACTCCAATTCTGCAGTCTCATTACTGAGTTGTTGCTCATCTTTTTCCTATGACAACTTTGCTTCTGCCATCTCTCCCTGTGTTGGCTCAAGTCCAACTCCTTCCAGCTTCTCCTTGGGCTAGTATACTTCTCTTGCATCTTCTTCCATCTTCACCTGTTGGATGTGCATGCCCTGCACTATCACCCTTCTCTCTAGAGCTTCAATCTACTCACAGAAATCAGCAAAACTCATGTTGTTTGGTTCTTCTTATTCTGTTGCAAGATCCAATGTTGCAATCTTCTCAGCTTCTTGGCTGAAAATGTTGAGCCATTCCTCAGAATACTCATTTTCCTCTGCATGGGCATCCTCTGATATCTTCTCCATTTCTTCGAAAGTCATGGCTAGTTGTCCTTCTGTTGTTGCTACTTTGGCAACACAAACTCTTGCCTCTACTAGGATACCTGGAAGGAATATCTTAATTTTCTCCAATCATCAGAATACTATTTTGATCCTCCTTTATCAACTGCTCTTGCTGATGTGAACTCATCTCTGAGCTCATCTTCTCTCCCTTGCTCTCCTAGAAATATGGGATTTCTCTGCTTCCTTCTTGGCAGTCTATGAGATCCTCAGATCTCATCTCATTTCCCTCTTGGCAATTTGAAATTGCCCCACTCTCCTCCTGACAGTCTATGAGATCCCGTAGTGGCCTCATTTCATTGCCCTCCTCGCAATTGGGAATTTTTGTTCTGCCCTCTTGGCAGTCTGTGAGATCTTCAACTAATCTCAGTTTATCCTTATCATCACTGATATTTCTCCCAACCTCTAGTTCACATACCTGAACCATCTCCTCTTCTGGTCCATTGAGGTTTTCAACATGCCTCAACCATCCCTTTAACAGTCTCTGTTGTCTTTTGGCCTCCAATTCCCTAACTGGCCATTTTTCTTTTGTCTTCATGTGTTAAGGTCCTAACCCGCACATAGGTAGATCATTGTATTCGGATGTAATAAAGGTCAATATTAATAAGACCTTTCAATAAAATAGAATAAGGCGGATGTAAGAAGACCTAATA
>JZKD02S0101249.1:664099-674848 GCA_000966675.3 Picea glauca
ACAATGCTCAAACTGACAAACCGACTGCTCCAATGGCTTCCCAGCGTCCCAAAACCCCTGTCTGGGCTCTTTCGGCACCTCAATCGGTCGAAAAACGAAGAAGTTAGGCCTCCTGAAAGTCTCCCTCTTCAAGCTTGTTGTCTCTGGTTCTACAATTCGCACCCTTTCTGAATGAACCTGGCTCACACGCATTTTAAAGCATGAAAACCCAGCACCGGGCATAACCACGCCAATGGTGCAAACCGTAGAACGGTTAAGGGCGCACCAGCCCCTAACCGCCTCGGCACCTGGGCATATGGCGCATATGACCATGCGCTTGGTTAAAAGGTGGTGAAACCACCATAACCATTGGAACTCATGTTCCCGCGCTCTGGTCATATGATAAACCACGGGTTTCATAACAAAACCCCACGCCAACCCTGCGCATATAAAATACGGTTACATGTTTTAATACAAAAGTCTGTGGGCTATGTTACAAACCCCACGTACCAAAAAACCATGCGCATACATTAATATATGGTCGTATAAAATATGGTTTATGTTTTACAAATCCGTGCCAACAGTCGGATTATATGGCACGGTTATATACAAAGAACACATGACCACGGGCCCCCATCGGATATACATTGTTTTTAAATCAAATATAATCAAATGGATGTACATAAAAAGTACCAATTCATGGCCCAATGGTCGGGCTGTCGTGCGAAGGCGTATGCATTAGGGAGGTCCGGGGGTCAAACCCCGTGGACTCCCATATATTTTATACAACAACCATATGAACCAAAAAATGAGTGACACGTGGTGCCTCCGGATTGGGCCACGTGTCCTCACACCATTCGCCAGGTACATGACACGTGTCAACACCTGACTCGCCAAAAATCAACTAATAAACAACTACCACATCATCATCATATGGTCTATATGGCCCTGCCACGTCAGACTGTATGGACTGTACAGACTGTACAGTCAGCACCAAAATTTTTCCCTATTTGGCTTGGCGAACAGATCACGATATCTTCTTCATACGGTGTCCATTTTACAAAGTAAATATACCGTCGGAATCAAGAAGACGAGACAGACGCAATGGCACTATTTTCGTAGAATTCCGAGCACTTTGAAAATTGAGCAAAATTTGATCCCCTGATCAAAAGAGGAGATAATTATTTTATTGCTGAAGAGATAAGTATTTTACTACTGAGTAAATAAGGTCACTTGGCATGAGAATTTCACCTGAAGGATATGGGACTTTATCCATAAGGAGATAAGTATTTTATTCGAATAATGAGTTAATATGCAGATTTGTTCAAACTTTTTGCATACACAACTATATTTATTTTCATGGTATTATCTAACTCTGAACAAAAAAATTGGTTACGAAGAACACAATTTTTCTTTTTAAAACTTTGTTAGATTTTAGATAAGATTTTACATTGTTTATATCATGTATGATTAATATGGAGAGTAACTATTTTGGAAGTTTTGGAACTTTGTGATGAAAGTTTGGTTTAAAAAATGTTCCAAAAAGTGTAATAAAAAGAGATCGATAATCTTAAATTTGTGGAACTCTGGTTGGGTGTGTTATTATATTTCTTATTTTTTATTTAATATTTATTTAAAGTATATATGTTAATATGTGTTTTTTGTTTATTTTTATTTTTTTTATTGTTACAGATGTTTACATTATATTTGGTGGAAAGGAGTATTTTGGTGGATGAGTTCATTATATATATATATATCAATTTGATGTTTCATTATTTTTGGAACTCAAAATATCAATTTGATGTTTCATCTTTAATTTCTCCTATAATGCTTATGATGGAGGGATATATTATTTATTGTTTCATCTTTGATTTATCTTATATTGTTTATGATGGTGAAAGGATAATTTATGTTTTATGGCTAGCTTATAATTTCATTTTTTATGTTTTTTATGATGGTGAAAGGCATACTAGCGAGGGGTTGCATCAGCTTCCCTCGTCACCCCCTCACATACCTCCTTTGATCCCTGGTGGCTTCCCAGTTGATCCAGGTGCATATCAGTGGCCACCCACCTTTTCCAACTTGCTCAAAACAACTTTTTGGCAATTTTGACAATTTACTATTATTAGTAGGTTTTAACTTCCGGGGCCATTTTGAGGGCCTAAATGAAAGTTTTTTGAGATCTAGGTTCTGAATGATAGTTGAAGGCATTATTGAGCCCCCAAAATGAATCTCCTTAATGATACCTTTCCAACGAGCTATCATACGCCTATAAAAGAGATTATATGAAAAAGTTGTGACCCCAGGAAGTTGATGTACTAACTTACCCAAACGGGGCCCACATGACTTTTGGCACTTCATATCCTAGGGTTAGGTTTTTAGATGTATAGGAATTTTGGAATTCCTGTTTATTGTAAAAATGCCTTCAAAGCCTCATTTTAATCATCTTCTTGTGAATGTGAGTAGCCATCACATCTCTTCTCAGAGATAAGCTGCCACCATTCTAGTGAGTCTTTCACTCTGTATTTTTACAATCTCTGTACATTTATTTCATTAATAGAAATCGTGTATTACTATATATCTATGTTTATGGTTGCATCTCTGATATATTTATGTTATATTAATGGATATATGTGATATATCTGTGCATTTCTTTATTATATCTCTGCTCTATTTTCATGCCGAAAATAATCTGGATCAGTGGTATCAGAGCAGGATGCTCTTGATCGTTTTTTCAGTGCATGTCCCCGACGAGGTCCGATTATAGAAAGTTGGGTCTCGAGCTTGTATCTGTTGAATATAATCTCTCTCGCACACCCAAGAAACCCTCAATGGTGGAAGAAAAGAAAAACGATGGATCAGATGATCCTATCAATTTGTTGCTTGAGCAAGCTCTCACGCGACAAAGGGATGAAATGATGGAGAATTTTTCCCACATCCTTCAACGCCTGTTGATAACATCTTCATCAACTGGCCACTTTGGAGGCACCTTTCCTTTCAAGGTACAAGTTAATTTTGACATTCCTGTACTTAAAGGATAGATAAATGCAGAAGCCCTAGAAAAATGGTTAACTCTCCTAAAAGGTTATTTCTCTGTTCACAATTTTTTCGACAAAGAAAATATCACCTTTGCACTCCTTAAAGATCTCTCTCATGTCAAACATTGGTGGGAAACTTACTGGGAGAAAAGTTCCACAGAGGAGTCTGGAATATATGGGGCCTATCCCACTTGGGATTTTTTTATGGATGCGGTAAAGGAATAGTATTACCCTATTGGCAACTATGAAGACTAGTACATAAGATGGACCACACTGCAGCAAGAGGGGCCAAGCAGTTCCGGAGTTCACCAATACCTTCCATACCTTGCGCACCAAGTTGGGTATCAAAGACTTCGAGCGACATTTGGTTCTGAAATATCGTGGGGCTCTACACAGATACATCCAGACTGAAATAGATTTTCTGGACATCTCATCACTCAGTGTTTCTTATTGATATGCTATTAAAATTGAGAAGAAATTTAAGCACCAGAACAAACGGGAATTCGGGTCTACAAATCCGCAACAACCAAAGTATGACAAAGATGGCCCTAACAAACAGTCTTCCAAAAAATAGTCCAAGACATAGGAAAAGAAGGGTCATGGGAAGACAAAGAAGGACACCAGAAAATGGTGTGATTTCCACAAAATCCCCTGGCACAACACCGATGAATTTCACTCAAAATAGTCATTGGTGGTTGAGATCAAAGACAAGGAGCCAAACCTTGATTCATAATCTAAATCTGAAAATACTAGTAAATTACAGATCATTGACGCATACCCCACTTCTATTGGTGTGACCCTAGCAATTCAACTAGAAGAGCCAACAGATCCTGAAGAGGGGGAGCACATTTTTCATTCACAGATGTGGGTGAAGGCGACCTCACTACATTTTATTGTTGATAGCGGATGCCAGAAAAACCTCATCTCAGCAGAGGTCGTCAAATAGTTGGGATTGTCAACAACACCACACCTGTAGTCGTATAACATCGGGTGGCTTCGGCAAGGATGAGATCTCTGTGTCAGCCAATAATGTTGATTGTCATATGGAATCCAACCCTTCATGGATGAGGTATTATGTGATGTTGCCCCACTGGATGTCTGTGATGTTCTCTTGGGCCAACCATATATGTGGAGATGCCATGTTTTTTATGAGTCTCGACCCCGTAGTGTCATTTTTACTTTTGGGGGTCATCTCTACAGAATACGAGAGGTAGTTCCAACTATTGTTCCACCTAAAAAGTGCCACAAGTTAGTATCTCATACTGCAAAATTCAGCTTCTTCACAATCTGTTCAAAAGGAGAACAAGAGGACACTGCAACCACTACAGCCTTGCCCCAAGAGCCTTCTATCCAATAGAAGCAGGTCGAGAAGGTTGCAACAAAGCACAAATATTCCTTCTACACACCATCCTCTCATGTATCTCGACTTTTTGAACAGCCTCAACCTCAACAGGTTCGTGATAGACTTCCAAAAACTGAGTAGCGCGACATCTCCAACAAGACAAGCAACTCACCAAGATGCATATTCAACAAAGGTTTTTCCTTCTCCCCCAGAAACTCAATGTAATGGATACCATTGATTCCTAAGGAGGGAGGATTTATCTAGGTGGATATCGGTGGCCACCCACCTTTTCCAATTGGCTCAAAACATCTTTCTGGCAATTTTGGCAATTTACTATTTTTAGCAGGTTTTAACTTTTGGGGCCATTTTGAGGGCCTAAATGAAGGTTTTTCGATATTGAGGTTCTTAATGATAGCCAAAGGAATTATTGAGCCCCCAAAATGAATCTCCTTGGGGATACCTTTCCAACGAGCTATGATACGCCTAAAACAAAGATCATATGCAAAAGTTATGACCCCGGGAAGTGTTGGTTGTGGAGCCTGATTATCTTCCTGATTCATAGGTCCTTGCTTTTAGCCGTGTTTATACCCCATGAAGTATTTACACCCCAGAAGTATGTACACTATTCCACGCAAGGGAGTGTAGAGGGGGGGTGCAGTATGTATATTGTAATTTCATTGTAAATATGGACCGTTCATTATAAGGTCGCATATCTAACAGTAGAGATTATGTTAGGGTTTTTTGCCATAGAAGGAAACCTTCTTTTATGAGGGAAATGTATTGCGGCTGTGGTTGATGGTGAATATTGTATTCTGAGATAGGAGACTGTGATAGAAAGAAGAGGAAGTTACAATGGGTTTGTTGTAGGTTGTATCCCTTCATATGTTGGATAATAATAAAGGAAGGACCTGGCAATTTCTCTGGTGGACGTAGCCCACATTGGGTGAACCACGTAAATCTGTGTCTCTATTGTATTATGTATCTTCTTTTTTTTGTTTCTGCATTTTTTTTATTTTATTTCTCCACGGTCCTATTTTTCTAACAGGAAGTTGATGTACTAACTTACCCAAATGGGGCCCACATGACTTTTGGCGCTTCATTTCCTAGGGTTAGGTTTTTGGATGTCTAGGAATTTTGGCATTCCCTTTTATTGTAAAAAGGCCTTCAGAGCCTCATTGTAATCATCTTCTTGCGAATGCAAGTAGCTGTCACATCTCTTCTCTGAGATAAGCTGCCACCATTCTAGCAAGTCTTTCACTCTATATTTTTACAGTCTCTATACATTTCTTTCATTAATAGAAATAGTGTATTACTCTATCTCTTTGTTTATGGTTTCATCTTTTATATATTTATGTTATATTACTAGATATACACGATATCTCTGTGCATTTCTTTATTATATCTCCACTCTCATTTCATGTCGAAAATAATCTAGATCACCAGTCGGAGAGGAGATGCCCCCTCCGAAAGAGAGCACTCCTTTTCTCAATTATAAATGAAAGTGTTTGAAATAGTTTTACACATTATTTTGGTCACCCTGGTGATGTTTCTAGAAGCATGTATTCAGGCTCCCAAAAGGATATTTCTCATGAGAAAAGTGATTGATTTCTCCCTCTACAAAAATCACTTTTATAATGATGTCACAAGCTAGACATAAGACACAGTGTGAAAATGTCTGATTTCCACAGGCTATCTGAAACTTGGCTTGCGAAGTTTCTATAGGCTACTCTATAAACAGGGTGTTGCGGCATTTGAAGACTAAGGAAAAGTCATTATGGTCTACCAATTGGCCTTTTTCAATTCCAATTCCCATACTAGCAACATGTCGTTTATCTCGAAGACACCTTTTGGGTATGAGAATGTCAGGGTGGGTCTCTTGAAAGACTCCACTTTGATGGGAACCTTCCCCATACCACCACCAGATGTTCCACCTGCTTTTGTCCCCTCAATCAACATGATTTCCACCTCTGTCCTTGAAACTCCCGCGTCTCACGACCCGTGGATAGTACTCGATCATGGTGATTATCTTCGTTATGGAGAACAAATTCCTTTAAGTCTAGTTGAATCCTCTTATCAATCCATACAATCAGATACCCCTTCTACTTGCTCTCTTAGTGATTCATCTATTGATCCATTTCATGTGATATTTTCTATGGATGAGATGATCATGTAAGTTATGTCCATGGAAGACACCCCATGGGATGATGGACATCATCATTCCATTCTCTTCCTAGAGCAGCACACCATAGAGAGTTATCAATGGATTTCGACTTTGTTGACCGTTATTGTCATTTCCTCTATCCCCGAGTCATTCAACAACGTGCTATATGAAGGGAAACTTAGTAATATATCACTCACCATTCCTCTTGACATATCCATTAAACTTGGAGTCATTGAAAATGTTCACATCAGAGCCACATGTTCCGATGATGAAGTCGTCACTTATAAAGCTATTTTTCAAGAGTTTTGTGACGTTTTCCCTTGGAGCTACCAAGAGATGTTGGGTATTGACCCCGATATCATTGTGCATGAAATTAAGACCTACCCAGATGCTAAACCTATCCAGAAGAGACTTATCAATGCTCGTAAAGTTGCTACTATCAAGCTCGAAGTTGAAAAACTTCTTAAGGTCAGCTTTATTTATCTTGTGGCTTTAACCGATTGGGTCTCCAATCTAGCCCAGTTCAAAAATAATCAAGGAATGATTTGTGTATGTGTATATTATAGGGATATCAATAAAGCTTGTCCTAAGGATAATTATCCAACCCTGTTCATTGACCAGATTGTCGATGATTGCGTCGGGAGAGAAATATTCTCCTTAATGGACGGTTTCTCCGGCTATAATCAGATTAATATTTTTCCTGTGGATCAACACAAGACTACTTTCATTTGTCCTTGGGGTACTTTTTCACACCAAAAACTACCTTTCGGTTTAAAGAACGTTGGTGAGACTTTTCAACGCACCATCTCTTATGATTTTCATAATATCAAGGACATCGTACAACCGTATCTCGATGATATATTGGCCCATTCCATGCATTTCCAAAATCACCTAGCCCATCTCCGAGCCATTTTCATTTGCCATCATTGCTATCGTATACGTTTATGTTGAAGGAAAATCTCCCTGCGGAAAGGTAGATATCCTCAGAGAGCTAGACTCTTAACTCTTAGACAGAAAGTGCTTATCATGGTCACTGACTTCCTTTTAGATCTAGGTGGACTAGTGTGTGAGAAGGAAGGATAAGAGAAGTACCTTTTACCGGTGTTTGTCCCTGCAAGCTCCGAATTGAGCTCCAATCTTTCGCTCTTCGATAAGCCCTGTAGACAAACAAAGTACGACCACTTCCTACTCTATCAAGATTAGTCCAAAATAGGTTTATCTACTAAAGAGACAAATTCATGTGAGATTGAACACGAATTAGAAAGAAAGAGGCCAAGCAAATTATATTAATGAGGACAAAACATTGCTTACAGCCATAGATGGATTGCAGTAGTTTCGCCAAGTCCTCCTTGTCTAACCCTTGCTCAAAAGATCCACGATTTGAATGATGATAGCTTCACCAATTGCTCCCTATGAGATCATAGGTCTCTTGCTTCCAAATCATCTTTGTTCCAGCACCACTTATAAGATCATAAGTTTGGTGTGATTCTCCCTTTCCAATCCTCTTTCACCATTAGAAAGATTACTTATATAGCCTTGGAGAGGCTCAACAACTTGAGATATCCTTGGGGTGAGTTGAAGATTTTACTCCTTCAGTTAGGGATCTTCCCTAAGATCATGGCTTGATTGAGGATTCGAATTCAACTTCCTTCCAAGAATGAAAGGATCCTTACCCCATTCATCTCAACAACTTAACAACTACCCAGAATAGGCAGTGCTCCCTCAAAATGGCCATCAGAGCGCTGTAGCGCTCCCTAGTAGGCCTAAGGGGAGCACTAGCACTCCTAAAGACACCAACTCTCCCTTAGAATGGCCAAAAAAGATTTATAACTCTCCCAGACAGTGTAAGGGGGAGCGCCAGCACTCCCAGAAGAGGTATAGGGGAGCTCTCTCCTCCAAAACTTAGTTTTTTGAGTGTTTTCAGATGGAAAAAGGTTCATGAGACCAGTTAACCTCTCCTCCTCTTCCAAATCAAGTGTTTGACATGTGCCAAGTGTCCTCCTGATGTCGTTTACAAGAACGACATAGGCATCATGGCAGTATTCTTTCTTTGACACTTGCGACACTTGTGAGCAAAATGCGACACTTGCAACCTTTGTAATGACGACACTTGCAACACTATCAAAGTGAGTATTTTTGATGTGTAATAGTTTAAACCCACACAAATGTGTTTTTTGTGTGGACTCTAGCCAACTTCTGGGTTTTATTGTCTCACTTCATTGAATTAGGGTAGACCCTTTGAAGGTTGAGGATATCCTTAATCTACCTCCTCCTTCCACTCTACGCCACCTTCAAAGTTTGCAAAGGAAGGAAATTTTTTTGCGTCAATTCATCCCAAATTATGTCACGTTAACACAGGGTTTTAGTTGACTGTTGAAGAAAGGTTACGAGTTTGTATTGGACAATACCGCCAATAAAACATTTGAAGCTTTAAAACTTTCCTTAACCTGTACACCACTCCTTTTCCCACCCGATTATAGTTGAGACAATTTCCTTTACCTCGCCTCTTTGGAATCCACCATTGCCATGGTTTTAGTCCAAGAAGATGATTCTCATGAAGAGAATGTAATTTATTATTTGCGTTGGAGTCTCACGACTACCGAATCCAAATACCTACATGTGGATAAACTGGCCTTGGCAGTTGTTCAAGTTGTCCAACGTTTTCTTCATTATATCTTATTATGTAAGACTACTGTCATTTCCGATTGCAACCCTATGTAGCATATCCTTACACGCCAATTTCTAGCGGGAAAGTACTCCAAATGGATAGTGATTTTGCAGGAGTTCGACTTAGAGTTTGTGTTAATATTATGGTAGTTGCGGGATGTATTTACCCCCACGTGTGAACCTGACGAGAATAGAAGACTCTGGAAAGCAAGAGAAACCCTAATGAGTTGGTTAATAACCCTAGAATCCTTGTCGGCTCAAGAAGATAATTTATATTAGGCTATTAGCCTCCAAGAGAAGAAGTCGACCAGAAATTATAATAATATACTGAACAGATACATACCCAGAAGGAGAAGTCGGCCCCAACAAACTGGCAGGATTACTATAAATATAAGGCGCCAATTCTCATTTGTGGCATCTCAGCAGTTGCAGACAGAGCTAGTTCTTCGCAACAGTTTCCCAGTTGGTGCGCACTGCAGTTGCAGTCTGGTGCGCAGGTTTGGAGGAGGGTTGCAGGTGCAGCTGTAGTAGCAACTAGTTTCAGTTTTGGCTTGGATATCTCTTGGATAGGATTTGGGACTACCTGATCAGTCTTTTGTGTTGTGCTATCCTTGGGGAGATATGTGATGCTCTTTGTTTGGCTATCTATCCTAGGGTTTGCTTCCAGAAGAATTCTCAGTCAAGGTTAAGGTGCTCGGAGGGAGGCTTTGGCCTGTGGTTGGGTGATAAGGGTATCGTCAATGGTAAAATGAGCACACCATCTTCTATATTCTAACAGGTTATGGGCCCACACCCCTTCAATCAGCCTAAAACACTGGAAGGAAACATAGCCTCTAGATATTGAGCTCGTTGAGGAACTGTCGCTAGGGTTATTAGCAAGAGCAACTTCCAAAATCACTGCAGCTAGGGTTACCAGTAGAAGTAGTTGCAGAAACCCTAAACCTCTTTTCAAAGAACCTTAAGTGATGAGATTGACCTAATCTCTGGATATATCAATGCACCCTAGCCCAACGCATCTCTTGGTACACTAAGAAGGCCAAGACGTGAAGTTTGGATTTCCGGTCAAATCTAGGGTTTGACCAAGTCAAGCAAGCCATGATGAACTCTATGAAGTCTGAGAACAAGATAGATGGAGCCTCTAACTTCAGAGCATGGAAGAAAAGGATTGACCTCATCCTTGCTAAGAATAAAGTGCTAGATATTGTGAAAGGAAAGATCGTGAAGCCAAAGTTTAAAGAAGGAGAAGAGAAGGAACCGCAAAACATTGCAGCTATGGATAAGTTCAAAGATGTTGACATCAATGACATGAGTATCATAGTGGATTCCATAAAAAAAAAAAAAAAAACATTTGATACCCTACATCTCCCATCTTGACTCATCAAAGAAGATGTACGATGCCCTAACAAATCTCTTCTCAGTCAGAAACATTGGACAAGTTATGAGTCTAAAGAATGAACTTCGTGACATGAAGATGAATGATGACGACAACATAACATCCTACTTTGTAAGGATCTCCCAGCTAAGAGATCAACTACAAGCTATTGAAGAGATCACTTCAGAAA
>JZKD02S0101249.1:677428-698457 GCA_000966675.3 Picea glauca
GGAGGAATGGCCTAGGGTAAGGAATGGTCCAAACATTTCTTGAGGGCAGACTCATTCTCTCTAGGTTACACTTTAATTAGTGTAGGAAGAATGGCCCAGGGTGAGAAATGGTCCAGGCTCAGAAATCAGAAATAATACTTCTTCCTTGGTTGAGAAGAATGGGGCAGATAGCCCATTGTTGATATTCTATATTGAGGGCAGACATTCTTTCAGATCTCACAGACATGAGTGAAAGATTGGCCTAGCTGATTATTGTTGATATTCTATACTGAGGGAAAACACTCTTTCAGATCTCACAGACGTGAGTGAAATATTGGCCCAGTTGATTCATTTTTTATCATAACATTGTTTCTATGAAGGATTCTCTCAGATGTTTGTTATGAAGACTATATGACAGTAGTGGTGAATATGTTTCACCGTTTGCAACCATACGTTGTTGATCAAGTACTTATGTGTTACTTGATGTGGTAGTTAACCACTGAATTGTAGTTGTGTACTACTATGAACAGACACAATTGTGTTCTATTATTGTTCTAACTGCCTTGAAGACTATCAATAGATTATTGGATATGATGATCATTCAGATGAATGATGAACAAAGATTTTCTAGATGGAAAACAGTTCAGAACCTTTTACTCCTCTTGTATCACTCCATGGTGAGAGTGACTTATTCAACATCATATCTAACTACTCAGATGAATTATGGTTTCGAGATATGACGCAGCTGATGATGATGGTGATGCTCATGATCTAGTCATGAAATAGTCTAGATGACTATATTGATGCTACCGGGTAAATGGTGTGTTTTTTACTCAAGTCAATTACCTGTAAATACCTCTCTAGCTAGGAGGGAGTGTTAATATTATGGTAGTTGCAGGAGGTATTTACCCCCACATGTGAACCCAACGAGAATAGAAGACTCTGGAAAGCAAGAGAAACCCTAATGAGTTGGCCAATAACCCTAGAAGCCTTGTCGTCTTAAGAAGATAATTTATATTAGGCTATTATCCTCCAAGAGAAGAAGTCGTCCATAAATTATAATAATAAACTGAACAGACACATATCCAGAAGGAGAAGTCGGCCCCAACAAACTAGAAAGATTACTATAAATACAGGGTGCCAGTTCTCATTTGTGGCATCTCAACAGTTGCAGACAGAGCCAGTTCTGCACAGCAGTTTCCAAGTTGGTGCGCACTGCAGTTGTAGTCTGGTGCGCAAGTTTGGAGGAGGGTTGCAGGTGCAGTTGCAGCAACAACTAGTTTCAGTTTTGGCTTGGATATCTCTTGGCTAGGGTTTGGGACTATCTGATCAGTCTTTTGTGTTGCGTTATCCTTGGGGAGAGATGCTTTTCTCTTTGTTTGGCTATCTAGCCTAGGGTTTGCTTCCAAAAGAATTCTCAGTCAAGGTGAAGGTGCTCGGATGGAGGCTCCAACATGTGGTTGGGTGACGAGGGTATTGTCAATGGTAAAACAAGCACACCATCTTCTATATTCTAACATTTTGAACGTGATAAGTCTAAGAAATATTTGGTATTTTCCCGAATTGATATGTGACCTTCCCTCGATTGATAAAACAAATGTGGCAGAGGATTCCTTACTTGATGAATCCATTTTTCTGATCATTTTTTATGACATTTGGTACGGATATATCATCATTTATCTCTAGAATCAATATTTTCGGCCTGACATTTCTAGTGAGGATCGTCATCGTATACGGTATCAAGCCCATCAATACATAATTCTCGATGACACTCTTTATCACTTAGTATCAAGCCCATCAAGCCCAACACCTCTGTTGAAGAGGGACGTCTATTGTGCCTGATGCAATTAGATGAAACCCGTCGTGATGCCACCATGGTTATTGAATCTCAGAAAAAATGCGTCAAAGCCCAATATGACAAGCTTGTCAAGTCACGTGTTTTTTCTGAAGGTGATCTAGTTCTCCTCTACGAACAAGATCATGATTTACTAGGGGCCGAAAAACTTGAGGCTATGTGGTGAGGCTTTTATATTGTCAAATGAGTGTTGGAGAAGGGAGCTTATGAGTTAGTGTATTATGATGGAATTCCTTTGAGTGAACCCTGAAATGGGATTTACTTGAAGAAGTACTATGCTTAGATTGTCTTTGCATGAGTGCCTATATTTTATTGTATCATACTCTTGTGTGCTACGTTTCGTGTGATTTTTCATTATTTGGTTTTGACCCCCAACTTCTTACCTTGCATTTTTCTTGGTTTCTAGATGTCGATGTCTTCGCTACCCCACTTTGGCTTCACCGATGGTGCTAATAATAGTATTGAGAACCTAGCATCTACTTCTTGGGAAATCTACGCACCCACGAATGAATTGATCAGTCTACACGGTGTTTTCCTCGGTCGTGCAACTAACAATATCGCAGAGTACAGTGTAGTCATTGAATTGTTGACTGACGTTGTTTCACTTGGAATCCTTCATCTTGTTGTATGACTTGATTCGCAGTTAGTGGTACTACAGTTGAGTAATGTCTATGCCATCCTAAGTCCTACTTTTTTAAGGGTATATTTACGAATTTGCCTCTTGGAACTTCATTTTGATTAATGCATTCCTAGATGTCTAAATACATTAACATATGCATTAGCTAATTATGTGTTAGACATAAATTTGAGATATTCATAAATCCAATCATATTTTGTATATAAATCAAGTAAGACGGTAGAAGCCTCATGTATATATAACGATAAAAGTTTTTACAAAAATGTGTTTTTGTCAAAAGACCAAAATTTCAAAATGTGAAGCAAATGGCTTCATTTACAAAATAACATCAAGGATGTTTCTCATGATAACCCACAACTTCTCGTGCCACCCTACGGAGAAATCAACAAATATAACAAAATACACCTACAATATGGTGTTGATATCGTCTCGATATATCATCGATAGAGATATCTGAGACACCCGCTGCGAACCCCTCCAGGTTCTACTCGTTCACCTCGTAATCATCATCATCCCATCCTTCTACCTCGACTGCTTCACCTCATCTCTGGATGAGGGATGTACCTAGATTCTGGTTCATTCCTACATCTGTGTTGTCAAAAGAGCATTTGACCAGTCATCAGATTAAAAACATATATATATATAAAAAAATCATATTTCAAAATTTACAAAAACATTATGGAAACAAAAAATGTTCTTCTCGCCTAAGTTACCCCATTTATAAACCTCGGGTAGAACCAACTCTAGGTCACCTCTGAAGTCTAAACCATCATAAGCATAATCATCTACCATCAGTAGTTGAGGCCTCAACCAATCAAAGAAGACGTCATTTTATTTGACAATGGGGCCCGCCACTTACCAAGCCATGAGGTCACACCATCTTTTCATCCCTGGATGCTATGGGGCCGACAGGCCCCACTCTACCTATAAGCGCAAATGAGGAACCCTCTCGAGGAAGAAAGACACTAAAATGGATGCATACCCAAATTACTTCAGGTCACCTTTCTTTCACTTTGTTAGTTTTTTCTTCATACTGCAAAGAACCCCATCACTCTAGTTAAATACCCAGGGCTCCATGCACGCCACTTCATAATGGAAGTAAATCTGGAGCTCCATGTGAGGAGATGCACTCCCTGCCATATGTGAGATACTGAACAGGATATTCCGTAGGGGTAAATATCAGACATCCCTAATGGAGAATTTCCCCTTATGTCTCTCAGCATTGGGATCACAATACCTACGAACATACTCACTCATCGGTAAATTGTCACCTCTGTCGCTTGTCAAGGTCACATGGGATCCATGGCATGATAATCCCTTCAGAAAATAGATATCCTCGATATCTAAATAGAGTATGTGGGCTCTCACATGAAAAACTTGTTGATCCACATCCCACATGTGGACTAAGTACCGAAGTAAACTGAGTTGGGCCCTCATGCCCTTGATCTTGAAGAAATTTAGGAGCCCACATTGCTGGATGGAATTAACTATGCTTGGGTCATTCCCGACGATGTAATCATAGTCCTTGTATTCCATCTCCCTCGACTCCAACATCTTGATAGTCAAAAACCTACATGGGAACCATAGGGATTAGTCAGTGCCTTTATTTCACTTCCTTGAAAAATTTTATTGGTTAAACGCACATAAAGAAATTTTGAGTTTCGCCCACCGCAAGTGGGGTTTTATACGTAGTGTGAAACTTCCACAGGTGAACCAAAGGCCGCATGTGGAAACATATAGTTTCTTCATTTCCCAATACATTCCACCTGCGGCGGCCCCTATGCGCACCTACTGGCCTAAAATCAAACCCAAAAGCTATTTTTTAACCAATGAAAAAAAATTGATCCATGGAAAAGGAAAAGGACGAGAATATTACATATTTAGTGAAATCCATTCATCGAATGGATTCTTGTGACACCCGCAATCGAAAGAGGAATTCAGAGGTGAAAAAGGATTTTTTGGACAAGTTTTGGGTAAAATGACAATGAAATGGTAAAAACGATTTTTCACCTATATTTATTCCCTTTTTACTTTTTCATTGATATTTTATATTATTTTATTCATTTTATCTAAAACCTAATGTTCTTATGGTATTGTGAGTGTTGTAATTTTTTCACAGATGAACGATCTTGGAGCTTGAACGATGAAATACAAATACTTTTCTTAATTATTTTTTTATGTTTGTCACATGTACAAATACATTTTAGGTTTTTCAGAAAAAACGTTGAGCTTCATCTTTGTTCGTTCTCGCGCTCGTAAATCAATGGGAACATAATCGAGTATAATTTTGTCGCCTTTTCATACTCATCACACTAACAAAAAAAATGAAACCTATGGAGTATCCTTTAATCTTTTTTCACGCTCTATAAAAACAAAAAGATTGTCGAACAATCTTGTTCTTTTCACGCTCGTAAAAATATTCAAAGGAAACATTTTATGGGTGATATTTTATCACTTTTTCAGTCTCATTAAACTAATTTATGAAAAAGAAACTGAGAGAGTCCTCTTTAAGTGTTTTTCAAACTCTCTAAACATGAAAAACCGTCGAGTTTTTTCTCTTTGGACTTGTTAAACAAACATTGAAAAACCCATATGGGGCTGAACCACTCCTTCTTAGGGTTCGTTAAACATACTCCAAGGGACTCATCCAAAGGATGAGATTACATCAACAAGCATATGTTATCCTCCTCAATCTTGTGTAAAAATAAAGAGGTACTCGCCAGAAATGGTGGGGGGAAATTTGGGAAAGAAATGTGTCTCTGTATTCATGTTAGTGGCAGTAATAGTCACTCTTGGACATGACACCCCCTTTATCATTATATCCGTGTTTGAAAATCCATTTGTCTCTCATTTTTCCTTCCACAAGTTACTATCTTGGGACATCTCTGAGTCAATGCTTCCAAGACCATTGTTATGTCATTCATATGTTCAAGAGAAGTCCAACCTTGCACAAGAATTCTATCGAGTCTTCCATCTGCAGTTATCAATTCTTACCATGTCAACCTTCCCCGTGTCAATTTCAAATCATCTTCACACTTTGATCTACCTTAAATCTGTTACTTATTTCATGTCATTGATGGGGGATACATCAAGGCTCTCTTGTGACGAGTCTTTTCCTGTTGACTTCAACTCATAATACAGGAACAAGACTTAGAAATCATTTGGTACTTTAGAGCCTACATGCCTCAATGGTAGGTTTCTTCATTTTCAACAATGAATTCACATCAGCAGTCCCTGATCGAGAGATTCCATGTAGTGTTTGACTTCAGATCATTTATTCACATTCAATGGATTGTACTGATGTACCTTGGGAGTCATTGACATCAATGGTGATTTCCCTCACACTTGTTAACAATTTTCATCAATGAACGATAATCAAGTGGTTTCTACCATGTTTGACTTCAACACCTATAATCACATGGCTATATTCATACTTATGGATGATGGGATTCTAGACCCTAGATCTCACCATTTTGGTCCAAGTTGCGATGGAGTATTTATGATTTTCATTGACACATAGATCCACTTTGTATGTCTTCTGGCTATGTTCGATTTTGAGTTTTCTAGAAGATAGATTCATAGTGTATTCTTGGTGGCTATGTAGAATCTTGATGACATTGATCAATAGTGTATGATAGGTGGCCATGACTAACATTTATGATTTAAATCATTTGTAGTCTGAGCATGGGAATGCCTACCTCTGAAATGGTATAATATTGCGCAGATTCTTAGTTGTTTGCAGGTTTCCAATTGGTGTTCTCCTTGTGCCCAACACACACACACATTTTACAAAGTATTTCAGTTGTCATGAGTTCTAGCCTCATACTTTGGGGGGAATTTTGTTACACATTATTTTGGTCACCCTGGTGATGTCTCTACAAGAATGTGTTTAGGATCCCAAAAGTATATTTCTCATGAGAAAAGTGACTGGTTTCTCCCTCTACAAATTTTTTTTTTAGAATGACGTCGCAGGCTAGACATAAGACACAGTGCGGATATTTCTGATTTCTATAGGCTGTCCTAAACTTGGCTTGCGGAGTTTCTGTAGGCTACTCTATAGACAGGGTGCAGCGACATTTGAAGACTAAGGAAAGGATGAGGTTCATGAAGGTTCTAGAAGGGAATCTTCTAGAATATGAGGTAGCATCCGTATGGTTGGGATCCTACTAGCTTCTGTGATTTGGTGGGATCATCCTAAACTCTTTAACCATCTCTCCTTCTCCTATATAATGATGGATTTCTCATGGAAACGATTAAGCAAGTAAGCAAGAGAAAGCAAGATCAAGTAAATTTTTTATAAAGGAATAGGATGAGAATTGTGTGAAGAACTCTATTTCAAATGATGCTTGAGGTCTCCATTTGACCACCAAGCTATTGTGAATCATATTCATACAAGTTTTGAGAAAGTGTGTGTGTTGGAGCAAAGGGCCACCGAAAGGGAACCTTGCAACATCAAGATTGTTTGGTTGCATCTTCCACTTTTAATTAATATAATACAGTGGCATGTTTCTCTCCCATAAAATCATTATCATTTTATTACATGACTCATTGATCACAGGTGTAAGTTATTATTGAATATACTATTGTTGCTTTCACATTGGTTGGTCGGTGTTTCATTGCAGATTCAATATCACAAGAGCATTGAAGCAGAGAAGTAACACCAAAGATATAATGAAGCGATATTCGAAGGTATGTCATCCATCTCTTCTTTGATAGTAAACTTAGTGATTAAATCTTAGGTAAAGTGTCATGTCACGTCTTGTTTTGTTCTAGATCTAGGTGGATCTAGGGAGATCAGTTTATGTCCACATTCACCGATTTATCCAATAACACACAGACAATTTCATTGTGGAGGAAGAAAATCCCCACAACGGACAGGTGGAGGACCATTCGATGAGTGCATGCAAGGAAACAGAGATGGAGATACCTCTGCTCTCCTCAAAGAGACTCTCAGATGAGCACCTCCAAATCATTTTTGAAATGCGACAGAAGCACGATGACCAGTTTCACATTCAATGCATCCTTGGCCATAGAATGGATATCCTGTTCGATGTTTTGGCGGATGCTCCAGTGAAGAATCATTGCCCAACTTGTGGAAAAACATTTGTCCCTACCTACAACATACATGGAATCCCTAGGTCACACAGGGAATAACACCTCCATGTTTTTTTTGTTTGCTCTCCTTCTAGTTTTGTCACCTCTCCAAATATAGGCATAATCTCTGCCTCATGATGCAAGATAGATAGTCATGGCGACCAATTTCTGATCATTGTTTTGTTCACACTATTTTTTTAAGTTGTGATGCATCAAACACTAAGATTTTGATGAAAGCCACTTGTTTTGGTTTCCCTTTTGTGAAAGAATGGGTGGCTAATAGGTGGAATTGTATAGACATAAGCAGTTATTAATATAAGGAACCTACTTTATTTACAAAAAAGATAAAAGGTTAATTTATGTTTTATGATACGGTGTTGAAATTAAAAATGTTTTATTTCATTTTATTTATAAACACCATTGTATATAAATCATTTTACTATGTGAAGTACAACTGATTATGTATACAATGGAGTTGATTGTGTAGTGATGGAAGATATGGGTAGTTATCAAATTAATTTAAATTTTGTTTTTTTTGTACTATCTGGAGTACAGTTGATTATGTATATAGTGGAGTTGATTCTATACTGATGAGTCATCTGGGTAGTTATACAATTATAGTTTCTAACTTATAATTTAAATTTTGTTTGATTTAGAAATATGATTGAAAATAATCAAAAAAGTCATCAAATTATAGTTTCCCACTCTATAGCCCCTTAATCCAAATGAAACTCATAGATGAGGGTTGAGGACTAGAGGGTTACTCAAGTTAGGTTTTAGACTTCTCTATTTCCTCCTACTAATAATATTATAATCGAAAAAACAACAAAAAATATTGTATATTAACAATATATGAGAGATTCTTATGACAGTGAAAACATAAAAATAAATTTTGAGTCCATGGTGATGAAAAATAAGTATTAGACTATCGACGTAAAAACCTATTTTCATTGGGTGATATGGGTTTTATTCCATTCCATTCAAGTGATAATCAATTTAATTTAACAATGAAAATTGTAAATTTAAGCATATTGATCATCACATCAATCTAGGCCTTTCCTTTATTTTGATAGGGTGCAGACTCCTATCAATCCAAAATTTAGTAAAAGATATGAACTCAAAATTGAAAATTCACAATGGAATGACAACACATAACTAAATTGGTTATGTTCATCCTTGGTTAACCCCTTTTATTTCTATCATTTATAACCCACTCCCTTTGTATAGATAATTCAAGACAATTCTTTGTTTCTTTATTGAAAATTCACAATGAAATGTCAGTCCAACAATAAACTGGTTATGTTCGTCTTTGGCTTATTTTTGATATTTCAATATATTTATTCAAGAAACTATGAAATACAAATATGTACTTTTAAATAAAAATTGAAATAAAAACATGATCTAGAACTTATTTTAATATGTAAAATTAAAATATACTTTAATATAAGCGATTTTTATTAAAATGTATATTGACATAAATTTTTTATGTATTGAAAACGGTAGAAAAGGTTTAATGGATTATCAATCCTCTGCACATTGGAAGTATTCACTAGTTCCATTAATATGACACCTACCATTAATGGAAGTATTCACTAGTGCTATTAATTTTTAATTAGGATGTTAATCATACACTACCTTGAATTGTGAATATACTCCAAATTCAATTAAAAAAATAAAAATCTAAATGCAAGAAACCAAGCCTTAGTAGATGACCCATTATTTTTTATTTTTTGTTATCAAGTCCCAAAATCAAATTCTTTTTCAGCTTAACTTCTTTTCAATCAAACTTAATGAAAACTATGTTTAATGTGTAGAATATAATTAGTGTTAGCTTCATCATACACATTTTTCAAGTAGCTCATAATTTCAAATTTGTTTTCAATTTGCTTCCAGATACTGAAATCTAAATGCACAAATTTACCAATTTAATAAAATATCAACACTTTTGGAATCAAAATTCACAATTTTATAATTAAAATTTATACTTTTTAAGATGTCTTTAATTAAGATGTTAATCATACTTTTTAAGTCTTTATAGTTTTTTTAACCCATCAATAGTCCCTTATAATGACATGGAAATGGGTCCTAGATTTGATATGAAGTTATACTCTTCATATGAAAAATCATTGAACAATCATTGAAAATAATGAATGCAAATCCTATATATAGTAAATTGGTTACATACATTAAACGATTTGTGTATACGATCTGGATAATTTGTAGGATTAAAGTATAATCATCCAAAGTATAGGTTATTTTAGGTTCCCTAGATACAATCTATAGGTTCTTCCCTAAAATTGTAAATAAGGCTTGGTAAACATTATAATTCATAAAAAAATATAACTTTTGTTAATTGAATGGAATATGAAAGTAAACTAAACTGGAAATGATTCCAGAATCCTACATATTCATAAATACGTGTACTTTCAATGAAAAATATAAAGTTATGGAATGTACATGTCACTTGTTTAAATAAATCGTAATGGTATGGCATCTTCAATTATTATTTCATGGTCATCTTTGGACATTTTCCATTTTCTAACTTTTGTTTTTTTTCTTGATTGAACTTCTATTAACTTTATGCGCGTTGCACATACCAAATGACTATATTGACAACTTATGAAATCTGAGTGTTCATCTTGAAAGTGAACCTGAGTATCGGTTTGAAGGGTTTCTTGAAAAAAAATCCTTTCAATATGATGGATCCTCTTTCATATATAAAACCATTATCATCGAAATCTTCTAATAACCTCATATTTTGTTTTGTGCATCGCATCAAATAATATTTCACATTTTCAGTGTTGTCTACTAGTGCAACGATAACAAAGACATATGGAAATAATTCAATATATTGGATAACATGTAGTTCATGTTAGATTATGACACAAGTACATCTACAAGTTATTTGAAAAAATTTAAACATAAAAATTATCTTCTCTAACAAGATCAGAAACTCTATCGCCATCAACTGAATCTATAGTTTCATTTGATTCCATCTCCTCTGATCTTGCAAGTGGAATTTCCCCTTTTATTTTAAATTTAGTATGTCTCCAAGATTTAACATATTGCGCATTTTTGTTTTCACAAATCTCTATGGATTTTGTGTCCTCTATGCAAACTGAACAAAAACAAGGCTCATTTCTTCTATCAAATGCAAACACATTTTTATAGAAATTTTTTTTAACTGAATGCATTTTCTGTGTCCCATGTATTGTACCAGATTCATATGGGATTGATCTATCTACATCTTGGATTCCAACATACCAAAAACAATTTCACAAGAAAAGAACTTGTGAACTTGAAATCTCTGAAGGAAATGATTTAAGATCATATAAATTTGAATACGTGAATAAAAATATCATGTGTACATGTGTAACATGTATATATAGACACACCTGCACACATCCCTTGATGGATTATTTTCATGGATTACCGTCATTTTTCACCATTCAACAACTTTATCAATGAATTCAACTCAATTGGTATGAGGGTTCATCTGATACCTTTGAGGTGCTTGGTTTACACATGCCCCTGCACCGTCGTGCTCTCCTTTTCCATGACCAGTCTCAAAAAAATTCCAACAACGTGTAATGTTTGATTTTTTATGAACACAAAACAACCAATAGAATGATCATGAAGACTTGAGCTAACCCACACACCCATCTAATGATATTCAATGTTGATCGAATCTGATCCCGCGTTATTTCAATGAATCATAAAATTTATTAAAAGAATGTTGCACATAATGTGTGTCGTGTGCTCGATCATCACTTATATAAAAGTGATATTCTTTAATAAGATGTCAATTTTCGTTGGTGTTTTTTATGTCATCAAGACTCCATTGAGCATGTCTATATAGAACATGGAAAAATACAATTACTTGATCAGAATGATAATATTCACTCTATATTTCTTTTTGTGCAACGAATGTGTAATTCTCTACAAAATCAACTACAGACAAAATTGTCCCTAGTGGAAACACTTCATGGGATTGTTTGAATTGTACGTCTTGTCATTGAGATCTATGTGAATGCTTGGTGTATTTATAATTTTTTTCCTCAAACTTTTTCAAAAAATCTATCACACATATTTTATCTGCTTTCAAATAAATCCTTTTGTAAATAACATTTGAAGAATGTGGAGCCATGTTGTTGATATATTCATATATCTTCCAATTGAATGTTATATTAGAAAATGATTGACCATTCATATCAATAGGATACTTAGAGTGAATATAAATTATATTTCCACAACGATCTCGTTTCTTTCCACCAACACATTGTTTTTGGTAAAATAATTCATCACCTTCTCTTTTGCATAGAATTTCAGATATAAAATCATAGAATTTGGAAGGAGGAGGTGAACTTGGCCATAAAGTTTTACCAAAATAAAGAAAAGTTTTGTAATATAACTCAAACTCCACATGATAACGACAACGACAAGTGTCACACACAATAATGGGTCTAATAAACCATGGTTTTTGTTGCACAAATGTATTGATAGAAATTTTAACTTATTTGTGCTCTTCTTTGAACTTATTGAATGATTTTATTTGTGTCATTGGAAATATATGTTTTGGTTGTTATTAATATTTTTTCCATGCTATTCTTCATCACAATACATCCCTTGTATGTGGTGAAACACAATCTTTTTTTAACCAACAATTACGGGCCAATTCTTTACCATTTTCTGCAAGTCTGTCTTTGTAGGGTTGTGTAGAAATCATTGTCCAAAAATAAAGTTCATCATTTGCATCTATTTGAAATCGAAATTTTCTATGTTTGTACAATGATTTTCTTGACGTTTCCATCGTTTTTTCCATGTGTCATGTCAAACGATCTCTTATATTGCTAGATGCAAGAATTGTTGTTTGTATCACTCTACGTGAAACACTGCCATCTTTTTTTCGAGATTTTCCAAAATATTTTAATACACTAGTTATATTGTCAAAGACATTATGTATCACCATTGTATCTTTTGTTGACTTTTGAATACCCAATAATGATGTAGATTATTTTAAATTTCTTGACTTTATTAGACAGAGTAAAAGTTGAGCTTGTACTATGACTGATTCATCTTTGAAAAAGGGATTATACGTATTCTTAGTTCGATGTATTATATAATTCTTAGCTTCTTTCTTCCCAAATTTGTTAGTATCAACATTTTCTAATATTGCATCATCAATATTGATAGATTCTCCTACATATTCCAATTTAAAGTTTATATTAAAAAACAAAACCCGAACATAAATTCACTAAACTATATACATTGTATTATCTAAATTTATGTACATACCTATAGGTGATTTGACTTCTACTTCAATTTTGGTTTCAACGCCTTCATCGACATTATGAGACATATCTATTTATGTTTTCTTAAAAACATCAAATTATAATTACAAACAATTATATTAAATAATAATTTAAATTTGAGTTCTATACTTTTAATATAGAAAATATGTGCATGCATACCTAGTTGGACTTCTTCTTGTTGAAAATATGTATTTACATCATCATCGTGTATTTCTTCAATATTTGCACATTCTCGTTTATTTCTCCAATAATGCTCTTTCCTATATTCGTTATGGTGAGTTTCATCTTGAGTGCGATCAAATTTTCTCGTGAGAAAACTTTTGTTTCCCATGAGTATAGTTATCTATAAAAAATAAATAAAAAATCAACATTTCAGAATAGTCTCAGAAAAACTTCATTGTCACAAAAATTATTAAACAACAATATCGATAAAAAAATTTCAACAAATCATTCACCTTCAAAAAAAGTTCAACATTTAGCTTTCAATATATAAATTGTTATTCCAATAAAAACTTGAACTTAAAAAAAAACAATTTTTTTTTGCATTCAAAACATCAATTACCTTGTTCAAAAAAAACGCAAAAGATGATTTGAAACATTGCTTAGGTGCTCTAGAAAACCATGAAACAAGAGATTTAATTGTGTTAAATGTGTTTGGCTAAAAGCATATTTATAGGATTTGGCTCGAAATGAAACGATACGATGTGTCTCTTCATTGTTTCCAACCGACGAAATTCTCTCACCCACCTTTCGACTGAAAAAATGTTGTTTCGGCGGAAAAGATAGGAAATCGTTTACTTTTAATGGATTCTGTTAGAATTACATTTCTCAGAAGAATAACTTTCTTTTGGATGAAATATTATTTCGGTCCAAAGATTTTTTCGACCGACAACTAGCGAATGGGAATGTTTGTAGGAACCTGAGAATTCCCTCTAGCTTACCTGGACTTTGGAGGTTGCGGACTCCTACAAATACTCAAAATTTAGTTTCGAAATGATTACATCATTTTCAAAATTGAATCTACTTTCAATGGATATAATTTGTTTTCATTTTCATTATTTTTATATAATTTTATTCATTTTAAAACAAAATCACTCCATAATATTTTCAGCTCACAGTATGATTGAGTGAAAAGAAATATATGTATCTCTAAAAATACAGAGTGAAAAATTTACAAAAAATAATATTCAGAATCCTTAAATTGTTTTTTTCAAAAGGGTATTTTTAGATTTTACTTTTAAGTAAAAATTAAGATAGATAAAAGGTCGGGGAAAACATGTGTTTAAAATATGCAATGTTTAAGCATATAGGGGTTTTCGCAGTGCAAGATATTAGATATTATTTTCAGGATTAACTGCATAGTGTATGTCATTAATGTATGACCCATATCAATGAGTATTATTCTCAACTGGCCAATAATTCTCATGATTTGAATAGTCCACTTAGCACTCATTGCATTGGGTGATGCTCACAAGGGTGAAGAAGTGGGATTGAAACCAACGAAATGAATTGCATAGAATCAATCATCACTTACGGGGCTTGCACCTGGTAACCAGGACTTTCCAGGTGGTCACCCATCCCAAGACGCCTCTGGCTCAACCGTGCTTAACTACGGATTTTTCCCCACAAAGAATCCCACTTAACTTGCTACCCCATTTTCAAAAACTTAGCAAGTATTGTGCCTTATGAACTACCCATTTATAGATCCCTTCACTCTTATTATTTAAGCATATAGGGGCTTCTGCAGTGAAAAATATTAGATATTATTTCCGGGATTAACTGCATAGTGTAAGTAATTAATCTATGACCCATATCCATGAGTATTAGTCTGAACTGACCAATAATTCTCATGATTTGAATAGTCCACTTAGCACTTATTGCATTGGGTGATGGTCACAGGGGTGAAGAAGTGGGATTGAAACCAACAAAATGAATCACATAGCATCAATCATCACTTCTGGGGCTTGCACCCGGTAACCAGAACTTCCCAGGTGGTCACCCATCCCAGGTCGCCTCTGGCTCAAAGCGCGCTTAACTGTGGATTTTTCCCCACAATCAAGCCCACTTAGCTTGCTACCCTATTTGCAAAACCTTAGCAAGTATTGTTCCTTATGAACTACCCAGTTAGATCTCCCTTTACTCTTATTATTTAAGCATATAGGGGCTTCGGCAGTGCAAGATATTGGATATTATTTTTGGGATTAAATGCGTAGTGTAAGTCATTAATCTATGACCCTATATCTATGAGTATTATTCACAATTGACCAATAATTCATGAGATTTGAATAGTCCACTTAACACTCATTGCATCGAGTGATACTCACAACGATGAAGAAGTGGGATTGAAACCAACGAAATGAATCACATAGCATCAATCATCACTTCCGGGGCTTGCACCCGATAACCAGGACTTCCTAGGTGGTCACCCATCCCAAGCTGCCTTTGGCTCAAGTGCGCTTAACTGTGGAGTTTTCCCCACAATCAAGCCCACTTAGCTTGCTACCCTATTTGAAAAACCTTAGCAAGTATTGTGCCTTATGAACTACCTAGTTAGAGCTCCCTTCACTCTTATTATTTAAGCATATAGGGGCTTCATCAGTGCAAGATATTGGATATTATTTTCGGGATTAAATGTGTAGTGTAATTCATTAATCTAGGACCCATATCCATGAGTATTAGTCACAAATGACCAATAATTCTCATGATTTGAATAATCCACTTAACACTCATTGCATCGGGTGATCCTCACAACGATGAAGAAGTGGAATTGAAACCAACGAAATGAATTGCATAGCATCAATCATCACTTATGGGGCTTGCACCCAGTAACCATGACTTCCAAGGTGTTCACCCATCCCAAGACGCCTCTGGCTCAAGCGCACTTAACTCTGGAGTTTTCCCCACAATCAAGCCCACTTAGCTTGGTACCCCATTTGAAAAACCTTAGCATGTATTTTTCCTTATGAACTACCCAGTTAGAGCTCCCTTTACTCATATTATTTAAGCATATAGGGGCTTCCACAGTGCAAGATATTATATATTATTTTTGGGATTCACTACGTAGTGTAAGTCATTAATCTATGACCCATATCCATGAGTATAGGTCACAATTGACCAATAATTCTCATGATTTGAATAGTCCACTTAGCACTCATTGCAATGAGTGCTAAGTGGACTATTCAAATCATGAGAATTATTGGTCAGTTGCGACAAATACTAATGGATATGGGTCATAGATTAATGACTTACACTACATAGTTAATCCCGAAAATAATATCTAGTATGCAACATTTTCAGCTTGGTCAACTTAAAAAAAGTCTAGAAATTATAGTATTCATCCGTTAGATTCAAAATTATAGTCATAATCATATAGATTCTTTGTAGATTGTTGCAGCATATTTTGTTTGTTAAAAGTAAAAGTTTAATAATAGATAAATTGTTGGGGTAAAAACTAACTCATTATCATTCCTTTCATGTTTAAGGAACATGTTGTTAAACAATTGTCAAATTCACATATCAAATCTCAATAAAAAAAAATTGCAAAATAGTCAGTCGAAAGTTAACAAAATTCTTCACAAGTTTTTTTTTTACTGTAAAGTGAAATTCTAAATAAAAAAATACTTTTGTATACCGAAAGATGAATAACTTGTGAAAATATAGTTTTTTTCTCATAAAACAAGGAAAATAGACACCCATCTTTATGATTTCACCCTATTAATATAATATTTTTTTTCTCTATTAATATCTAGTTGTATTTTATCCATGAGTATCACTAAATATGTTACGTAAAACACAACTTCAATGTAGAATCTCATATGAAAATTCATCAAAGATATATCTCTCGTACACCTCATTATACAACATCATCAAGATTATGGTCTTCTTTTGTCACTAGTGGTGTTAGTATTAATTCAATAGATTTTGTGTAAGGAATATATGGATAAGCTTAATCATATAAACCTAATAAGAATAAAATGGTATCACTTCATATTCATAGTGTACATGTATAAAGTTGGGTCCCATGAAGCACGATTCACTAGTAATAGCTATGATTGAGATATCACTATTTGATTATTATGATTACAATTACTCTTATGATTACAAGGATGATTACAAACCAGTATCACAAGGGGTTAGATCTTTCCATATTAGGGAATATCTTGAATACCATTTAAACGATATTGGTGACTTTTTTTAGAATGATGCTTACAAAAGCAAGAATACATGTAATTATTAGGCTAATTGTGTATCGATATTCTACCAAATCATGCTTACTAACATGCCTCTAGGTTTTAATCCTAGTATTTGAATCATATACATTATTTTTCTAATATATAAGATGGGTATAGAGCTAGGGTACCTATATAGTAGAGTCATTGACTTGTGAAACCTATCATTGAATAAGAATCTTACATATGACTCAATTCATCAAATGGGTATGAGGCAATTCCATAGGGAAAATCTTATACAACAACTCTATTAGGTTAGTAAGGATCATTAATTAAATGAATAAGCATGTTAACCATCTCTATCTACAACATCATAGATAAGCACGAGTAATAACTATGGTACACACACTAGTTCAATAAGGATAACATGAACACCATAAAGTAATTGAAATAAGAGTCAGCATAAAGTAATTAATGAGTACACAACTTACTACTAATACTTACATTAAATGTATTAGCTATCTAATATCCATAATATATGAGCACATCCATAAGAAACAAGATGGAATCACTTACTTTTCATTCAGTTTCATAAGAGAAATCATGTTATGGTTATACTTATGTGTAATCAATGACGAGTAGTAATTCCATAGTAACATATGACGAAGTTGCTCATGTTCAATGCTTGTTTCATACCTTATACCAATCTATGGTTTTTACTATGAATACCATGTATATATGTGATATGGAATAACTCTAGTTTCATCATCTTAAACATTACAGATATGCTTATACTATGGGTCCTATTTGTTACTTAACCATATTTATCGTTCCATATTAATCTATGTTCTTTGACTATATTTGCTTCTACCAAATCATGAAGTTCTCATGTGTTATGTTGATACAGGCTATTGTTTCCAATATCATATCCCTTTTAGCTTAAGTAATATATATATGTATCTCTTATATTAACTTACAAGGAATCAGGGTGTTTGAATACTATACCAAGTCTCTATCATTAACATTACTTGTGCTACTAATACAATGTGACTTCCCGCTCTTGCGCACACCTAATTGGACTTATTCTTTGAGGATAGTTATGTGCGAATGATCTGGTTCATTATATGATTGATTTTTTTTCTTATGGATATTGATGATGTTGTGATGTGATGATATGTATTTTATTATATTTTTCTCGATGGGTGTTATTGACTAGTTTTTCCTAAGTGTGTAGGACTCTAGACCGATTGAGGATGTCGATGACATCAGTGGACCTCCTTGGACTCCGGATCAAGTCAGGGAGTGAACTGTTATGGTTTGGTTGTTTTAGATATTTCATATGTGACATATGACTGGTATATTATGATGTTCATTTTGGATCGCTGACATGTTTTGTTGATGGATGCACGGTAATGAAATATTTCTAAGCAGAATCACATTTGGAGTAAATGGGTCACACACAAACACAAAAGATCTTGAGGGAGAGGTTTGGCAGTAGCCCTGCCACAACCTATTAGCACTCTCATCATGGCTCGAACTATACGTTAAAGATTACCTAGTTTGAGAGATCCACGATGTCATAAGGGAAGACTGTGACAGTCGCTCACGATGATTCTAATGGGAACACAATAAGGCAAGGTCCTTATTCCATAGAGGCTCTTAGTCTCCCACAAGGTTACCTGATGGATTATTGACTCAAAGGTTTTGACGTCTACCAAAATCATTCAAAAGGTGAGTGGCACCCTTGGAGCACGTAGTGTGTCTTGAAGGGCACGCCACATAGATGAAACTTGGATAAAGACGAGGGGCACCCTTGGAGCATTTAGTGCATCTTGAAGGTCACGTACTATTTTTAACAATGGTGAGTCAATAAACCTAGGTACCTAGAAAATAGTATTTTAGTTTGACAGTAAAGTTTAAAAAATGTAAAATTTCCCTTAAAAACAAAAAAAACAATTTTGTTAAGCCTAGTTGAATTTAAAGCCTAGGCCTAAGTAGGACATGAGAACTAAAAAACAATTAAGAAAGTAATAAAATGGGGATGAATAAAATTGGGGTAAAAATTAATGGAGGAATAAATTATTCAAAATATTAATTATTGGATATGTACAAATTTTCTAATTTAGAACTTAGACCAAAAAGGGGAAACTTAATTACAAAATGAATGTGGAACATAGAAGGGAATCTATTCTAGAGAACTTTCTAAATTCGAACTCAATTAAGCTTTAAGAAAGGTGTCATTCATTAAAGGAATGTAAGGATATAAAGGGACATCGAAGAGAGTTTTTAGGAAGGCTTTTAGGTGGGTGAGCGAATTTGACATTTTAAATTAATTAATTAAATTAATTAATTAAATTAATTTTCGGTTGCAACTAAGAGATCGCGATTTGGGTGATAGATGTGTTGGGGAGAATTTTCCAAATAATAAATTAATAAAAATAATTTAATGTGCGCCTGGAAACAAGTCACTAAGAAAAATCTATAAAAGAAATGGCGGAGCAGGGGAATGGATCACGTCTAGTATGTATAAGGTTATGCTGTCAGATTTTACTCTTGACTGATTTTTCTTGTGGGAGTTAGGACACCCAGCTGGGATAACAAGTGGTATCTCAACCTTGCGAAGCGATATGGGAGCTATCTATCTCTGGTTTGTGTGTGTGGCCCCTTTGTGGATAGGGGGGCTCAGGGGAAGGAAGAGTAACCCTATTGTTGGCTAGGAGGTCCTAGTGAGGTCTCAATGGTTAGCAAGCATGACATGGATGGAGCGAAAACGTGGGACAACCATTTAGGATTCTGCGTCATCGGTTATGGTATTCTATTTAATTTTACTTTGCAATGAATTAGTTTCACTATTCCATTATGCTCTAATGTAAATGGTTATTTTTATATGATTTCATATTTGATAATCACGGATTAAAATTCCGTTATATGTGATGTTAGATCTCCTAAAATTTTGTGTAAAACCGATGAGTAGAATCATGAATTAGTTTCAGTATTCCATTATGGTTGATGTAAATGGTTTGTTTTTCATCCTTGATGCGCACAGCCTAAATTTTTCCAATAATGTTATGTTGAATTCACTCAATTTATGTGCATAGTTGTTGATGTTGTCTCTTCATTCTGCGTGTAATAAATTTTTTTGTTGGAGTGTTGAGATCGTCACGCACTAAGGAACTGGTGTGTCATCCAGGTGATCACATTTAGAGTGTTTCTCTAAATGTATGTAATCCAGTGTAGGATAGATTAAGTATGGTATTCTGCTATGTAATTCAAATTTTTCCTAACATGATTTATGTGCTCAATACATGGAGTAAATACATATCTTTAAATATGGTTTCATCTGCAATTAAATGAAATGGTTGTGAATGTGTTGTAATTTGCAAATGCGGAAACACAAATTAACATAAGACAATCAATACAACTGCAGACAAGGAACACAACAATTTACGTGGTTTACCCAAATGTTGGGCTACGTCCACCAAGCATAGGTATCGGTTATCTTATTATTTAGCTAATGGAGATTACAGTAGGATCTCACTCCTCTCTGACATACCAGCCTCTATGGGCATACATCAAATTTATAGCAATGTATATTAGAAACTGATTATTAAATGTAATCTCATCCATATTCTAACTTGGTCGCATTGGTTACAACCAACCCTGGTTTATAGGATCTGAAATCCTATTCATCGATGAATTGTTGTCACCGTTTCCAACAATCTCCACCTTGACAACAATTAACCTGATACCTTGCTCCTGCTTTTGTTCATCACCTTTTCTGCAAGCCAAGAGAAGCCAAGAACCATTGTAGCTTCTCTAACAGTACTGGTTTTGTGAACATGTCTGCATAGTTCTCTTTTGTATGCAATTTTTCAAGAGAGATTCCACCTTCATCGATGACCTGTCTTACAAAATGGTACTTGATAGGTATATGTTTTGTTTTACTGTGATAGGCTGGATTCTTAGCCAAGTGAATAGCACTC